>PYHX02000495.1:92227123-92691205 GCA_004302925.2 Cochliomyia hominivorax
CAATGTTAGTGAAACCATCATAGAAAACAGAAAAAGATTCCGAACTTCAAAATCTTGGTACATTTTGAAGGTTTCCTCTTCTACTTTATAAAAGAAAAACACCTCGATAGACTAGTGAAAAAGCTGCAATATAGAGATAACGACCTTATTGATTATATTTCATTAAGCTTTTCTATAGACAAGTCTTTACATAAGAACTATTTGCTACATATACTTTGCAATGAGGCAACCTTCTCTACTACTTCTCTCGTTCATGCTACTTAAAACTCTTTCAAAAATTTCTCAAAAAGGAACAAATACAACATAAATCTTTTATTGATATTTGTAATGTCAATGTCAACATTTTCTTGTGTAAAACCCAAATAGGCAAATTATCAACACATTCGGTGCCAAAGGTTAAATCAAGCAAACATTTTTCCTTCCACTTTCAAAACCGGAAAAGGAGCAATATGAAAGAACTATCAAAGTTAGATTGTTATCAGAAAAAGATGATGCAGACAGAAGACATCAACATTGATGGTAATGCCACAAAACTGTTTGTCAAGTAACAAGCATCATTTGGTAGTAAAATGATAAAAACCACAATTCAAAGATACACACAACAGATACCAATACAATTACATTTATATAACATATAAGCAACGCATCTCACTACACTTATGTGCAAAAGTAACAAGTTTTTGTAACATTTTGATACATCAAATTTGAACTGTCGATAACAAGATATCAAATTGTTTAAAAAACTTTATTTTAACATCAAGACACATATACATACTATATGTGTTTAAGTTATTGCAAGATGTTAGACATATCCTTTTTCATACACAACATATATATATATATTATATTGGTTAAGTAAGTGTATTAGTTAAAGTAAGTAATATTTAATGCATTCAAATATCAATATGCAGTGTAAAGTAATGTGGGAACAGAATTTCTGATATTTGGGGGAAAAATTTTAAGTTTCTTGAATGTATGTTGAAAATGCCGGATATGAAAGTAAATATTTATTTTTACTTTATTTCTTTTCATTACACTTCGTTTTTAAACACTTGAGGTGTTGTTTTGTTTGTTTGTTTGTTTAAATATTGGTTAACCTTAAATTGAGTTTATTATAGAATTTAAATTCAAACAATATAACCAACACCCTACAGCTTTTAGAAGGCAATTGATCCTGGAAAGATAATTAAATTTCCATAGGATATTGATCAGACAACACCTAATGTATTGGAGACAGTAAGTGTCTCTGTTATGCATCATGAGAAGACAATTACAATTAAAATGTCTTATTGGGAGCTTGATAAAGTGAAGAGACCATCGAAAAACTAGTAAATGGACAATCACCAAAAACTGCTGGGTAATTAAAAAAACTAACATTTTTCTTTTTTGAAATTAAATTTCAAGTATATCAGGATCAATATCTTAATTTACTTTTGTTATAGTTCCACATAGTGACCAAATATACTCTTGCTTGTGTTAGGGAGATTACAACTAAGACACCATTAATTTTTTTAGTGTTCAAACCACATCTATATAAAATTTATATTACTTTTATCATACATCCATTCTTATAAAAGTTCAATAAGCCTTAATGATGATGTTATGTTTAGAAATTTTTGGGACTGGGGCTGTAGTATTCATTTCTTTATTTTATTTATTACTTCAATATATTATTTACAACAAGATTTGTTTTTTCGTTTCACTTACAAACACAAATACTTATAGTTTTTATGCGTTTATTTCTAACATAGACCTTTAGATATTGTCAATTTTGATTCCATCATAAAAATGTCGTAAAGTAACCTTCCCATATTTCATACCACTGCCTTAGTATGGCCGCCATTTATCTAGATGATTTTTTTTTTTTTTTGGTATTTTATATGTTGCAATTTAAGTGGATTAAATATGACTATATTGCCTATAGAAAAATCGTAAAATACCAAAAACTCAGGTTATTTGATTACATAACAGTGTTCATATTTCAGTCACTTATTTTTAAGATAGAGAGTGAGGAAAAAAAAGCAACAAATATTTTGTTAGAAAAGAAAAAAAATATTATTAGATTTTTATAGTTTTTGTCATTTAGTAAATGTAGGTATTTTGTCACTTGCCGCAAAAAGATTGTTATGATTTTATGAAATAAATTGAAATGGAAAAGTTTTGAGACAATCATATGAAAATAAAATTATTTATAAGAAAAACCCAAAAAGTAGGCAATATTTTTTTAACATAATGAGTACCCAAAAATATGCAATATATTTTGAATAATTTTGCTTTTATTATATATCTTAAATGGAAAAGTTAAATTAACTTGATGAGTAAAATAAACTAAATGCTTCTCTGAAGAAAGGAGTGTAGACTTAAGACTGGAGAATAGACTAGTTACTGGTCGTTAGTTAATGAACTGTAGTTAAACATTGTGCAATAACTAGACAAGGCCTTTGAGGTAAGAGTACTATAGAAAGAAAGTTACACTGTAAACTATTAGAGACTGGCCTATAAACTAGCAGCAATTTCTGTGAACATTCCTTGATGTAAACTTCGGTATTTATAAATCCCGTTGTCGCAACATTATGCGGACCATTTCTCTCAACCCATTACTCTTTAATAACTTTGGAAACAGGTTGACGACTGACCATTAAATTCTTGGTCAAATGACTTTTGTTGAAAATATCTAATTGTTTTAGAACACACTTTTTCTGATCACTCATTATAATCAGATTCAAATTGTATTTAGTTGTTTGACCATAATCACATTCAGTTTAAATTAAAAATGTATGTTTAGAGCTTTTTCATATTTTAGGATCTGTTTCATAATTTAGCTAAAGTCAAGTAAAATTTAATATTCTATATCACTAGTGAATAGATCAGTGATGAAGATCTTCACTACTATACATTTGCCTTTGTGTGAGTGAAGCAGCAACAACTTGCATTGAATTAATGCCCATTTTGCTTAAATTGTAAGAGAGCAGCAGTCGCTTATAGTGTAGGCATGAAGTTAGCAGAATTTGTAGATAATTTTGGGCATCATTGGACTAGATACAAAACTATGCTATTGTTTGCCATATATATTGAACTGGACTCTTAAAAGTTTATTAATGAATGGTTTCTGGACTAGATTTCAATGGTTGTGGACTTAACCAGATGTTGTTTTAGAAAATAAACTAAGTTTGGGCTTTAAGCTAGACTTAATGTTGGACTATAATCTAGAAAGAGATATTAAATATTAAAGTTTAGAATAGAGCCGAATATTAAATTAAAGTTAGTATTTGAACTAGAATGAAAGCAGAGATGTAAAATTGGTTTGTGGTTGCAGTCTAGACTTGAGGTACATAATCAATACAATATTATTGATGTTCAACATAATTCAATTATTTTTATACACCAGGTTAGTTCGTCTTTAATTTTAAAAACACTTAGTGTTTATTTCCCTCCCCCTTTCCAATTTTCTCAATATTGTTGAATGTCATTACACCACAAAAAGAAAAAATGTTGAATTGAATAATACGATATGAATATCATTTCCATTCAAACATTAAATAAAAAAGACGAAATATTTAATCTTCTCCAAACAAAAGTTTAAACAAACAACTCCTTTGTAAAATGTCAAAAACGACGCGTGTTAAACATAAGAATCAAACATGACTTTAGGGAGTTTTTTTTTACTTAGCGATACTCTTCAAATTGTAATTTTTGCAATACATCGTTATTAACATAAACGTAAACGTTAGAGGTATTGAAAAAAAGAAATTGTGAAAATATTTGGCAACATGTTTGCCATTATCAAAGCCAAAGGCAAAAAATCAAAAAAATAAAATACGCGCAACGTATGTCATTCGAATGAGCAGTCAAAGTGAAAAAAATAAAAACGGGAGCAGGGGGCTGTTTTTGTCGGGCGTCGTAAAAGTGTAAGTGAGTGTATAGTCATACTTACGTTTTGATTACTACGCGCGGTTAAACGCAAAACAAAAGTAATTTCTCAAATGTAAACTCTGGCACAAAAAAAGGCATTAGCGACAATAAGAAAAATCGTTTAAATCCCTTTTGACAGCCATAGTTTAGCAGCACATCAAGTCTGTTACTGCTATAGCAACATATAGCAATAGCAAATCATTCAATGGCATTTGTTTGATTTATTAAACATAAACCATAGCGAAAAATAACGGTTACCGAAATTGATCTGTTCTCTGTGGTTAATGGCTTATTTAAATGGCTGCGATGTTTGGGCAAATGAAAAATTGCAAAATTGTTAACACTACGTTTTTTGAAAATTATAAATGAAATAGATATTGATATTTCTTTAAGGCTTTAAATCATAATCACCCAACGTATTGTAATTGAAAAATTTCTGGTCCCTCCTTCAGATCCAAAAAATGAGTGGAAGGAAATAAAGAAATAAATTGTAATTGCAAAAGTAAATCATAAAAAATGAGAGCTCATCTTTAACATTTTCTTCGAGGCAGACTGAAAAAACTGTATATTCAATATTTAAACCTTAAAGCGAAACAAAAAAATTTGCATATTTTTAGGGTGAGTCGATTTCGATTTCTATTTTTTTTTTTTAATTTTCGCGTAATAGCAAACGGATTTTCCATTTAAATTATTTGAAAATTAATCTAATAAGCAACATTGTTTCCTTGTTGTAACAGCAACGTTATTTGAAAATAATTCATGACAATATTTTACTCTGGCGGGGGCAGAGGGTAGGAAATGTAAAGCAACTTGTTAAAATATGAGTTTGTTAAGAGGTTTTTGTAAACTTTTAAAATTTGAACTTTCGTTTTTTTTTTGTATCATTATTATTATTTTATTTTGCGTTTGTGATAAGTCAATTTTACAACTCATTGATGCAGAAGATCAAAACTTCCTTAATTTTTTTCCTTCGTATTTATAAGTATTTGTTTATACACGTACATGATATAGACGTTGTCATTTTTATTTTTTTCTTTTTAAAGCAACAAAAAGTTTTTTAATGAAATTTATAATAAATATAATCTGTTAATGATAAGCGGATGTTTACTGTTTTGAGGTTATGGGAAACGTCAAGTAAAGATTTGAGATTTAAAATATCTCCATTTTTTAAGGTTAAAATGAAAGGAATATAATTTATTAATATATTTTTTCAAAAATCATTTTTAAATTAAGGAAAATTATAAAATTTTTGTTTTAGAAATAAATAGTTTAATTAAAAAATAGTCCAACCTTTAGTATTACCAATATCCAATTCATATGAATTCATTTTCAGTGCAGGCTGTTTTTTCAGGGATCTGGGATGTGATCAGCAAAATACTTCAAGATGGTGTACAATTGGTCTATTTTCTATTTTCTGGTTTCATAATGTGTTAAAATGAGTATGTTTAAAATTTGATTGAGACTGCAAGTTTTGGAGTGGTTTGCTTCATATGACTTAGTGTGTCATATGAAGTATTAAATTTAGCGACCTTATTGCATTGCGACTGGTAGACTGCTTTCACACTGGCTAATCTTTACTTCTTACTACTAACTGAAATAACTTAGATATAGAGCAAAAATTATCCTGCTTTCTCACTTCCCAGTGCTTCCAACTCAGATCTCAGCGTGATGTGCTATAAAGTTAGAAGAATTACAGCTTGTAGCCTACTTTCACACACATCACAATCTACCTCTCCTTCAAACGTGACTAGTATCCTGCTTTCGTAACTGCCACATCCCATCTCTCTGATCCGTTTAGTTCATTGATACTGTTTATATTACTTCCCTCATCATCATGTTCGATTTATTTTCTCTCATTTTATTTTTGGATTTGTCTTTAAATAAAACCTGATGGAGTGGTTGATTATCCTCTCGTAAATTACATTAATCAAGAAGTCGCCTTATAAGGATACTGTATGGTAACCTCTCGCCCTGTAGCAAAATTTAACCAGACTTCGTAGCTTTAATAAGTGTGGCTTGCCTTACAATTGCCTCTACTTCTTGGGGGAGAATCAATGCTAAAAACGAGCATATATTCTGAGGTCGCCTAGATTGTTGCTTCCATTCAACCTAAAACTAAACAATAGCTTAGTATCCTGTTTAATCTATTGTACCATGTACAGTCAATCCGACTGTGTAGACTTGAAGTCAAATCCTTAGTGCAGCCTACGGAATATGTATACCGACGTACAGTATAACTCTTATTATCCATAGTACCGCTTCAGCCTGGATATAAACCGATTATAGTGTTCAGTTTATATTCTATGTATTAAGGAATTTGATAATTTGTTGCCTACTTTAGAGCACTTCCTTTATTTTTGACTTTTTCAATTAAATTCCATTGCATACTTTTAGTTAAGCGTTAACCAGTTATTTTCCTCGTACTACTTTTAATTAGATTTTTTTCCTCGTTATTATGGTTAGATTTGCTTTTCTTAATCAAATTCATCTGAAAAAAGGCCATTGTTTTGAAAGAAGAGAGAGAAAAAAAACAAACAAATCATATGCTCTTTTACAACTACAAAAGGCAGCTTAATGAATGACATAGGACAATGTGTTTAAAGTGCGTATAAGGTAGGTAGTTTAGTTGTGTTGCAACCTAAAGAAAAATGAAATGAAATCAAGAACTCATTAAGCCAAAACGGATGCTTGTAATCACACTTTTCTTAAAACAAGCCAAAACAAAATATGCAAAAAAAAAAAAAAGAAAGAAAGAAGATGAAAAAAGTGGCATATAAAATAAACCCGCAGCTGAGAAACGTCATGTTCAGTTTATTTTTACTACAAGGAAACTGAAAACAAATAGAAATTTGTCGTTTATAAGTTGGTGGCAGCAACAAATCTACATAGTGGTTAATGGTTGAAGATACCAGGAAAAAAATGTAAAATAACTCTACTTGTCGCCTACAATTATTCATTAACTTGCAAAAAAAAAAATTATATTTAACAAAAAACGGAAATATATGCTTCGCCTGAAATTAAAACTAAATACAAAACAAAGATGTGCCAGCGTCATTTAGATTTTACAGAAATAGCAAAATCTACTACAACAAAAGTATGAAAATTAAAAAATATATTGTTGTATTAACTTGACTGTCTCCAGCATTTTAACTAACGTAGACCTCCAGCATCCCCACTACTGTTATGCCGATTAAGGGGGGGGGGCTCCTACAAGTCAAGCATTTAGTTGCTTTATTAAATGAAAGAGCAGTGTTTTCCCACTAATAAAACAAAAAGTCAAAAGTCCTTAAGCATTTATGAGCAGTAATGCAGCCCGATTTTTTCCTTTCTGTAATGCAGCAATTGTTCTGCTGCCTCAGTTGTTGTTATTATTTCTCCAAAACTGGCAGCAGAAATGAGTGAATGACTGACTGAGTAAATGAAGAAGGAAGACAGCATGTGACTATTTGGGAGTATGAGTAGTGTCCTGTTGGGCAATAGCAATATTTTGTAAAGGGTTACGACCCGTATACGGGCTCATATACTTGCCGCTCTCCAAAACATATGAGCAAAATTACAGAAAATCCAAAAGTATATAGTGCGACATAGTGAATTTTTGTGTTGAGGACTTGAAATTTCCTTTTCTGCTCTTTTAGTTTTGTTTTTGCAAACCATAAAAATTAAGACTACAAAAATGCGGGCAAGTGGGTGGCAAGCATTTCCGTTGTTTAGCTCATCCCTCCTTCGCTCTTAACAAACTCCCCCGACCAATTTACTTCATTTTTTTGTAGGTGAAATACTTTTAGCTGGATTTTTTTTTGTTTATTTTTTTAAATCGCTCTTTTACTATCAGCCTCATAATTTAACCTAAAGCAGCAACAATACTACGACAACTTTTTCATCTTTTTTTAATGAAACCTTTTTTTACTTCCTTTGTATGCCACCACAACAAAAAACAACAATAAGAGTTGCAAGAAATTAAAAAAAAAATGAAATTATTAAAGGCCCTGGCAGTTGTCATGTGGTCACAAACATTTTGTTACAGCAAAACTCTTAGTACAGCGCTCTTGTATCTCACAGATTTCCTTTAACTGGAAAAAAAGCTTCGTTATATTTTTTTCCACATTTAATATCATACAAATCATACACTCATACTGTTGTAATTATTCATGACAAAAAATAAAAGAAAAATTCATAATTACATTTACTCCGGTAATTAAAAATTATTGTAATACTCGTACCACTTATTGTAGAGGGGGGGGGGAAATAAACGACTTAATGGGTTGAAGCAAAATAAAAGAAATCAAGAAATTGGGTGGTCAAACACATTTTGTGTTAATAATGGAACTTATTTTCTATAACGAAATGTGCGTAAATTATAAAAAATAATATGAAATGAACTAGAAATGATTTAGAGCTGAACTACAACTGAGTTAGAACTGAGTTAGAACTGGAGTAGAACTGAACTTGAACTGAACTTGAACTGAAATGAACTAGAGCTGATCTAGAACTAAACTAGAAACAATCTTGAACTGAACTACAATAAAATTAGACTGAACTAGAACTGAACAAGAACTGAACTACAACTTAGTTAGAACTGAGTTAGAACTGAGCTAGAACTGAGCTAGAACTGGACTAGAACTGAACTTGAATAAAATTTAACTGAACTAGAACTTAACAAGAGCTAAACTAAACTGATTTAGAACTGAACTTGAACTGAACTGAACTGAACTAGAGCTGATCTAGAACTGAACTAGAAATAATCTTGAACTGAACTAGAATAAAATTAGACTGAACTAGAACTGAACAAGAACTGAGTTAGAACTGAGTTAGAACTGAGCTAGAACTGGACTACAACTGAACAAGAACTGAACTACAACTGAGTTAGAACTGAGCTAGAACTGGACTAGAACTGAACTTGAACTGAACTAGAGCTGATCTAGAACTGAACTAGAAATAATCTTGAACTGAACTAGAATAAAATTAGACTGAACTAGAACTGAACAAGAACTGAACTACAACTAAGTTAAAACTGAGTTAGAACTGAACTAGAGCTGATCTAGAACTGAACTAGAAATTAGACTGAACTAGAACTGAACAGGATTAGAACTGAACTAGAAATGAACTCATTTTTGAGTAATAAACTGAAATCAGCATTACAGTTTTTCTCAACATCAGACAAGCTTCTCTTGTTCTTATTATTGTTCCCCCTTGACTAATAAATTTTCTTAATATTTTATTTTCTATTAAAATATATATTTCATATGATTTATCAATGCTTTTAGCTTCGTTACGCAACGCAACAATTTCCTTTTTTTAAAAAGAATGTTAAAGAAAAAATTAGCATAAAACCGCGTATTTGCCAGGGTAACCATAAGTCATCAAACATCGTTTTTTATGTTTCTTTTTTTTTTTTTTTTTTGCTGACAACAAGAGGGTGTAAATCTTCTGCTTAAAACAGGAAATATATTTTTAAATGTCAATTGAATCTGTTGCTAAATATTGCGAATTTTTGTACACGATTTAAGAAATCAAATCGTGTTTGTCAAATGATTAATGGCATTTTTGTTAAGGGAGGGATAAGTAAGAATGCCAATATAATTTAAAGAGAATTTTATAATAGAAATTTGATTAATTTTTGATTTTAAATTAAATTTTTTTATTATAATTTCAAAAGTCAGAGTTTTGACATTTGAAATTAGGCAACAATTTTAATATTTTCTTCAGCATTTAAGTAGGCAACACAAGTGAAATTTGTTTTATTCATTTATTTATACGTTTAATATATTTAAATTCATCATTTCCTGTTATCAATAAGCAAACTATACTTCCTTTCAGTTTTAATTTAAACCAAATAAATTCCTTTTTACTGTAATATCTCTTACAATTGACGCTTGTCATTTTATAAAGCAATATCATCTATCTCATCGGCAATCCCTGGTAGCACTCTTGAAAATAGTAAATACAAAAAAAATAACACAAAATGTTAAGCATCTTGTAATGTCCTTTAATCAATTAATTTGTTTTTCCAACTCCTTGCATAATCACCCACAGTCTTGCCTCACTCTATACACAGACCAGACAACATCAGCTGGCCTCATCAAATCAGACTCACCCATACAACTACCCACAAAATGAAACCTTAAACTTAAGCTCATACAATGATGCTTATTGCGTCTGACAGTCAGTTACCAAAAAAAAAATATATATATAACAGTCAGTAGAAATAGCAACCATCTCTATAATCCCCTGTACAGACACACCCATTGCAAGAAATACACAGGAAACCTTAGTAGTTGATAAAGTAAATGATACAAAGACATACTTGAGCTTCATTGCTTCTTGGACTAAAATTAGGAATTCCTACAGAGTTTCTGCACTAGAAGAGGAAGAAATAAAAAAAACAACAACTTGAATTAACAATCAATTGTCATTTGAACTTCGAGTTGTTCTCTTTATATTTCTTATAGTGTTTGTGTTCTTTTTATTAATGTTAGAAATGAAGAAATCGGATACAATAAGATGTCCTTTACAATGGTTCTGTCTATTATTGTCAAGTGTTTTTACAAATGATTTACAGACTTTTGACAGTTTTTTCTATGTTTTTTTTTCTAAAAGTTTAATATGTTTGTGTGTTGTAAGAAAAAAGGTGTTAAAATACCTTAAGAAATATCAAGAAATTTCATTAAAATTCAGTAGCATACTTCAAGGTTTTAACAAACAAAACAAAAGGACAAATATAAAATTGTAAATTTATTTGAAAGGATTTTAAATATTAAATTTATTAAAAAGCGAAATGTTTTTTTCGTGTGATAAACGAAGCATATTCTCAAGGATATTTTAAAATCTTAGTTGAATGGGTTTTTAGACTTAAGGATTTTTCAGTTCTATTCTAGTTCTACTTAGTTCTAGTTGTGTTCTTGTTCAGTTCTAGTTCAGTTCTAAATCACTTCTAGTTCAGTTAAACTTCAGTTTGGTTCTAGTTAGCTTCAACCTTAACTCTAAATCCAGTATAGTCCAAGAGTTATTATTTTCCTTTCAAGTGTGGTTTCAACTTCGTTAACTTTAATTTTAATCCTAAAACTCTTTTAGAATTTAATTAATGCTTTAATGTTGTCGTTTTCCCTTCCTTCCCCATAAAAGTATGCTACAATTTATTTATTTTTATTTTATAGACATACAAGTATGTATTACATAATTTTTCATTGACATTGTTTATTTAACTCGAACTTGTGTGTAATTATCTACATTTATTTACTTATTGACTTTGACTACAAATGTCAAAATAGAAACGAAAACATTTATAAAAATCTATCTCAGCCGTCCAATAGACATGTTTGAACAAGAAATAAGAAAAAATGTCTTTGAATAACTAACAATTAATTTTGTAGCAGCAAATGTAAAGAAAATTAACAAGCGAAGAGGGTGTCTTACATTGGAAAAGACATACAGAATACAGTTAATTAATCTTTTGGGTTCTATGAAACCAGCACACAGACCACCAACACCAAAAGCATTTCAATACGTTTAAAAAAGAAAGTAGGAAATGAAAAAAATCTATACGCAAAAAGAAATTCCTTTGAGTAATTTTCTTTAAATACAAGAGGGCAACCATGAAAAATTTCTGTTGAATTCTGGATCCCAATAGATAAATGGCCAATATTCAAAGGTGAATAATTAGTCTTAAAGTTTAGCAGCAACAAGGTAATTAACAAGTTACCACGAGCTTTGTTGGAAGAGAGAAAAAAAATAAATAACAAATAAATATTGTTTAATGTTGTGTATTATTTGTTATTTGTTTTCGTTTGAAATGACACTTGTCAATTTATTTGTTACATATTTTTAGACATAAATATATGGGGTATATTTTAAGGCGAAAAGGCATATGAAGTGAATATGTATAAAATTAAGGGTGTAATTTGATATATTTTCTACATTCTATTTGAAATACTGAGTAAATTTTTTTAACCAAAAAGAGCCAGAAAAAACATGTGTTATTTTTTGCAGAGTTTTTTATGGGCGAATTTATTTGGCGTTTGATTTTTTTTGTAAGAAAAATCCGGAAGGAAATGTATGTTTCAGAGAGATTTGTTTGTCGAGGGCAATAAAGCATAAGTGTTAAAAATAACGCTTAAGGAAATTTGGTTATAGATTCTTTTTCTCGCAATAAAATCTACAAATTTAACCCCTCGAAATGTTAGGAAAAAATAGAGCGGAATAAAAAGTAATGTCAGCTTTAAAGTAAACTGGTCCAATATAAAATTAGCTCTTCATCATACTTTATTAATACAAAATTTATTTAGTTTAACACTTGTAAGCGACCCTGCAAGAGTTAAGTTGTAGTGGCTGCTGTAGTTGTTGTAGTAGTGGTAGTTGCTGTACCATTTCTGCAGCCTCCCCCACCACGTCTGCCACCACTTCTGTGGGCCGCATTATTAGATGATTGAAATGCTGGCTCCACAACTGGATCCATTATCATAGGATTACAAAGCTAAATATTTAAGTTACAAATTATTGAATTTCCCTCTTAAATATTCAAATTCACTACATACCACCAAACCCAAACAAATGATTACCAAACAACTGATAATCCAAAATTTCATCATGAATTAATATCACTCACTTGCAAAGTTCACACTTTACTAACAAACTGTTTTTACTGCAAACGAAACAAAAGTAAAATTTTTATAATTTTTTATATTCACGTATTATATGAATTGTAGTAATGAATTAATTTAATTAAACTTAACTCACTGAACCATAAAATTCAGCTTAAAATTATATTTTCAGAAAAGAAAAAAAGAAAACCTAAAATCAATTAAATTGTTAAATTGTGTGGACACTTGATACATTGCATTGTTCAATTGTGTTTTAGTAATTACAAAGTGTCATAAATCATAAACAAATCAATTTACCAAAAACACAAATTGTTATCGATAAAACTTAAGCTAAATGCTACAAATATAACACACATTGTAACCCTTTTGTTGCTACCACCACTTTTCTCAATGTTAAATAACATTATAGTCATAAACGACAAACTGCAATAATCCCAGTAAACTGTTCAATAAATCACCTACACTGCCCTTAGCATTAGACTCTAACCCTTTGAGTTTTTAACCCCTGAAAATATGCAATTGCTGTGCATACATGCAACTTTTTCGAAAATCAAATGAAGCATAACAGATTCAACTGTTTTCCTAAAAACATAATTCAAATTCAAAAATCATTTGAAATTTTGTAACTTTGGACTCTCATACTTCTTGGACCAGCAAAACAAGTATGTAAAACAATACAATAACAACATGAACATAAATCTTTTATTCTTGCCGAAAAACAACAATAATGCACTTGCACTCTAACATACTTACACTTCTTGCTTAAGATTTACTATAGAAACTAAGTTATATAAAAACCCCCTTTTAGATATGCTTTACAAAATGAAGAGAGATTTACCATAAGTCTATTGAACAAAAGAGAGAAAGAGTGATAGAGCAAAGGCATGGAAAAGTATATATGCAAAGTGTTATTGTATGTTCTTTATATTTTGTATTACTAATACATATAGAAAATTATGTTTAAGCTGGTAATCTGTGATTTTCAAAATTATTTCACAAAGTGTCATAAATCAATAAAGTACCAATAAGTCGTGGTGTCAAAGATATGTATTGGGTTAAAGAATGAATAAGGCAGAAGCGTAGCTTTACAGGAGGACTAAATTTAGGCTGAATGAGAACTAAACAACAACTGTAGTGGAACTAAAATAAAACTGAACTCGAACCAGAACTAGAATCCTAACAAAAGTCAGAGCTTGTATGACAACTAGAATCGGAACCAGAATTGGAAATCGAAGCAGAACTAGAATCCTTAATGGAGTAAGAACTTGAATCGGAGTTTGAATAAGAATTATTAAATAGAATCGAAACCAGAATCAGAATCAGAAATGAAATCAGTACTTTAATCGGAATTAGGATCAAAACTAAAATTGGAACTGAGATCAAAACTAGAATCAGAATTGGGGTCCAAGCTAGAATAAGGACTAGAGACAGAACTGGAATCAGAATCAAAACCAGAAACCGGAACTGGAATCTGAACGTTAATTTATACATTATTCAACCCCCTTTTTTGAAATTATTCCATGTCCATAGTTCTTTTAACATTTACTTACATGCCCGAATGCAAATTCAAGACGACGACATTTACAAACTTGAAAATGCAAATTTAGCAAAAGGATATATGAACAGCAAAGAACACACTTATACAATATATATATATATATATATATATATATATATATATATATATATATATATATATATATATATATATATATATATATATATATATATATATATATATATATATATATATATATATATATATATATATATATATATATAAACAGCAAATATGCAGCAAGAATAAGGATGCTTTATAGCAACATAATTCACAAAAACAAACATCAGCAAAATATTTCATATAATTTTCAATTGAATTCTAAATCAATCAGATTGAGACGATGACATTTCGAAAACAAGAATTTACTGGTTGCAACAACAACAACAACAGCGAAGCACAAGGAATAAATGTAGAGGGTTAGAGAAATAGGAAGTCTTCTAATGGTCAAAAGGTTATAAGATATTAGATCATAAATCTTTAGAATGATTATGAATCCTTTTAAATCTTATAGACAATACAAATAACCAAACAGCATTAACAACAACAACAATAATAATGTTGCAATATTATTTGTTGCAATTTGAAATGCTTACTAACGGAAATATGAGCTAATATGAATTGATTTTGATATATTAATGGCTAAAAAGACCAGTCAACAAAGACTACAAATTACAATATTTCAAATTTGAATTTTCTTTGGCATAAATCTCTAACACATACACATAAACGCATACATACAAACATACATTTAAAGTTTAAAAGATTTTCATGTATTTTATGTTGGTTAACAATAAAGGAATCTAGAAATTTATCTCTTCATACACATATGTATATATGTGTGTGTATTACTTACAAATACATATAAACAATATTGACCATTTACAAACATTTTACTTATGAATTAAACAAAAAAATATTTATTTATGTATTTCCATCTCTGACTACTTTTCCTTTACAAATATAAGATAAATTTTAGACAAAATTTTCTCCACCACCACCTCCATTGCCTTCTGCCCCTTCTGCCATGTGACCTTTTATTCTATAAGTATGTGTAAATGTTGTTGTAGCACATTTTGAAAATTATGAAAATTTATGTGCGGAAAGGATTGGAAAATAAATTTTCATCTACGAATTGAGAATAAGTAATAAATTGGTTAGAAAATTGTTTTGTTTCGTTTGGTATTTTGAAAACAGGAAATCCTGTTAAAGAAAATGCATCTCTATCTTTGTAGGCGTATTTGTCTATGTATTTGTATGTATATTTGTTATTTAATTTTGCTAGAAAATCCGATTTATTTATTGTTTTATTTATTATTTGTTATTGTTTTTGCTGTTGTTGTTATTGTTGTTGTTTTGCATTTGATGTCATTCTCCAAATGTGTAATTTCTAATTAAAATTATTTTATAATTCGTGTGCCATAATGGAATAATTTATTTAATAAAGTTCTTAAACAAATTACAGGTAATGAACAGGAAGACAATAAAATATAAATAAAATGATAAAAAAAACATTAAAAGAATATTGAAGTTTCAAAACGAACATATCGGATTAAGATTCCGTCTCTCTAAACAATCGATTAAAATTTTTGCATACAATATCGAATATTGTCCATGTTATAATTTTCATTATTACTTAACCCTTGTACAGACTGTTGACTAGAATATTGCCTCGGCTATTAAGTAGGCTCTTGTCTAGGCTGTTGCCTGCCGTCTATTGATTATATTAATATCTAAACTTCTGGCTCTACTGTTAACTGTATTATTGTCATGGATATAGATAAGATAAGATAATCATTTAGCTCAAATATTGTTCATCTAGTTTTGATTATAATTCCGTTCTAAGGAGTGAGATTGAAAAATTCTCAACTTACATATATGTTAATAAAAGGTTAATCACTACTGATGAACCTTTTTCAGAAACGCTTCCATTAACATTATTATAATGTATTGTATCACTTTACTCGACCAGCTAATCCCGAAAATCTGCCTCACTTTTACTTCAATTCTCTTTTAACTCTCTTAATTCTCTGCACTGGCCTTAGCTCCGGGCAGTTTTTAAATTTTTGCGTTTATTGTTCACGTACCACTCAAAAGCTTGTTGAAAACATTTACTGCCTGTCAAGTCAGCCAAGTCAGACCGAAAAAAGTGGAAACATTTTAAACTCTGCTTTTATTCTTAAGAACCCATTGTAACAAATCATTTGCTTCTTTTTACGACTGCTTTTGGTACCTTAACTTTTCTTTAATATTCTCTCGAGTATCAGCAACAAAAAAATATTGACCAGTAAATAGAGAAAAATCAGTCAGAGTATAAGTTTCGTCATAGACTATGCAGCAAGAATATTTTTTTAGAAAACTTGACTACAGTTTCCGTACTCTATGGCCTCTAAATTTTCAGCAGCGTCCAGCCAGAAACTTTTTGAGCTTTGTATGTTTTTAAATTAGTCCATGCACTGAGACAACCGTGCTATTTTTCTACCGTATTTGTTGAGAGCTCTTTTGTAAATATTTTATATTTTTTCAAGAATCAGGTAACTTGTTCAAAAAAAAAATTTCAAATAATACTTGGGGTAAAAGTTTTAATGATATACGTGTGTTAATAATTTTTCGTTCTCATTTCAGTTCTAGTTCTAGTTCAACTTATGATTCTACTTCTGAGTCTAGTCCTGTTCCTGTTCCTCGTTGTGTTTCTAGACCAGATTCTGATTCTCATTCTAGTTTAGTTCTACTACAGTTCTAGACCACTTCCACATCAGTTCTGTACTTGTTTAGTACTAATTCAGTTCTACTTAGTTGTGGTTTAGTTTTACTAGAAAATTTTAACTAAAACTTTTGCCTTTTTAATTATAGATTTATTTCATTATCTTTAATACAATAAATTTTTTCAATTCTTGATTCCTTTTAATCAGTTCCCGAATTCACACATTTTGCAAACAAGAATTAGTCTTGGAATAGAAAATAGAAATTTTTTTATAGAAAAACAAAAACATAACCACTTTATTGTTTACCTCTAAAAGATCGCCTGGGCCGATTACTAGATGCACCGATTGGGATGTTGGCCTCGGTATTTTCGTAAAATGTATGCGTCTGCAAAACAATTTTGAAATAAATTTCTTTTAAATTTTTTATTACATTTGCGTTACCCCATCTGTATAAACAGGAGCTGGATAACGTTCGTCATCTCTGAAACTAGGGGCACAGAATATAATTGCAATTATTAAAAGTGTTTTAAAGTTTAACATTTTATTAGCAAAAATTTTCGATAAACTGAATTATTGGGCATATCCGACAAGCACTTTTATAAGAAAGAACAACTGTTTGAGATTTTAAAATGAGATAAGAAATTAATTATAGATAAAACTTGATTTACTGTTATATTTTTTAAGTAATAATAAATTTGAATTATTAAGGGAAATTCTTGTCACTAATTCCCCAAACCAAACCAAACAGAAATGAAATTTACAGAGTTTAGTTTAGACCGATTTGATATCTAGCGATATTGCAAACTTTTGTTCATTTAATTATATATCAGATGTTTCTTAGTATATTAAATTTCTAGACGACCCTTGATTTATTTTATTTTCAGTTCAAGTGTCTCGTCATTATTATTATTATTTTTTTTATAGTACAAGTATAACTTTAAAAATTTCTCAGGTGTAAAGTTGGCTTAACACTTGACAACAGCAAACCAAATAGAAAATACACATAAAGAGAATACAAGCAACGAACATACATGCCATGTATGTCACTTATTTATTAGCCTGATATTCCATGTACTTAGATTTGTATTTTTTGTTTTAAAAATATATATTTTTTTAAATAAAAATAAACAAATTCACAAAACACTTCTATATTTAGCATGTGTTAAAACCAAAAAAAAAAAGGCCAACCTATATGGGTTCCATATGCACACATATGCACCTAAACATAAATATGTGTAAATAGTAATTGAAAAAGATTTGTAAAGGTAAAACTTAGAAATGCATAATTATGGAAATAATTAATAAGCTGATGTTTATAATAAATATCATAACAATTTAGTAACGCTTTCGATTTAAATCCATGTTTATGTTTAGTTACCATTTACCACCCAAACCATTCGTTATTTCCGCCTCACACTCTTCTATTTTGGGAGAAAAATCTTATGAAGTTTAGCTGCTCATTTTTATGCCTGGCAGCTTTAAGAAGAGTGCAATGAATTTTCTACATAAAAAAACAAGTTTGTTTTGTTTTTTTTTCCCGGGTTGCAATACCGCCCTGAATATATAGAAAATGTTTTTTTGTGTAATTTTGCAAATCAAACGATGCGCAATGATTTTCTTTCGTATGTGAAAGGAAAGCAAAAAAATATATAAACTAAACGAATATGGAAATATATAGAATCCTTTTTTCTAAATATAAGAATTTTTTCGAACTTTAGCTGCTGGAAAAAAAGTATCCATCATCCGTTTTGTTGCACATTTAATAATGCGCAAGTATTTGTCACCATCATAACCAGCACTTTCATCATCCTCTTGTATTCCATATCCCATTATAAGGTTGCACAGCATTTGTATATATTTTATTGAGAATGTGTATATGTGTTTAAACATTTACAAGCGACGTTAGGTGGGTGTATAGGAGAATGTAAGCATTTGATTTACTTTGTGTCATTCATAACCAGGTTGATATGTATTACACATCTTACGTTACGTTGCATTTAAATAAAGCTTTTCTTTCTTTCCTTTTTCACAGTTTCCTTGTTATTGCTTTCCTACTGGTTACGGCTTTGTTGCATCTTCCTGGTGTCGCTTAGATTTACGTTGCTTTGAATTGGGAAAACAGTTCTGATAGGGAAAATGAGAGCATGTATTCCTCTTTTAATTAGAAATCAGGTTTAGCTTAGTTCTAGTTCTGTTCTAATTCAATTCTAATTCAGTTCTAATTCAATTCTAGTTCAGTTCTAGTTCAGTTCTAATTCAATTCTAGTTCAGTTCTAGTTCAGTTCTAGTTCAGTTCTAGATCAGTTCTAGTTCAGTTCTAGATCAGTTCTAGTTCAGTTCTAGTTCAGCTCCAGTTCAGTTCAAGTTCAGTTCAAGTTCAATTCTAGTTCAGCTCCAGTTCAATTCTAGTTCAGCTCCAGTTCAGTTCAAGTTCAGTTCAATTTCAGTTCTAGTTCAGTTCAAGTTCAGTTCTAGTTCAGTTCTAGTTCAGTTCAAATTGAGTTCTAGTTCAGTTCTAGTTCAATTCTAGTTCAGCTCCAGTTCAGTTCAAGTTCAGTTCAAGTTCATGTTCAGTTCAAGTTCAGTTCAAGTTCAATTCCAGTTCAGCTCCAGTTCAGTTCAAGTTCAGTTCTAGTTCAGTTCTAGTTCAGTTCAAGTTCAGTTCAAGTTCAGTTCTAGTTCTAGTTCTGTTCTAGAAGTGCTTCCAATCCAGTTTAAATTCTCTGGACAATTTCAATTTTATGTGTTGGTTTCAGAACTACAGGGATATTTTCTTTGGAAATTGATTATTGTAGCGTATGTGGTATATTTTTGTGCCAAAGGAAAATATTCAAAGATTTGTTGCATTTTTTCTCAAACATTTCTATGCAAAGAAATTCAATTTAGCCTCCCAAAAGTATGCAATTGATTTTTTTTTTCATCAAATGATTTAAAACATTAGTGGGAATCAAGAAATATAAAAAAATTCCTTTCTAATTAAGAATTTCAGTTTTAATTTCCATTAAACAAAAGTTTCTTAATAAAAGTTATTATCTGCTTATCTTTATTGCCTTTTTTAATTAGAATATTTTTAAGAGATTTTTATTTGTTTAGTTATCAACGCCAACATCTCAGTCATATAACCATCAACATAAACATGGTCAAAATTATTATTAATGATGCAAATTAAGGAGCGGAATTTTAATTATTTAATTTACCTTCAAAAACACACAAAGCAAGAAAAATCATAGTTTTTATTACAAAACAAAAAAAAGTTCCAAAAAAAAAGATCAAAAAAAACTAGAAGCTCAACATTAACTAAAGATAACTCATCATAATGGAAATTAACACGCAATAGAGCCTGAAATGAGAAAGAGTCCCTGCCAAAATAGAAGTTAAATAAACAAATGACAGTAATAACAATAATTATGAATTTTATCCGATTAAAAACGCATACCAGAATTATGTCCTTAACTGAATGAATGAATGAAATTCCTAAATGAGTGAATAACTTGAATGTTGACAACAATTCGTTAATAATTGTTTTGTGAGCTGCGTTTCGAAAATTTTATGTTATAATTTCTTTCTGAGTTTTCCATTTTTTTTTTTTTGACTGGGCTGGCAGCCTAAATGCGTGTATGATGACAATTAATTTTTAACTAATTTATATTTATATGCATTTCTGACACATGATACTTAATGTATGAATGCGTATAGCAACAAACCAAATTAAGTTAGATGAACAGTAAACCCTTGTATGACATGGTAATGGTAGTGACACTATACAAATACTTGTCTTACTTACTACAAATAAGTCCTTCGAATCCTTCTATTAAATAGAAAAATTCACCTGCATACTAAATTGATTTGTCAACCTTGACTCTCAAGTGTCTACTGTCATTTTAACTTCTATTTAACTCTGTTTGTTGTGTTACGTTTACCACCCTTTGAGTTTTTAAATTTTGATGGGTATTTAGTCATTGTCACTATTTTGTGGTCTATCACTAACACACTATTCACAGTTACACTCTATAGGCCATAAATACACTTTATAATAAAATAGACATTCATATCTCTCCACTACACTCCACCACTATAGAAAATTGTAACCGTTACCGTACAATTTGATGCGTGTCATAATGCTCAATTATATTATTATGACACTGGTAATTAAATTTTAGGCGTCATCAGTTAAAATTGGACTTCATTTAACTAACATTTTCATACACACAATACAGTAAGAACAAGAACAAGAACAAGAAACAAAAATATTGTATTCACTTCAAAATTAATGTTTTAAGGTAAAATTATTAAGCGGATTATTTGACAAAAGTCCATTGGTGTTTCGCTTGAAGAGGGTGTGTGGTGGGGAAGAGTAGCGTCATAATAGATGATTTTGAATAATTTTCTGATAAATTCTTATTTATTGTTAATAAAATTTATCAACAAAAAATGATGGTAAACTTTTTCAAAGAAAATATGAAAAATTATATTATTAGTAACTGTGACATAACATTAATTAAGTTATAATTTATTATTTATGTCAAGTTAGAGATTAGTATATGTTTTAAATAAATAATTAAATGTAATCGAATTGATGAACATATGGTTAATGAAAAACATTTAACTTTGAGGGACTTTAACAAAACATTAGCTTGGAAGTAATCTTAATTAGGAGTCAGATCACTAGTTTTAACTTTTGGACACCTTTTTGTGATCTTTAACCCAATAACTCTTTTTGACCTCAACTCCAGGCAGTTTGGAGAATTTCCCTATTTGGTACCAATACCACATTTTATGTTCTTCCACCCCTCAAGGGCTTTTTGTACCGTGGTGACGAGATGCCAAGTCAGGCCAAAAATAAGTGAACACAAGTCTTATAAATGGAAGCAGGCTTTTTTGTAAACATTCCAAGATGTAAATTTCGGTAGTTATAGGACCTATTGTAACTAATGATTGACTTCTTTTGCCTCAACTTCATATTGCTTGCCATACCAAAAACCTTTTGGGACATTTTGACTGTTTTAGGGTCTTACAGTTTTTCTCTAGCATTTTCTCGAGCATCAGTAACATAAAATTGTGGACCAGGAAGTTGCGAAAAATGTGTCAGAACAAACGTTTGTTATACATTATGCATGGCCTCTAAATTTGTCAGGAACTTTTTGAGCATGGTACCTTTTTAAACCTGTTTTAGCTTTAACTTATCGTACCAAATAATCCGAGAATTGAGATAAGCGGATGCTATCTCTCCGGATGTATTGGGAAAATGCTTTTTATTTCCTTTTGGCTTTAGAAACATCCTGTGGACGAATTAATTCTACATAAACCAGATTTCGTATCAACGGACAAGATCTCTCCGGTTCTATTTAATAATGGAAACATTTTGACCTCAGACTTTTGAATGCTTGGACAACATTTTGTAGGACTTTGTTGGGTTTTGTTGAAAATATTTAAGATTTTTTTCCGAACCCACACCTTAAGTATAGAAGACAAAGCTTGAACTGATCTAGATCTAACTATAACTTATTTTGAGTTGAACTAAGAACTTAACTAGAATTGATTTAAAGCTTAATTTCCACTCACTGGAATTTATTTGAAACGATTTTTATTTAACTAATTAAATTGACATGACAATTTACAGTTATCAGAATTTTCATATCCTTTTACTTTAGGAGTTCAAAACTAATCTTCATCATTCATGTAAAGCGAATCTTCTTGAACTGCTGAATGAAATAATAACAATTAAAGTTGTTTTAACTTTATATGAAAACAAAAATATTTACCCTGAAATTCTTGCATTTTTTGTTGAAAATCCTCAAACATTTTTTGTAATTTATCCACATCGTAATCCTCATTCCCATCCGATACCGGCATGGAGTACTTGAAATTGTATAAAATTATTTAGACTTAAATTTTTAAAACTTTCTGTTCAACTTACTAAAAATTTTAGTAAAATTATGAGAGTTAAAGTTCCGAATAATATTTTCAATGGCATAACGTTACGAAATAAATGATTTGATGTTTTCATAAACTGAATTTAAAAAAATTTTCAACTTTTATAGTGTGAGATAGAAATCAAGATTTATGGATCATTAGACATTGAAATGGAATACAAATTATTTAACAATTAAAATAATTATTTAGAATAAAATGGGTTCATTCAAAAACAAAACCAAATTTTTTATATGGACTGTAATAGTTGAAATCGACAAGGTTGTTAGTGTTCACACCTGATATTTCAAATTTATTTTTATTTTCGCTTCTTATCTATATAATTAAAATCGTGTCAGTTGTAAATTCTGAAAAAAAGTTTACAGTTTCTTATAAAACTACTTGCAAAACATGGACTAAAATTTAGTTTAACTGAAATTCTGTTAGGGAAATGTTGTCTATAAAGAAATTTGTATTTATCACAATAATTTGTCAAATGATTTTTTATTGCTGTGCTGATGACTATTACGATCTTTTAAGTTATACACCAGAAACTGTAAGTTACTTGTGACAAATATATTTAGAGAATAACAACGGGATTTTAATTGTTTTTACAGACATATGGTTTTGGCAGTCCCGAGGGGGATATCTCAATCGATCTACCTAATTATCGTCCCAAACGTTCAGTTAAAGGTTTAAACTATAAAATTTCTTTAGGTATGTTTTCCTGCTACATCAATTTGTTAAATGAAATTTGAATTCTATATTTTTTCAACAAGACTAATTTTAGATTGCAAAAGAGTTAAGTCGAGGACTCATAAAAGAGTGACCAAGGGTAGGAAAACATAATTAAATAATGAATCATTTAATGGATAATGAAATAATAATGAAATAATCATGTAAAATATCTTCCATACAAATACCAGCAAGTCATTTTTGAATGTGCGATACTGTAGTTAGTAAAAGCTTGAACAATGTTTTAGCTAAAACTTTAATTAAAAGCTTGTGTTACCCCCAAAGTAGGCAACGCATTTGATAAAATTTTTAAAGTCAGCTGAGATCTAAGATTTTACAGTGAAGAACAAAATCATTGGAAATATTCTATATTGAATTTTATTTTGAATTGAACTAGAACTGAACTCGAACTGAATTAGAACTAAACTAGAACTTCAAAAAGATTTGAACTAGAACTGAACTGGAATTGAATTAGAACAAAACTTGAACTGAACTGGAGCTGAACTTGAACTGAACTTGAACTGAACTGGAGCTGAACTAGAATTGAACTAGAACTGAACTAGAATTGAATTAGAACTAAACTAGAACTGAACTGAACAAAATAGATAAAACTAATCTGGAACATAACTTTATTAAATTAGCTAAATATCTGCATATTGTTGACTTTTATTCTCAAAAATATTATCTCTTTTAGAAATCTGTCTTTTTTTTCCATGCGTTTTAAATTTAGCACATGAAAACCTAAAACAATAAAAACTGATTTAGAAATGATTTATTTAATAAATTTAATCAAGTTAATTTGCAAAATTCGTGTGTGTATGTGTGTGTGAGTGTTTCGGTATTTTTACACACTCTCATAGCAAATAAACGCACTTAGAAAGATGATTGTGCTCAAATTAAACCAAAGAATACGCTGCTGCCCACTTTAGACACAAAGAAAGTAAAATATTTTTAGAAATGTTTGTAATACCATTTATTTTGCCCCAAAAGATTTTACAAGCTTAATTTGCTTCCAACTAAAACCGTTGACACCCTTGTAGGAGATTTGGCAATTGGTTTCAGTAACTAATAATGTGCATATGATGACAGTGGCCCACATTATTTCATTTATTTGATCTCAAGCTTTGCAAAGAGAAGAGATTTCTTTTTAATCTTTATTTTTTTTCTGTCGTATGTTTGTGTAATGCAAAATTATATTTAATTTACGCGTTTAGTGATTTTTACTTTTTGTTGTGGTGTTTGAAAGCTGAGTTTGTCATAAGCATTTGTGGATCAAGAGATGCTAATGTGTTTGTAGTGAGTTTTCAAAAAAGAAGCTGACTGCTGGAATATTGCTTAAAACGTAGTGAGATTTATATAGAATTTTAGAAGATCTTTTATGGATAAAATACCCTACAATAGGAATTATAAATAGTCATTAAATTAATAAACCAATTCATTTATAGCTTCTAAAATTTGATCCTTCGCACTTAATATGAATAAATGTATTGTAAATATATGCCGAGTATCTTACAAAAAAATTATTTCCTTTCCCACTTTAAGTTAGAATATTAGAAACTTGATTGTTTTGAAATGGTTCTGCGAACCGGATGTTTTCTTTAGTTTTAAATAAATGGTTCTGCGAACCGGATGTTTTCTTTAGTTTTAAATAACTCGCTGGTTTGCCATCTATTCCTAATACCGCCTTCCACATTCGCTATCTATTCTACTGAATATTGCAAAATTTTCTCATTTAATATTATTTTGTATTCATTTCTTTTTGTCATCTTTCACTTGAATTTTTATTGTATAAACTGTGAGTATAAGAAAATTTTTGATTGTATTTGAACGAAGACTTATAACTAAATAATTCTCGTAATAATAATAATAAAAAAGATATTACTAAATAAGAGGAAATGTAACTGGTTACTCAAACTTAGTTAGCGGTTGGAAATTTAAACGAGTAGAACAACGCGATCGGCAGCTTAACGAAATATAATTTTGGATTTCATTTTTAATATAAAATAACATTCCTTTCATACTTAATATGATAAATTAAATCAAGGACATAGAACAAAATCCTTAAGAAATCTTAAAAAGAGACTTTTTAGTCTCAAAAGTCCTGGCAGAGGGACGTTGGAATAGAAGAAAAGTAAATCGTATGAGAAGAGAAGAAAAAGAAAAGAAAACTACTTAATAATAAATTAATAAACTTTTAAATAATAAATAAATAATGTTTAAACTTATTTTGAAAAAGAATGAATTAAACAAAAATTAAATTTAAAAGTGATTAAAAATTTAAAAAAATATTCCAATTGAAAATTAAGCAAAGTGATTTCTGAAGAACTCTGGAAGCAGGAACAAATGAAATCTAAATTATTAAATTTTTTTGAAAAAAAGTCCTTTAGATCGATTTAATACATTAATAATCAACAAGTTTATCAACAAGAATTGACAATTTAATGCACATTTTTAAATAGTCTTCAAGTAGCAATTTCAAGGAAGGTCCTTCAATCAAGACATCTTCACTAAATATTAAAACTAAAATCTAATTCAAAATAAATCTTTAATAAATGTGTCGAAAATCTTTTAAATTGTTTTTCGTTTTCTATAAATAAATTACTGTTCAAATCTAAAGCAAAATCCTTAAACAAGAACTGAGAAGTTTTAAAAAGGTCCTTCCATAAAGACGAAATGTCATTCATTAAATGTAAAAAAAAATCTGTTCACATATTGTCCTGTGAATCAAGAAATGTGACAAATCTAAAAGCGAGAATTATTTACATTTATTGAAATCAGGATTTAAGGTCCTTCGAAACGGATAATTTTATAAATTTATAAAATATAATTTTCAAATATTTAATATTTTTCCAAAACCGAAAGATACATTTGAATATTTCCGAGAAATTATTGAAATAGTGTGACTTAAGAAAGGTCCTTCGAGCTGAATAATTTAATAAATTTAATGAAAAATTAAGGTTTTTCTTCAAAGTGGATGAAACAATTAAATATGAAGAAAGCCTGCACATATAGTGTTACTAAACTGAAAATAAGAATTATTTAAAATCATGTGATATAAAAGGTCCTTCGGAGCGATTAATTTTACATATTTTTTTAGTTTGAAAAAATATGCTTCCATTAATCTCTCTCCATTAAATTATTAAATTAAAGAAATTATTTAATGAATTAAACTCATAACCCACATATATTATTTTAAGTTTTTCGCCCACTTAAAGTGTGAGTTAGGAGAATTTATTATATATTTGTTTTTACTCTAACACTTAGTTTCTTAAAGTTTTACTCTTTAAAATCCAAAATCTAAAAATCTCTCAAAACTCCTTAAACACTAAAAGATCTCAATAACAACCAAAAATAAAGAAAATGTCTTTCAAACTAAATGTCGATGAGGTGCGCAGCAATTTGCAACGTTTCGGCTGGCCCGATTATTTGGTCTTCGTACTCATGTTGGCCTCTTGCGCTATGATCGGCATCTATTTTGCCTTAAAAATGCGTAAAAAATCCTTAGAAAATCAACAATTAAGTAATAAAGATGCAGAAGATGATTATTTGGTGGGTGGACGTAAAATGACAATATTTCCCATCACCATGTCATTGATTTCAAGGTAAAATAAATAAATAAATGAAAATCATTATTATTTTTATTACAATCCAACATTTATGTAACAAGTAGGTGTTGTAATTTAATCTATAAATTAAGAAAAAATATTATTGTAAGTAATTCATTTAGTCACTTAAATATTTAAGTGCTTGTGATAAATTTTTTGTCATTGTTAGAAATTAGAAAGATGATGAATTGTGTTGCGAAATTCTTTATTAAACTTTTTTTCGGTAGAATGAAAAAAAAAGAAATATTTAATATCAAAGGTCACAATTACTTTGTCGCCTACTTGAAAGTCTTGTCATAAGAATCATATAAATCTTACTTTACACTTTTAGTATACTTTAGTTAATTTGTGTTTAGGTAATACAGCGAACATAAATAAATGATGTTCAGCTGGCACAAGTCATAATACAAAAAGATTTCTTAAACGACAAGTTACTTTATGATAATTTGTGTATTTATGATTTAATCAATAGACTAAACTAAAGTATACATTAGTTTAGTTCTATAGCAGAACCAAATTATCATCCTCAGAGTGTCAAAAAGTTTAGTAGTTTACGTCTAATCGTCCGCATAAAAGAGTAATCGTCCTCTCTAGATTGTTGCAAATGTTGCAGTGCAGTTGTTTACACTACAGAATAAACGTTCTGCACACAGTCCTTACTAGCCGGCAGTTGTCACACTACAACATAGTAGTTCACACTTCAAAGTGGTCGTCTTCTCAAGAATACAGTAGTGCACACTACAGTGAGGCCAACCATAGTAAATTGTGGTCTTCCATTCAATAACATGGTTGCCTTTACTAAAGTGTAGTCATGAACACTAAAGTGCAGTTGTCTGTAATACAGTGTTAGAGTTTACACTACATGATCGTCCGCAGTCCATCACACTAAAGTTATCATACATTTTACAAGATGATCGCCTCACCAAGAGTGTAGTCATCCACACTTAATTGCACTTTCCTTCAAAACAGTTTAGTCATCATCACTAGAGAGCAGTAGTCCATACTACGGTGTTGGTGTTTATACGCAAATGGTGGTCAGTCTTCCACACTACAGTATGATCGTCTACATGATAATAGAGTCGTTTACATTTACAGACTAGTTGTTCTTTCTAGAGTGCTGTAGTCCGCAACACAGTGGAATCGTCTACACACCCGCCTAGTCCACAGTATTCATCCACAGAGTAGTTGTTCTATAATGCAGTCGTCTTCTCATTACAGCACCATCGTCTACACTAAGGTGTAGTGGTTGACCATGCAGAGTAGTCGTTCTCATTACAATATAGTCGTCCTCGCTAGAGGACGCTGCAGTGATCTACCACACTATGTATTCGTCTTTGTAGAATATAGTCGTCTTTATTACAGAGTAGTCAGCATTACTTAAGCTAATTTCTCCAGACTTCAGTGTGATCGTCCACTCAACAATGTGCACAGCATTGCACTTGTACATTATTGAGTAGCGTGTAGTCCCCAAACTGTACGGAATGTTCATGTGGTCGTCTTCACTACACTTTAGTCATTCACATCACAGTCTAAACGATCACTCTACAGAGTAGTCACCCTCACTGCTGTGCAGTTATTCTCACTACAGAGTAGTCGTTCTAACTATAGCACAGTTCTTAACAAACAAGTAAAGTATGTTTGTCCTCCAGTGTAGGCTTCCACTTAACAGAGTGGCATTTAGTTCACACTAGAGCCTAATGGTTTAATGTAAAGTACATTCAAATTCGTCTTAACTGTCTCTAACGTTCTTGATTTATCACTTCGATTGAAATTTTTCTAAACCGAATAATTTCCGCTTTCCATTTTCTAGACAACCAAATAAAAAGATTTCTTTTCTTTATACAAAAAAAAATCAAGTATATTTTATTACGGTGCCCCAGCTAAGAATTTATAACCAGACTTAACTGTCATCAGTACAAAAATTATGAAATTGTATTATGATCTTTATATTTTTGTTTGATATATAAACTAATTGAGATATAAAAAAAAGGTAAAGAAAGACAAAATTAGAAGGCGTTCAATTAAATCAAATACAAAGAAAAAATATTATATAAATAAGAAAATTGTGTTGAAAATCTCATAATTATGATTGACATATGGCCATTTTCAAATTTATTTAGTATTGAATTGTTTACCCTTAAAATAGAGATTGAAAAGAGAAAAATCTATTAATAAATTCGTAATAAAGTAATTGAATATTTTTTTATATAGAATTGATGTTGATGTAAGATTTAATTGTTATTATTAGATTTAAAATAATTAATAATTTTAGTGAGAAAATCTTTAAGATAATAAAATGTAAAATTGTCATACAGTTTCATATAATTTGTATTTTCCCACCCCAATCATATCGCTAAGAAATAATAATTAATTCATTTATACCCTACACCACCATAGGTGGTTGGGGCATTATACGTTTGTGCAGAAGTTTGTTATGGACAGAAAAAATATTGCTTATATCACTTCTAAGTATAACGATGTCCCTCTGATCGTCTGGCTGGCTGTCCGTGAAAACTTGTGAACAAAATGGCCCATGGATGATGCTTATTGAAATTGACGATGATGAGTTCATTATTTCATCTTTCCCCCATGCAAATGGGAGTTTAAGGTCATAAGGTTGGCGCAAATTAGTCTTATAATATTTTAAAATGACGTGCCAAATTATACGAGGATCTGTTTATTATTTCTGATAAGATTCTTATAACCTCCCTTACAAAAATATGTCTTTAAAGGGCCCAAATCTTACATATACATTGGTGTTGCGATAAGAATTGGTCATATCAACCTAAATAAAAGCAAAAATCGATGTACGAATTTTACGAGGGTCGGTTCATACTTTCCACCCCGTATTATCCCCCCAGAAAAGTCCTTTTAAAATGCACAAATAATAGTACCACAATGCACTCTTAAGCACAAATCAGATAATGTGTTTTTAAGAGAGTCGATCATTAATTTTTGGAAGGTAATCAATTATGTTGTGTAGGGTATTATATAATCGGACTAGACCGACTATAACTTTTACTTGTCTTTCTACAAATATGTATAAAATTCTACTCTATTAAAAATTATTATGGGACTTTTTATTAAAGTTACTGAAAAATTTACAAGCAGATAAAGATTTATTTAATTAGATTTTTTGTTGCAGTTTTTTTTCTAACAAAAAACACGTAGCAATTAAATATTTAATAATAATTTTTTAATACAAAAAATTTAATAGAATTTACATTAGAACACGTTTTTCTCAAAACAGTTAAATATTAAGGTCAGTTATTTGTGAAAAAAACTAAAATAATTAATTTTCAAAAATATGACTAAAATTAGCATATGGAGACTTAATACTAAATATTATTAAACTATTTTCTAATTTTTAGCTTTATTTCCGGCATTACATTGCTGGGTACCCCCACCGAGGTGTATTTGTATGGCACCCAATATTTATACATTATAGGTTCTATGATCACAATGGGATTTTTAATGCACTATTTCTATTTACCCGTGTATCATGAACTTAAATTAATATCAACTTATCAAGTAAGTGTTATTTGGTTAGATTAATCAATTGATCGTTTTTAACATCTGGTCATCATAAAATTAATCGATTTAATTAAGGAATCACATTTATTGCATTTTATTTTTAACATTTCACACTTTAATTCATCCACTTAACTAACAATTATTAAATTATAAAAACAGACTTAAAAAAGCACGTGCATTACTAAATATAATTACACAATTTCATAGTTATTAGGGTAGCGCTTAACTTAAGGACTAGACACAAATTAATATGGTTTTAAATTTTGTATAAAAAAGACTTTCTTACTTTCGCTGAATTATTTTACAACATGGATCGAATCTTTTAAATATTTCTGAAATATCACGAGATCATATTTTATTACCATAATTATTTTGATTAAAATCTCAAGAAAAAAATCCCCAATTCAATTAATTTCTATATATTTCTTGGTAATTTCCCTCGTGTACCTTTTAGATGGTTAATACTATCACGTGCTCTATATGCAAATTGAAATATTGAAAGAGTAGAAATTTTCAGACTTTAAAATTATAAATTCATTATATGCAGCTGCTTTATTTAAAAGTGAAAATACCCGATCATGTTATACGTTCTTGGAATGATTTGAAACTGACTTAAAGACCAACCTGTATTTTAAACGTTTGGTTGATTTGAAAAACTGTGATACATCATTATGTGTGCGTTGGGAATACTTGGTCTCAGTCTCTTTCACCTCACTTCAAGTGAAAGAAAAAATGGATGAAATTTTAAGCTCTTGATATATATGAAACAGAGAATCAGGTTTAAAAATTTTACTAAAACTTGATGCTAAAAGTCACAGTAAACACTGGGAAGTCCGTGCGACCTAAGCAGATTTTTTAATGTTTTAAAATCAATAAAAAAATAATTTCACTATACAAAATATGAGTGAAGAAATTAAAGTTTTAGTGAAAATTTGTATTTATATTAAGTGTAAAGTGAAATTTTTAGTGAAGTGAGATGAGAAATTTTAAGCATGAAAAATGTGTTATATCGAAAGAAGAAGATGCTTTTGAATGTAGAAATTTTAAATATGTATGCGTTTTTCTTTCACCACACCTTAAGTGAAAGAAAAAATCAGTGGAACTTCAGGAAGTGGAGATTCTTGAGGTATTAAGCCTTTGCCACATAAGGAAACTCGAACAGATGCACGCATCAGCAATTGCTAATTAAAAAGAGAAGTGAAGAGAAGAGAAGAAAAGAAAAGAGAAGAGAAGAGAAGGGAAGAAAAGAGAAGAGGGAAAATTTTAAAAATCTCAATAAAATGTCATAAATTGATAAAAAGTCGCGAACAGCATTAAGGAGAATGGAATTTCGTATTGACTTGAAAAAAAATTGAGGTATTAAATTTCACTTAAATATATGGAAAGTTCAAAGTTTTAGAGTATTCGAGAAACTGGTTTTGGATTCTCTCAACTTTGCACTGGTTAATGGTCTCGCATCGCATAATTCCACCGAGTTACAAATTGTTGATGGAGAAACATTAGCTCCGAATTTTCGATTTTACGTCTGATAAAGATAAAAAGGATCTTATACATTTGAATATTCGGTGAAGTACCATTGAAAACTCATTGACATTTAAAAGGAGTCAAGGAGGTGTGGCTTCCAGTGAGATAGTTAGGATCGAAGATGTTTTGTTTCGGAGGACGTATACCGCAATTGGTGATGCCATTGATTGGGACAGTAAATATTCGTGTAAAAAATGTAAAAAGTTTGTTGAACATAAATAAATTCACACTGGAATTAAACTTATTAATCGGGTATTTAACAACTCTCTCACAAAATTAATAACACTAACGGACTTTTCACGCCAATTTCGAAAAGTGCAGCTTATTTCTGCAAGATTAAATTGTAATCCTTGTTTGTTATCACAGGATCTTTCATTTGTGGGCACATCCTTATAGTTTTCTATATTCAAACTTAAATTTAAGACGAGAGACTGAATCACTAGCCTTATTGCACAAACTATTCACAGTTTAAAGTTCTAACAAATATTTACATTATTTCAAAATAATTTTCATTTAACATTAAATTGCACTTCATTCTGTACATATAACACTTACATATATCTTCCCACCTCCTTCTGAAGAAAAAAGTTACTACTCAAATACTTTATAATGAACTCTTTTTGTTTCAGTATTTAGAGTCTCGTTTTGATAGAAAAGTTAGACTATTCGGTTCCATACTTTTCATATGTGGCACAGTAAGTAAATTCTTCTGAAAATTGTTCATCATAAATATAATTTATTCTTTAAAAACATCCTAGATGCTATGGCTACCTATTGTTATATATGTGCCAGCATTGGCCTTTAATCAAGCCACTGGGGCCAACATACATTTGGTCACGCCCATAGTGTGTCTAGTGTGCATCTTTTACACTTGTGTGGTAAGTTGGAGTAACAATTTGAAAAGCATTAGTTTATTTTCAATAATTGTTTAGGGAGGTTTAAAAGCAGTGGTATGGACAGATGTTATCCAAACCTTAATCATGTGTGGTGCCATGGTTTTGATTATGATTAAGGGTACTATTGATATTGGTGGTCCTGGAGTGGTTTTCCGTAAGGCTTATGAAAGCGGCAGAATAGAACCGCCCAAGTAAGTTCTTTTTGGAAAATGTTCATTCCTTAAGTCGAATTTAATTGCTTATTATTTTCATAGCTTTACTTTTGACATCACCGAAAGATATACCGTATATTCCCTAGTAATCGGTGGTGTACCACATTGGTTGAAATCGAATGCTATTAATCAAAATATGATACAACGTTATTTATCTTTGCCCACTTTGAAAAAAGCTCAAAGTGCCATATGGTATTTTATTTTGGGCGTTTTAATATTTTTAGTGATTTGCGGTTATAGTGGTTTATTGATTTATGCCACCTATTCCGACTGTGATCCTTTGGAGACAAAGGTAATGTTACTGCCCATTCGTTTTAATGAACTTTTTCATTTATTTTGTAATAAATCCTCAGCTGGCCAAACGCAATGATCAGTTATTGCCTCTTCTTGGTTATGGAAACTTTGGGTGATTTACCCGGTTTACCGGGTCTTTTTGTGGCTGGAGTTTTCAGTGCAGCCTTGTCTTCGCTTTCCACTGGTCTTAACTCTATGTCAGCTGTTATTTTGGAAGATTTCTTCAAAATGTTTTCTTCAAAACCTTTGACCAAAAGACAAACATCATTTATTATGCGTTTGGTGGTAGTGGTATTTGGTTTCCTTTGTGTGGGTCTAGTTTTTGTTGTAGAGCAATTGGGGACCGTTTTACAGTTAAGCATAACATTATCATCTGTAGCTAATGGTCCCCTATTGGGTATATTTACCCTAGGAGTAATGATTCCCTGGGTGGGAGAGATAGTAAGTGAACAATTTTTTCTTTAATTAAAATGAAAATTTCCTAACAATTCTTATGAAAAAGGGAGCTTTGGTTGGTGGTTGTACTGGCCTAGTATTCATGGCTTGGATGTGTATTAAGGCACAGTTGGATAAAATCAGTGGTGCTGTGGTATATTTACGAAAACCTTATACAACTACGGGTTGTAATTATACCTTTCCCGATTTGGCGGCCTTAAATTTGGTCGCAGAAAATGTTACCGATACTTTGGAGGAGGCCAGGTAAGTTTTCCTGTTGTATTTTCTATACAATGGAAATGAATTATTATTAAATTTTATTTTATAGTGAGGTCCCCTTTAAAATCTATAACATTTCCTATTTGTATTACACCATGGTGGGTGCTGTCATCACTATATTGGTGGCCTTATTTGTAAGTTTTTGTTTAGGTTTTAATAGCATAAATCAGGTGGATACAAAATTGCTGTCACCTTTTGTAAGACGTTGGTTGGAACGCCGGAAATTGGGTAAACCAGTAGTGCCCACCTCCACTGATCCCAAATTAATGAATGGCAATTTTCAAACAATAAAAGAAACAAAAACATAATTATTTTTTTTTTGTATTTAGATTAGAGTTGTAGTTAAATTAGTTTTAGTTTTAATTAAGAGTTCCTTTTTCTTAAAAACGAGAAATGATATTTTTTATAACATGATTGAACCCAAAGGAGGATATAACTTTCAAATGAACTATGTTAGTTTAAAGTTAATTAAATAAATTATGATATTAAACTGTATTTAAGAGCTTGAAAATAAAGCTTTCAGTAAAATTCATTAAACTCTCATTGAATAAATCTTAGAAATGTTGCTTCTCACGTCAAGCAACTTATTTTGGGAGAAGTCGAATCATCTATCGAGAGGGAATCGTCTGAACAGCAAGATTCAGCTATCGAATTGAACCACTTCTATGTCTAACTGTTCGTCCATATGCGTCATGTTATCGGATTTCAACTAGAGGTGTGTTATTACTTTTTCATATCTCCATTCATTTCATGTTTTGGGTCGGTCTAGCAAGGAACTGGTTTCATCAAACACACTGTGCAACTAAGAAGTTTCATTATTTCCAATTTATTATTTTACGATAAATGAAGAGAAATGTTTGCATCTAAACCAACCGGAGCAATGCGAAGGCAAAAGTACTTTGGCTTTAATTAAATAAAAATTATTCGAATGATACTTTCGATTACTTAAACAGACAAAATGTTCAAAATGCTGCAATTGCTAACATCAAAATCATTTTCATGGAAGCCATGAAAGCTAAACGATCGATCTATTGCCACGCCTCCTTCGTTTTTTTGGACAATACGAATATTATAACACCAGAAATTCGACTGAAGCGTTTCAGAGAGGGAACTTAGCTCCTAACACTACTCCTTTTATTACCCTCAAATCTAAATATCAGCTCCCCCAATTTTTTTCCACAAGCTTAATTTTCATTAGATAATAAGAAAAGGAATAAACATTCAAAACCCTCTATATATCAAATATTCTTATCATGAGTTCTCCAACTTAAAACAAAAAGAAACAACAAGTGTTAAAAACAAATAAAAAATGCTACTCACACACACAACTCAACTAAAGTCCTTAAGAAATACTCACACAACAAAACAACTATAAAGAAGTGGCAGTATTCTTGTATATTTTTTTCTCTTTGTTTCTTATTTTTTTATGAACCCTAAATAGCAACAGCAGCAACAACCATATGATGATAAAGATGGGGTAACAACATTTGGTGGTCACTTCTAAGATGTATTGCCACTTGTAAGTAGTTGTATGGCACTCAACAACAACAAACAGCATAAAAAATCCCAAAAAAAAAAAAAGAAATAAAAAACTGATAAAAGTATCCCAAGAAGGGTGGCTTTATATATAAAAGTGGCACAGGCGCTTGGCCAAACCTCAAGAATGTTCATTATAACCTATACCTCTGTCCAAGCCTTCTTTATAGCAATGGAGGGGAAGGTAATGCCCAAAAATTTACAACATATTGTGGTCTATTTTTAAACTTAACTCCTTCTTAAATTAAAAAAAAAATTTTAAGAAACTAGAAAAGTATGGATGGGCTTTGCCACTTTTTTTAAGGTTTTGGGTTAAAAAATCTTCAAAAAAATCTTAGCAAAAAAATAAGAACAAAAAAATTACAATGTTTTAAAAGAAAAGTTTTCCATTTGTAGTTTGTTTTTGGGAAAAAATATTACAAATGTTGAAAAAAACTTGCAAATAAAACTGAAAAACTTTTTACTTCGAAATGCAATAAATGCTTAAAAGGATTTATCATCTAAGAAAATTTTATGCCAAAAAACATACAAAAAATATTACAAAGAAAAAATAAAAAAGTTTTAAAAATATTTTATTAAAAAACCCAAAGTAAAAAGATTGTGGCAGAATATAAACCCCAAATATCAGGGGTAAATTTAAAAATTAATATGGAATTAATTAACACTAAATAACAACGTCAAAAAAGTCTTAGACTTAGGAAAGACGTTTTTAAAACCAGTTATCTCCGCTGTCGGGAAGTAGGACTAAAGAGACTGTGTTTTACAAGAGATATTTCAGACTGAACTCTAGATTGAACTATTAACACCTTAAATTGTTGCTCTAACATGTTTTAGGCGCTTACAGAGAAAAACTGTCTTTGATTTTCCAGGTTGAAATGTTTGTCTCCTTCATAGGAGACATGGATGAATAAGTTCAAAACAGAAGAAGCAGAATTTAGCTCTCTCTTCTATCATGAATAGAAGTCGATTATTTTCTCACACTGTGCAAATGGCAATAATGGTCGTTAAGAAAATAAGTGGAATGATTGATTGCGAATAGAAGTACAGGATTTACATTGATAATACTTATTAGAAGTATAGCGGATATATAACTGTCGTAGAGCGAGTAAACTATTGTGATATAAGAAAAGCAAGAAACCTCCTAACCAGTCGATGCTATTCTAGAACCCCTTAAGATCCCCCAACCTCTAATAGATGAAACCAACTCATTTCTCATAAAATCAACATTTTAATTACATCCATCTGCAGGCCTGCAGACTTGGACAATGACACAAAATATGGACCACTATCTCCTCTTACTCAGAAGAGATTTTCATGCGTATGTCTAGGAACAGATCCCTTTGGATTAAACTAAGGTCATCAGCTCATTTTCACCAATATTTTCATAATAACAAGTTTATAGTTAAAATGATGTGGGGACACACCATATTATTGTTGACAACATAAGTGTAAGATTGCTCACAATAATAATATTGTTGCGAGACTATCATATCTTGTTTTGGTTGATTCCAGTTATAGTTAAATGCTTTTGAAGAGTATAAATTGTTGGTTGATTCCATAACTCTCCCGACTATTATTACATGTTTCTTATCCAAATTTGGTTATTGCAAATTTGTAATTTTTTACGTACTAATATCGACTACTATAAACCACATGACATCGTCTGTGATGTAATCCATATTCTCAAGAACTGCATACATGCATACATACCAGACAGTATGAACTGGGGTGAACTAAAAAAGCTTGTCTGCATTATTATTTAAATCCCGGAAATGTCATTTAAATATACTGATATTTATTTTCCTCAAGAAAAATTATTGTGTTTCCAATTAATAATGGATATTTATATATTTGTAGAGAAGGTTTTCTGAAAGTCCCATGACCCATTAGTACACCTATCATAATATTCTAACCTATATTCTTGTGCCTAACATCAAATACGCACCAGTATAGCTTTCATCCTCACCACAAATCTAATTTACAAAATAAAATCTTCATTTTAGTTCTTATTTCAGAACATAAAAATAAATTTACTTCTTTGCATTTAATTATTTCCGTTAAATTTTAAAAAAAGATCTTATGACCGTTTTACATGGAATTTGTCATATCATTTTTATTTCAAAAAGCTACAAAATTAATTATTTCTTGTACATTTTGAAATATTTATAAAGCAAAATTAACACTTAATGCAGTCTTATCATTAACTCGTTTAAAAATCATTTCATAGGCGGATTTTAAGCAAAAATTTCTATTATAAATAATTTAACACAGAGTTGCATTAAACAAACACATTGACACGTTTCTCACATATACACTGACAAACTCAATTCCCATTTCAGAGTCATATAAACTAAGAAGAAAACCTTTCTAAACAAAAAATTAACTAATAAAAGAAGAAGATTCATGAACTTGCGAATGTAAGAAATATTTTATGACAATTTTAGTGCATCAATTTACCGAGATAAAAAATTAGAAAAAATAAAAAATAAAATTATTTACTTAAGTAAACTATTATTGACGATACTAAGGCACTCACTCACTCACTGACTATTTACTCGCTCATTTGCAACAAATTACCTCAACAGACCAATAAAAATATCGTAAAACCGAGCAAAACGAAAAACTTATATATTTATAATGGAGGAGACCAGAATTGAAAGGTCTTAACATGAAGTCAGTAACTAATGTTGATATAATAAAACAGGAACATGTTAAATAGCAAGCAGCTAAAACTTAACAGAAACCTCAAAGAACTTTGGCATTTTTTTGTCCAAAAGAACTTAACTTAACTGAGAACGAAACTTTTTGAAAGAAATTCACAAAATACATTTGATAAAATTTATAGATGGTCATTTTGAGAGGTTTCTGTTTTTAGCTCTTTGGCCATTTTTCTTTATTCACTTAATGTATATTGTTGTAAGTTCGTTCATGTTTTGGCCAAAGTTATAAATTTCTTTTAAAATAAACCTCAAGTTTTTCTTAATCTAATGCCGGTTTAAAGAAGCTCTGCATCCAAAAAAAAAAAATGAACTCCATCTTTTGTTGGCCAACAAAAATAAAATATTCCATCGTAACTAAAAACCAACAATTTATACACATGTGGTATATTTTGCTCTTTTTTCCTTAGATGACTATAAAAATTCTTATACTTTTATTTGCCAAAATATAGAAATAAATTCTTTAACATTATAAAAGCATTTTAATCACCAACTATTTGCAAATAAAATAAACCTCAGCCTTAAAGTATGCTCAACAATGTTCTTTCTTTCTTTTTTTTTTTTTTTTTTTTTGTTTAAAGTAAAATTCCCATAAGATCATGTTGATGAAGCTTTTGTTTTTGAGTATTTGAGCAACAAGAAACAAATATTAAGTTTGTTTAGTAATTAGAACACCACTAAAGACACCTGAAACTTTTTCAAGAAAAATTGCATAAAATTTGTATTTAGGAAAATAAAAAGGACAACTTCAACTACTAGAAAGATTTTTGTTTCTTTCCTACGAAAAGAATCAAGAGTAACTCAAGTACTAATAAAACAACTATGAACAACTACAATTAATGCAATAAAATTAAATAAATTAAAAACAAGTGGCCAAGACTTGTGGAATTTTTGTTGCTAGAAAAGTTTTTTTTTTTAAACATAAAATTAAAATAACATTAATTTTGAAATAAAACTAAGGAATTTAAAGTTAATATTACTCTCAATATTATGTCTAGAATGATCATAATTCCCATGTCTAGAAATCGCAAAATTCTCTAGAAAATTCTAGCCAAAGTTATAATGTTTACACTAGCAACAATATGGTCATTTAGATTAGAAAGTACTCTGACATATGGTGTAAGCAATATCTTAGTGTCAAGAGTAAACATTAATCTGTAGTGTAGAATAGACATTAATATTAATTCTAGACTAACAAATATTCTGATGTCTGGACTAAAACATAATTTGGTGTTTAGATTAAACTATAAACTGATATCGATATTGACAACATTTTTATGTCTAGACTAGAATATAGGTTTATGGCTAGACTAGGTGGCCCATGTCTTTAGTGAAAAATAAAGACTAGACAGATGTCTAGAATAAAAAAGCTACTGCTATAAATAATAGACTATAATCTGATATCTAGAATTGAAAAAAGTCTGATATCTAGACTAAATAAGAGCTTCACGTCTGGAGTAGACAATATATTTATATCTGGACTAGTTAATATTCCAGGATATAATATGCTTAGACTAGAAAACAGAGATCTACTCTAAAACATAATTTGATCTTTTATCCAGATTTGACAGTAGTATGTTCACACTAGACAATAGTCTGATATCTATAGCATGTCTAATCTATGCAATAGATATGATATGTGAACCAAACAATAATCTGATAATGTACACAATAGTTTTGCATCCATATAATACGAAATATTGAATGTCTAAAGGATCCGAAAAATAACAAAAACATTTAGACTTGACTGGAAAAAAACAACAGTATAAAGCGAACACCAGTCCTCCACTTTGTTGCCCTCACAGTTCTCTAGATTATACTATACTCAGTTATCTTAACTACTGCATTTTCTACTTCCTTGATTAGTCTTATATTAAATTTGTTATAGTACTCTCCTTTCACTCCTTTCTTTCTTTCTATTCCTGGACTAATGAAAAATTTATTCACTGTATTAGTAAAAGTGTATTCCCTAAACTAGCGTTTATTAAATAGACAAGTTTAGAGCCTATTTTCTTGACTAGTTCATTCTGTATTGTATAGTCTACTATGTAAGTCTAGAATCTAGAATTTAAATTACTCTACTCTCTATTTCCTAATCTAGTATACTTTCCATTTCCAAGACCAATCATAAGTTTTTCCCTCGATTAGTCAAGAGTATGTACCCTCAACTAGCGTTTGTTTATTAGATTAGTCTATTTTCTAGACTAGTTAAGTGTCTATTCCCTGGACTAGCCAGGGGTCTATTCCCCACACTAGTCTAAAGTATATTTCTTGAACTAATGAAAAGTCTATTCCCTGCATTAGTCATGAGTGTATTCCCTAGACTAGCGTTTAATGGATAGACTAGTCAAGAGTAGTTAAGGGTTTATTTCCTAGATTACAATCTGTTTCTCAGATTCAAGAGTCTATTTCTTAAACTAGTCAAGAGCCTATTACCGAGATAATTCATTATTGATTATCTATTCTCTAGACTTGTTTGGTGTCTATTTATTAGACTTTCCAAGCTCTGAATGATCTAGTCAGAGTTTATTTAACAAACTTATCTAGAGTATATTTTAGAGCTTATTCCCTAGAATAATCAAAAGTATAATCTTAAATTTGCCAACATAGAGTCTATTCCCTGGACTTGTTTAGAGTTTTCCCCAGACTAATCTATATCAGATTTCCTAGATATTTTAATGATATATAAACTTTGTGATTTTATTTCCATTTAAGTTGATGTCCTTTTTTGGCTTTAGGCCTTCTTTTTTGTTATTTTTTTTTGTTTTCAAATAATTTTATCTGATTATTATAACATAAATGTTATTATATTATATTCATATTCTAATTAATATTTATACAACAACAACAAAAATTCATTACAAAATGAACATGGATTTCATTTATGTCATATTCCAGCTTAACACATGTGTGTCTCTTGTTTTTTTTTAAATATTTTTTAATCTACGTAACTCCCTTAAATCTACGGGTTTCAAATATGTCCTTTACAAAAATTATAGTTCTTTTTTCGTTAGTTCTTTATTATATTTTTGTTGTTATATTTTGTCATTGTTTTTTTGATGACGTTTTTTTTCTATTCTGTAATTTTTCTTTACATGTTTAATGTAGTGGCAGTGGGTTTTGTTTGAAATAAAAATTTGTTAATGTGATGACAGTCCCGGCCCAAAAACCTCTTGGGGCATTTTAGTTCGCTTTTGTTTTTGTTTTTTGCTAACATTTCTAAATTACATTTACCTTTTAATGAGATTTTAAAATAATCATGTAAAATAATAAAATATATAATATAAAATTATAGTTGTGTTTAGTATTTAGAATTTTGCGAACGTGGGTTATTGTCTTTGATGTCGGTGCTTTTGGGGTCTGGTGGACTGGTTAGATGAATGTTAAGACAGGAGATAAACTAACAGACATTTTGTATGTTTTAAAATTTTTGACAATGTCAGAACTATTGTTTTATGTTTCTTTTTTTTTAATTTAGGATAAAAGAGATTTCAAAAACTGTCACATATTAAAAAATTTTAATATTTTTTTTAGGTTTAAGATCGATTCATATTGTAGTTGGCATAATAATTTTTCCCCTTTCCAACTCGTGTTGAATTTTTTTGTTAATTCATTATAAAATTAAATTTTATTTACATTATTTCCACGTTTAACACTAAATAACAATATAATTTTGCACAATTTCAACATTTGAAATCACTTATTTTTTAATATCCGTCAATTCATAATCCGGTAATTTCTCCCATAATTCCTTTAATTCATTATTGGTTATAATAGGATTTTTATGTTTAAGCATATCGTTGGCTATTTGGGGATTACGCAGAGCATCTTCCAAACTAGCATCCTCCACCGATAAAGAGGGATCTCCCTCTTCAGCCGAAAATTCGCTGCAAAGCTAAATTTAATTTATATTTTTGAATAATAATTTTTTTTGCAAAATTATTAATATTTTTTTTAATTGTGCAAATACTTACAGTTGTTTTCATTATCATGAAGATTAAAAATATTAAACAAACAAATTTTGTTATAAAATGCATATTTTTCTTTTGTTTTATCTCTTTAAATAATAATAAATTAAAATTTATTTTGTTTTTATTTAAAAAACAAACTGAGTATTACATGTTCTTAGTTTGCTGGTTTAAATACTTCTAAATAAAAATAATAAATTTTGTTGCTAAAAAAACGCAAAATTACTCTCCATGATTTTGACTTTTATTTCTCTTATTTTTTTTTTTTTTTTTTTTTGCAAAAAATTATTAGTCATTTTTTTGCTGGATTTTTTCATACTTAATATAGTATTTAAATTATTTTTAGTATTATATTTATTTTGTTGTTAAATTACTCACTCAAAAGTATTAGTATTATTTTTTCCACTTGCCCGAATAAGGGTATTCACAGGTTGCGAATTATTATTTAAAATAATTAATAATCACGAATTTTCTAAATTTAATAAAACTAATTAAAGTTTTAAAAAACTGTACTTTTTAATCGTTGAAGGTCCATGATATATTGTAGAGTTTCTATACGAAATATTTGTTAAAGAATGACATATACTAGAAATGTTTAGAAATCGTTAAGCTGAATATTAAAATGCATCTATTTTGACGATCTTATAATCCAAAAACTTCTAACAGATTAACACCTGGACTTGCTTATAGTCTAATGTCTAGAAAAATATCTATATTTTTGATTGGCAAGTGTGCACAATCACAATCTGAAGTGAACACCAGACAATTAACTTAAGTCTAGATCAAATTTTTGTCAGACTTCTAAATTGTTGCCTCATTGTTTGATTTGGATAGACTAAACTAGAATCTGTTCCTTAATCTAGGACTTGCTAATAGCCTTATGCCAAGAAAAACCATCAAAACTTGTCTGTTGAACAGCAGACTATAAACTTATTTCTTAACCAAATTTCTGTCAGACTTCTAAATTGTCGCCTTCACTGTTTCTATACCATTTCCCTAGACTTGTCTGGAACCACTTCCTTAAATTAACTATCTGTAAATATAACTTCGCCATCTTACCAAATATCAAATATTATGATAATGAATGAAAATTCTGAACGATCTTAATGCTGGTCTATAAACAGCTATGAAAGCCTAAAATTTGAGAATACAAATCTTGAAAGTAAAAATTGGTTATAGTGAACCATAACGACCATAACGCTGAATATTCTGCTTCCCAAGAATCTGAGTGTTAAACTTTTTTAATTTAAAATTCCTTACAAACTGACTTTGACAGATATCATATAAGAGTCCATTTTTTCGTTAATACTCTGAAATGACCTCTGCTCTATAGTATAAACCTAAAATAGTAAAATAGAAACAACAAATTGTATATGACAAACTTTAATAGGATTATTGGTAAATATGTAGTGAAAATCCTAAAGAAAATCTAATATCAATACTACTAAATAGGGGAAACCAATACTAATAAATAGGGGAAACCGGATATTATAATGTGTTATCACACAACGCTATCTAAAGGTGTGATGTGGGTATAAAAATGTATCATTCTTCGCCCAATATGCTGAATTTTTCCCCGTTGTTTTAACAAGGAGTATTGGATCTCTACAAAGTTCATTACTGGTGTTATTTGTTTAAGCTTCTAGGATAATACAGTTTTATGTCATTAGTTACCTAAAGAACATCCTCTTTGTATGACGTAACAGTCGGGTTTGAAACTGGAATGCTTGAATTACTTCTTTAGTAGACAAGCTCCTTGGAAGATAAAGTTTATTTAAACGTCTTATCTACTTCCGATTCTGCTAAGTTCCCATTAAGATTAATTTTTAACAAACTGTGAGCAGCCTTTACTTCCATGTCTGTCATTAATTTATGAACTCTTTTATTTTCGTCAATAGCGTGCTTGAACCCCCAAACAACGTCAACAACAACAAAAAATAATTAAAAAACGTGAGAGTTTTTCAATTAATAATAACACTCAATCGTGTTAGAGTCTTAATTTTATTTGGATTTTTTTGTTTATTTATTTATTTATTGTTATTAATAATTAATAATTTTCATAACAATTTTTTATGTTAATAACTTAATCATCTTCATTATAAGTATTTATTCTTAAAAAATAAGCAGCAAAAAAAATATTGATTTACATGGAAATCATTTACAATGAGTGAATGAATGAGTAACAAGTCCATTGGCGCGTCTTTAAAATTTGATTTGCAATATCAATTTAATTTGATTGTTTTAAATACTTTTATTTAATTATTAATTTTTTTGCGGCTTTTTACCTTCAATACTTTAATAACGAATTTACAAATTCAAAAAAATTAAAAAAAAAACGATACAAAAACTAAATTTGCAATTCAAGCACGTTTTCATATGAATTTTAAATTATTTTAAATAAAATTTGATTTGTTATTTAGCTTTTGCTGTAAAATGCAAAACATGATTGCCAAGGTGATGAAAAATATGTGTAATTGAATGATTCGAAATTGAGGGAAAAAATGTGAAATAATTGTTAAATAAATATCCATAATTTTGCACAGTGTTTAACGGTAAATTAGGGTTAATAATTATTTTAAACAGAGTTTCAAAAGAGTCATTTAATATTAATAAAATTATCCACCTTGACACATATATTATTTAGACTAAACATTACACTATAGACTGAAATATAGGCTACACTATAGGCTGGGCCTGAGCTATAAACTATACTTTTGAATGCAATGAACTGTATTGTGTTCTACTTTATAATGCAGACTATACCATAGACTGCATTATAAAATGGAGTATAGACTACGTTATAGTCTAGAATGCGTGTTAGACATGGCTATAGATAACGTTATAGACTAGACTATGGGCTGCGCTGCAAATATATACTGTGCTAGACAGTACTATATACTGCGCTATAGACTAGACTGCTGACAGCACTTTAGACTTAACTATAAACTGTCTTGTAAACTACACCATAGACTGCACTACAAACTAGGCTGCAGACTAAGTTATTGCTATACACTGCGACCATAGACTAGACTAAAAACTGCCTTGTCGACTAGTCTATAGACTGCCTCAAAGATTAGACTATATACTGCTTTTTAAACTATATATTACTATCTTCGTTATAGCCCAGACTTTAGAAAGTGCTATAAAATGTAAAACTTGATAAGACTATAAAATTAGTTATAGACCAGACGATAGAGAGCCTTATAGATATAATTAGACTTTAAGATGTCTTATATGCTAAACTATAGTCTTCGATATAGACTACATCATAGACAATGCTATAGACTAGACTATATACTGGGCTACATACCATACAATGGGCTATAGACTGCGTAGTGATCTAGAGTAGACTAATTCTGCTACTCATCCCTGTCTCCTCGTTATCAGTTAAACAATTAATCAATATTTTATTCACAATTCAATATGCTAAATTTTAAAATCTGCACTATTGAAATTATAGCTTAAGATATTTTTGATTTATTGCTGTCATATATTTATGTTGTTTACATTTTGTTAACAATCGTTCGAGTAACTGTTATCCTTCATAAAGCGAAGAGATATAAAGAAAAAAATATGTTTGTATAGCAAATCAAACAAACAGTTAAATACCAACACCTTTTCACCTTTGTCACATTACACACACATACATACACCGCAAATATTACAATCGATATGCTAAATTTGCCAACAACAGAATTGTTCTAACATTGACACGGTCCGGGAGAGAAAGAGTGAAAGGTAAACGATTTTCATACCTTTTGGTTGACAAATTTTTCAATAGCAGGAATGACAGGATTTTTCCTTCAATTTTTTTTTTTTTCGTTGAAAAAAAATTGTTGACATTGTTGTTTTGCTGATGTTTGATTTCACATATCACAACCAAACATCAATAACATGCAAACAACAATCTAAAGGATATTATACACATCACCTTTCTCCCGTTGCATTTGAAGCAGCAGGAATAAATATTTTCATGTGACTTAGGCCTAACACACTGCTGTTGCTGTGTCCTTGTGTCAGGTTGTATGTAGGTAAATTTGTTTTGGTGTTGGTGTTAGTGTTGCCTTACTGCTGATATGATGATAATGATGGCTGAAAGAGTGTTAAATGTTGACTGTTGACTGGTGAGTGAATGTTGCTTTTGCAAAATGTTTTTGGTGTCACCAACGTTTTGTTTTGTTGGCATCCGCAGACTCATCATCGGAAATGAATCATTTGCTTCGTTTGTTGGCATCCGTTTGGCGGCTATTTCCGTTTTTTGTCCTTATTTTGGCCATGTTTCACTAAAATCAACAAACTCACTCACTCACACACACACACACACACATACAAATAAATATCATGCAAACATTTGGCCTAAACCATTAAAATGTTGTCTATAGGTTTATATATATGTTTTACCAATTTATGTACATATAGAAAAAGCGACCCCTGGTTGTATTATTATTTTAATACGTTTCACATGTAAAAGTTTTTAAGTTTTATACTTTATATTTTGTTAAATATTTATTTTTCTTGTTTATATTTTTTTTCTTATTTACTTTTTGTAATTTTTCCATTTTTGTCCCATATTGTTCATTTTATTATTGAAGGTTTTTCATATTGTGTGTGTATGTGTGTGTGTGTGTGCGATTTTTTGTTTTTGTGGTCTTTGACACCTGGTGACAAAAATGGCTAACAAATTTTTGTGGTATCCATCATTACAATTATTTTAAAACGGATACCGGAATTACATTTGTGAATATATTTTGGTTTATATTACAATTATTTGTAAAATAAAATTATAAAAAATAATATTATAATTATTTTTAATATTAAAAATAGTTGTAAATAATTTTTTACAAGTTAAAATTATCAGAAAAAGTTACATTTTTCGTTGTAAATGGTCATGCGAACCGGATCATTTTCTTTAAAAATAAGTTTAATACGAATTTTCTCTCAGTTTTCTTATTTTATACCAAAAATTATTTCAATTGGTAAATTATAAGACCCATAAACAATATGAAATAACTATGAGGTCTTTTCTTTGCCAGATTAATAAATCTGTAAAATACATTAAGAACTGTGATCGAAACCAATTTCAAAAAAGCGTCCAACATTGCCGGTATGAAAGAAACCCGGTCAGCTCAGTGCTTGCACTATTTAATGCGACAAGTTAAAGTAATGAAGGTTTACAACACGCAAGGCTCAAAAAGTTCCCGATAGGAAAGCTCCCAAAAATTTAGAAACCAAAAACAAAGCATGGAAAGTTTTCTAAAAGAATATTCTTGCTGCATAATGGATTAAGAAACGTTTGTTCTGGTAAAATTTTCGCAATTTCCTGGCCAAAAGTTTATGTTGATGATTCTCTAGGGAATGTTGAAGAAAGCAGTTAAAGTTCTCCCAAAAAAAGGACAATATTCAATTGCTTCAAAGCCAATCATTTATAACAACGGGCTCTATAAATACCGAAGTCTAGATCAAGAAATGTATACAAAACATGTTGTTTCCATTGATAAGACTTCATAGTGTGTCCACTTATTTTTGGCCTGCCTTGGCGTCCTGTTATTATGCTAAATACGCCCTTGAGTGGTACAAAATAACAATATGAGAGAAAAAATATCCTCCAAACTGTCCGGAACTGAGGCCAGTGGAGATATATTGTTAAAATAGAATTGAAGAGCACATTTTGTAAACAACAAATTAAATATTTGTCAAGTGCAAAGAAAATATATCAATTATTCCATGGATTTTGTTGACTTTTGTTCATCTTTTCATGGTCCTACGAACCGAGTAAATAAAATTTATATAAAACGAATTATAAAAATGTTTGATAATTGATGTCTGTGCCGGTAATGTACCATTTATTTCAAAGAAATTATTATCAGGTTGTATTAATAGAAAGATATTTCATGTGGATCGTATTTGTATTAGAATATGGTCCTTCGAACCGGATAAATTTTATCAAAACATTATTATATATAAACTATAATAAATTAAATCGATAATTACAAAATTGCTTTAGATGATATGAATGTACAAAAAGTAATTTTAATTATATGGTCCTGCGCACCGAATAAATAAGCCTAAGTTTATATCTATTTTGTTAACAGTGATTTTGTTTGTGTTTTCTTCCAGAAATAAAGGAATTTCATTAAAATTATATACTTTTTTTAGGAAAAATGTGGTCCTTCGCACTGGATATTTAAGCTCCAGTTTCAAATTTTGTATGTAATTTTTCGCTCTGAATTTTTTAAAACAATTGTGTATGATTCTTCGCACCGGATTAATATGTTTTAAGCTGATTTGGATTTTTATAATTAAGATTTTAAGATATTTTGCTTTTAAAATTAATCTCGAAAATGACTTTTAAATACTAATGAATTGTTTATTTAATAAATATTATGATTTCTGTTTATTAGAAGCAACAAAATATTATTTAATAATACAAATTCATTAACCTCTCTAATATATTTTAAAATTTTCTCTAAACCGATCAGCTTGGCTAAGCAAATAATTTATTTGGAATAGAAAAAAACACAAAATTCGTTATTCAAATCATATTAAAACTGGCAGCACAATCAAAATGACATACATTTATTTAGACACCTTCAATTGAAAACGTAGTCAGTCATGTAGTCAGTCAGTCATTCATACTCATCAAATAAAAAAATATTAAGTAGAAAACTAAAAAGTGTTGATTTAATAACAAAAAGTAATAATTTAAACATTTCCGTAAATTATTATTTGAAAAAAAACAAAAACAACTTAAAAAGGAAATGAAATCATTTGGAAAAAACGCCAGATAGAAAATTTGTATTTACATTTACAGTTCATAGAATGAGGAAATAAATGAAATAAAAATCCTTTTATTTAACCAGACAAATTGCAATTATTGCACTCTAATAAATTTATTTTTATTGCAATTTATATTTTAATGGTGTTAAAAGATTAAGGGGTTAGAGAGAAGGCCGTAACACTTGGTTATTTCCAAAAAAATACACTTTTAGTGTTTTCATATACATATGTAAGTGTAAAGGCAGAAGGACCATCTTTACATTATAAAAATGTATATGTATTTGTTTATTCTAGTCTTATTTTCTATTTTTATTGTTTTCATTTTTGTTTCCTGTTTTATTTTTTGCCAACATTTTTTGAAATAAAATTTTCCATCAGTCGCACTCATTTGCGTCCCGCATAAATCAATTGCACTTGTCATCAACTCAATTAATTTTTGGCAAACAAAGTGCAGTAAATCAATTGCTTTGGCACTTGACTCTTTCACATGTTTGGGAAAAAATCCTCTATGAAAGTATTTATTTTTCAATTTTTTTCCTTTCGTTTCCTATTTGGATAAAATAAAATGAAATGGTAAATGAAATAGAAATGGTCTTCAATATAATAATAAATTTTTACATGGTATCTGTTTCAATATAAAATACACATGGTTGACAAATAACCCAATGAAGAATATGAAATCATTAACGAAAAGATAATGGTCCTTCGAATCAAGAGATTTAAAAGAAACAAAATATTAAATATTCCATCATAATTTTGTTATTTTGTTGATTCTACAAACCGATCTGGCCGTTGAAGTGAGCTGTGTTCTAGAAATGAGGCTTACGAGTGAATCTTTCCGCATATAACATTGCACTGGTCTGGATTTACATGGGACTAACCGAGGTAACCTTGTGGCTAACGTCCTGGTGGGTTCTATCCTCAGAAATGAAGACACATATCGTCTTTTAAGAAGACTAATTCAGTGCTATAGCGCAACAACGATAATATAATGAACATGTTTGATACGTGAGGAATACAGTTGCTTCAGTTTCTGGGCACTGTGGCTTTGGAGTATGGAGAATGACTTTTGCAGGCGTTACCAAAATAGGAAATTATTCCACATTTTCTTTGTCACCATCCTGCTTTTAGCGGCTTATGAATGTGCTAATTTGGAAGCGGTTGGCTTCTATCTCTAACAGATTTGGAGGCTTTTGATGTAAGGGATATAGGCGGCTACTGCTCCTGAGATTTTTTCACAATCTATGTGATTTGAAAGGCTAGACAAATTGGACAGCCATCTATCTATATCTTTTTTCTTTCCATTTCTAACTTGACTTTGATCTGACTTATACATTCTGCCTCTCTTCTTAGAATCTTAACTACTTACTTTACATTTAAATTTCCTTCCCTCGCAATTTTTCCCTTTTCAGGTAACACAGGAGGACCTTTATAATCTAAGTAAGACATTCCTGTTTCCCTTATCATTCATGGCAGCCTTAGATGATTCTATCCTGATGTTATACACAAAATAATAAATTTCATTCAATTTAGTTGTAAAGTTATAGTCCTTCGAACCGCATAATAACTGCTTAGACATGATTCTTCCTTCAACTTTTCGCTGGGTTATGTGACAATTTCGATTTCAATTTTATAGCTTTGGTATATTTATTGTTTTTATTTTCCATGACATTCATTCATTCATTCATTCATTCTCATGCATGCATACATTCTTTTATTTTTTTCCTTTTCCTACGATTTGGTTTGCTTGATTTTGTTTCAGTTTTTTTCCATTTTCTCATATGATGAATTTTTTCAGAGGTTCAATGTTTTATCATGTTCAAGCATTCAGATAACATGCCACAAAATAATGCAGACAACTCGACATTGGCATGTGGCAAATAAGAAAAATAGCAAAAAATATGTGAAAGTATCAAATTTGGGGTTAAAATGTGATTAAATTTGGAGGTTATATTTTTTCTCTTCTACCTTATATAATCAGAAATCACATGAAGAGCTTGTGTCAACAGCAAATTTAAGAGACTTTTTCAGCCAACATTTTTAACTGAAAAAATCAAGGTGTTATAAAGATAGAGAAAAAAGCTTATAATAAGCGAAAGAGTATGAGAAGAGTGAAGGGATTTCAATAAGAAAATTAATCAGCTGCGAAGGACCAACTCTCTCTTTATACAATTTCATATTTAAATTTTTAATAATTTATGTTTTTATTTAATTATAATTTATCATTTAAACTTAAATCTTTTAAACAAAATTGCATAAATTTGCATTTGGAGAAAAAAATAAATGGAATATTCATTTCCTTTGCAAAATTCCAAGATGCTGTTTTACTAATTTCTAGATTTTAGTTAAAATTTTACCAATAATTCTTATATGATTTATTGCAATCCAACAATTCTCATTTAACAAACAAAAATTCCAACATATAAATGAATGAGTTAAGCAATGAATGCAAGAATTTTTTATGTTACCCTTGTTAAGACCCCAACTAATCTTTAGAAAAGATTTTTCCTGTTAATTTTTTTCTTTTATAAAACACACACACACACCGAGAGAGAGAGAGAGAGAGAGAATTTTAGACTTCTTGACCAATTTTCTATGAGTTGTTTTGTGGTTTTGAATTATGGCAGAGAATTGCTTTGTTTCATTTTCGTTTACTAACAACGATATTTTGGCACAAGGATTTACATTTTAAAAAGAAAAACCCCTAAAAAGGAGTTAGGGATGTGTGAAGGGACATAGAAAATCTAGAGTGTCATAGCATATTATCTCTAGAAAAATAAAAGTACAACAACAACAACAACAACTACATATATACACTTGCACTTTGGACAAATATGAGCCTATTTTCTAAATGCACTTCAAACAAACGCAGTTTTTTAAAATGGGGTCGTTTGTGTAGCAGGACTTAACAAAAGGACTAACTTGCAGCAGAAAAAGACTCGAAGTTAACAAGTTTTCTTCATTGCTACTTCTAGTAATGTTGTTGTTATTGCTGCTGCTGCTGGCTTCAATGTCCATTTGTTTTCCTAATGCTAAAGTTGAAAATCCTTACGTCTTTTGAACATTCTGTGATTTCATCTACAATTCATGGAGTTTTTTATTTCTAGTTTACGTTTTACTTACAAACACATTTACAAAAGAACGGAAAAGAACATGTTATGTGACATTGGTGGAACCTCCTTTTTGCTCCTATAAAAAGGGTAAATTGTAAACAATTTGTATTACAAATGGAGAGAAGACAGAAGAAGATTTACTTAAATTTAATTAAAGTCTTAAAGCTGATTTTACGTGGAATCCTTATTTAGCCATTAAAAGCTAGTGATCTAGGACACTAGGCGAAAGTCTAGCCAAGAAACTAACCTATAGTCTATGCAAAAGAGTAAGCTTTAGTTAAGCCAAGAGAATTAATAATATTCTAGCAAATAGACCACCCTATAGCTTGGAAATGACAATAATAATCAAGATAAGCTATAGTCTAGCGAGAAATCTTAGTTGTTGTGAATTTTATTGACTACATAGGTGACTGTCTGTCAGGATTGGCTATAATTAATCGACGAGATTATACAAGAGTTTATTATTTATCCAAGAAACTTTTCTACGTTCTTATCAAGAGAACAAGTAAGAAAAAAGTTTTGAAGGTTAAGGTAGAGCATAGCAAGAAACTAAACTATAGTTTAGTCAAAATCTAGTCTCTAGTTATGGCAAGAGAGTAAGCAATAGTCTTACAAAGGTCTAAGCTGTAGTCTATCCAATAGTATAAGCTCTTGTGTATCTAATAGACTCAGCTATGGAATAGTAAATTATATTATATTTTTCTCATGATCAGACGATGTTGTAGTCTACATCATAATCCAAGCTTTCAAACAGACTTTATCACTAGACTGTTAGTCTATATTTTAACAAACGTTTTGAACTAATCCTTCAATCTAGAACAGATGAATCTTACTGATCAGATGATATTCTAGAATAGACTATAATCAAGGTTTTCAACCAGACTAAGTGGATTTTTTTATATTATAGAAAAGGTGGTAAACTAGACTTTACAAAGGTTTTTGTCAAGACCTTTGAAGAACTAATTATAACTTTCTCAACTATAGAGCTTCTTTTTATCTACTCAATCATTAAATGAAACAATTAATTTAAAATAGAAAAATCTCTTAACAAACATTTGGAATCATGTTACTGACAAGTGTCATTACTCATATGGAAATTCTCAATATTTATACAATAAATAAATGAAAAACAAATTTCTATAAAATAAACATTTAACAATTAAACAAATATTTAAAAAATCTCAGAAAATATTTACCTCACAGCAAGCAGACAAACAAATATTACTTTGTCATAGAAGAAAGGAATATGTGATAAAAATGTTTGCCATACAGGACATCTATTGTTGACTACTTATTGCATACCAAGACTAAAAATAAGAGCCCTACTTGATGCCAAGATTGATTTACGTTTAAATAGATTTTTCAGCCATGCTAAGCAAGCATGTCCTTGCTAGACTACTCTGAGGGTAACAGCCAGTGGGTTGTTTATACCCTTAAACCCACACTTCCTTGTTGCAGGAAAGAAGCCTAAAGTAGTTTTTTGGTTATTTCCAATTTCTATTTTTTTTCGGGCTGCAAAAGCAGTTAAAGAAAATTTTCAAACGAACGACATTTGAACAAATGAATGACTGAGATTTATCAAAAGGTAATTTATATATTTATTCAACTTTTTCAAATCTATGTTCGTTTGTTTGTTTGTTTGCTAAAGATTCTTATGTATGTAAGCATTTGAAAAAGAGAGAGAGAGAGAGAGAGAGAGAGGAAGTACATATGTATGACTCTTTAGGCCTTCAGATCTAATTTTTCCATTTGAATTACTACATTTGTTTAATATGTATGTATGTATGTATTTGTATGTGTATCTTATATGTTGTTGCTATTTGCAAGTAGTAGTTGTTTAGTTTTAGGCCTTTACTCCCTAAAAGTATACTTTACATTTATAAAACAAATGGCGAAATTTAAGAGAATTTCAAAGTAATAAATCGCCTTTAACATTTAAACAAACTTTTCTGCAACAAAGTTTTCTTCTTATTTACCATTCCAAAAGTAAAATATATATAATTTTGTGAACTCTCTAGCACGAGTAGTTTCTTTTCATTTGTTATTCCTTTTTGTCATTCTTTATTTCTAAATACATATATTTTCTAGCATCTACAGAAAAAAAGAGGACCTCTTCAATATGTACACACACACAAACTCAGACCCAAACAAAACTCAAAAAGAAAGAAAACAAAAAAACGTCACAAAAGAAGGACCTTAACTCAAATGTTAGTCCTTGTATCATCTATAAATATACAAATGCATTTATAAATTATATTCATATGTATACAATGCATATGAATGATTTTTCTTCATATGCTTCTGTTTTTTTCTTCTTATTTTTTATATAAATAAATATATTTTCATTTTTTCTCCTTTTGCTCCTGCTACTGCTGCTGTGTTTTGTTTGCATTTTCAAAAGGATAAATTGAATTTATAGAAATTTTGTAAACAATTTTTGTGTTAAAACAAAAGAAGAAAAAAATATATGATATTTCTAAATATATATTTCAAGCTGAATTTGTCCTATAAGAATTTTTGATTTAAATTAATTTCAAATTCACTTAACAAAATTTACCCACATGAACAATAAAGGGAATAAAGGGAGTAAACACTAGAAACGAAATTTTTAAAGATCATTTAAATGATGATTTTAAGTTTACAGCGCCATCTGGGAAGTGAATTGTAGTCTAGAATACATGCTGATATTTAGCCTTTTAGTCTTTTAGATTTCAGCATAATTATTAATTTTAGAATTCACCTTTATGATAATAAAGCTGAAATTCGCTTCAAATTAATTTCAGATGAATGATCTTTAAATTAAAAATTTTGAAGTTTATAGCGCTATTAATTAACAGGGTTTTAATCTAGACTACATACTATATTAATATTTGGTATAGATTTCAGCACAATGAATAGTCTCTGGATTATATTATAGCTTTCTCTCCGGGTTAGATTACAGACTTAAGTATTTTAAGTTGAATTTCTTCTATAAGAATTTTGAATACAAATTCATTTCAGATTTTATGAATAAAATATTTACACGTGATCAATAATGAAGAACATTAGTAAAACTGGCCGAAAAATAGCAATAAAAAATAATATTTTAGTGTTTAGACTACATCGTGTTAAGTCTGGACTTCAATATAATATTTAGTGCTTTGAATAGACTGTTTAAATATTATTGTCGTCATCTCATTTGGAATAAAGGTTTGTTTCTTGGCTAACGTATGTGATAATTAAATGGATAACCTATATCGTATCTAAACTATATCTAAATCCCTTGGTTAATCAATAGCTTAGTGTCAGCTGTATTTTTGGACTAGAGAGTACTTTATTTTGCTAACTAGAACACATTATGTTTGCTAGTTTCTTGACTAAGTTATAGGTTTGTATATTGGCTAATGTATAGATTATCTGTTAGACTACAGATACATAACTTAGCTAATTCTCTTGGCTACAATACAGGGCATAGTTCCCTATATTAGCTATAGCATAACACTTTTGGCTGTGATAAATCTTGATTTCAGCTTTTTGCCCAACAAAAGGTTTGTGACTTACCAGCATTATAGTTTAGACTCTTGAATAAACTATATGTGTGTCTCTTGTCTATACAATAGTTTTAACTCTGGGCTACAATACAGCTATTTGATCATCTATCTTAACCATGTATTGTTTTGTTATCCAGTGTAACTGTTTTCTCTGATGACTCTGACGGAAACTCAGTCTTTCATTCCTACATTTGATAAATTCTTGTTATAATATTTTCTATACTTGATTTTTGTTTTGTTTCATTTTTATTTATTTTTCTTATTTTTCCAAAATAATTTTAAGTTTTATTGCAGATTTATTTGATACATTTACATTTGAAGATACAAAAAATGTTAACATAAATTCCCATATTAATACATACATATGTATATATGTGTGTAAGTATGCTATATAAATCTGGGAGTATGAGTTTTTGATAAATTCTTGAATTATGCCATGGCATGCAAAAAGGCATTTATTATTGCTAATAATAAATCAAATACATTTAAGTCTTAGAAATGTTTTCAAAAATACAGCAAAAACTTTATGAAATTAATTTCATTTTGTATAAAAATTTTAAATACACTTTTATATATTTAGAAATAAAAAAAATTATTTCAAAAAGTCTTTACTGTTGCTGTCTTAACACCTTTGCAAAAATGTTATTAGTTTTCCTTTACCAATATCCTCTTTCCCTTTTAGTCAGAGCAGTTGGCATATATTTTGAATGCAAATATTCTATCAATTATAAACATGATAGAAATAATTTGCCATAAATTGGCATATTTTTGGTTAAATACTTCAAATAAGTAATAATGCAAAAGACAGGCAAATTGCAATTTCCAAATAATATTTACCAGCCAACACTCTGCTTCTGCTGTTGTTGCATCAATTAAAGGCAACATATGTTTTGATTGTTTTCGCAAAAAACCCCTAAATTTTGTAGACTGTCATGTCAGACTAAATTTTAGTTTAAATACTCAAACTATACGAAGAAAAATGTAGCTACCACTTGCATGGAATCAATGTGCAACATATTTAATGACAAGCCAGAGGCAAAGCAGACAGACAGACAGACATGTATTTATACAGTTTTGTAAATACATTTGAGGGATTTAGAATATTTTCGATTTTAGAACCTTTAGAATGTGCAACAAATGGAATGAACAAATAAAATGCAATCAATGCACAAGATAAAGTCAATGTTTGCAATAAAAAACAATTGCATACATTTGGGCTAGAAAAAACCCTGCAGTTTCGATAAACATTTCTAATGAGCTAGTACGCACATAAAATTTAATCGTTACTCCTCCAAAATTTTTATAGATAAATAAATAAAATTTTATATTGGAAACTAACTACTGTCTAGATTACCCAGGATCAGAAAAGTAGAGAGATTGAGATTGTACCCATTTATATTTGAAAATTCTGAAAAGAAATAGAAAATTATAATATATTTCATACCTCAGGATTCTTTAAATTCCAATTTGTATTAAATAGCTTTGAAGAACCTTTTAAATAGATTATGCACATTAATAAATATTCATTCCTCTATTCTCTCTACTCAAACATATACTCGATTGTAAGAGTATGTGTGTTTTTGTTTTAAATGGATTATTCACACGCTATTGATTTCTAATTGAGTTGACTTCAATCTATCTGTCTATTGACATTCAAACTTGCATTCTCCATCTCACAAATACATTTTCCCTCTCCCTCTGCCACTCTCTAGTAAATCGGAGGCAATTTGAAATTGACAGGCATCATCAAATTCTAAAAATACTTACACAACATCAGTTTATAACGGAAGTTAACAAATGAATTTTGATTTTATACTTAAATTTTAACTCTTCTCTTTGCCTGCTGTTGCTTGCTGCTTGCTGCTTACAAAAGCTTTCAAAATACACATGTGCTTTTGAAAATAATATTGAAAGGGTGTTGAAGCAGACATAGATGGATGAATGAATAGATGGATGGAATAGATGAATGATTTTAAGTGTTTTGTGATATAGAAATTTATATATGATGGAGGTGGATTAAATGTAATTAGTCAATTAATGTTATTGACTTTAATAATAAATGAAATTAAAATGAATTAAAAGGAAAATTTCAGGAAAATATAGAAACTTTAATTTCAAAATTTTCCGATAAATAGAAAAATTCAATAGAATTTTTAAAAATTTCATTTACGGGTTAAAAGGGATGATAGTTTGACGACTCAATTAGATGAGAGTTTAATGGCTAGAATAGCAGGATGATTGTTTTCAAGCTGGGCGTGATGATAGTCGACTTACTGGTTTAATTCATAACCTTTGTACTAGACTAGCTCACAATCTTTCGGCAAGAGTAGTTCTAAGTCTACTGAAATGCTAAGTTCATAGTCTGCTGGGTAGACTAGTTCACAGTTTAATGGCTCGACTAGTTCATAGCCTGCTGGCTAGAATATTTCCTAGGCTGTTGACTAGACTAGTTCACAGCCTGTTGACTAGACTAGTACATAATCTGCTGGCTTTTTTAAATGCCTGCTGGCTAGACAAATACTTTATCTGATGACTAGATTAGGTAATAGTCTACTTGCTAGACTATTTATATTCTGTTGGCAAGATTAGTTCAAAGTCTGCTGACTAGAATCGATCATAGACTAGTTCATAAGACTAATTAATAGTATGTTGGCTAGACTAGTTCTTAATATGTTAACTGGAGTAGTCTATAGTGTCTTGTATAGGATACCCCATAGTCGGCTGGCTAGAATAGTTTTTAGTCTTCCGGCTACAATATTTTATAGTCTGTTGGCAAGTCTAGTTCTGTCTGCTATACTAGTTCATAGTCTGCAGATAAGACTAGTTCATAATTTTTTGACAAGACTAGTTAATAGTACGTTGGCTAGACTAGTTCTTCGTATGTTGACTAGAGTAGTCTATTGTCTCTTGTATAGGCTACCTCGTAGTCGGTTGGCTAGACTAGTTTTTAGTCTTCTGGCTAAACTACTTTTAAGTCTGTTGGCAAGTCTATTTCTGTCGGCAATACTAGTTCATAGTCTGCTGGCTACACTTATTTAAAATCAGGTAACTATATAGGCTTGTTCACAATTTGCTGTTATTTAATAGACTACAGTCTCTTGATTTGCCGATAATTATATTTATAAATTTTAATTTAACACATGTAGAATTATTTATTATTAAAGTCTAAAGAATCTCTTCAAATTAATCTATATAAATTTTTAGCCATTAAATGCCATTATCCTGCTTACTCTTCATTAAACAATATCCTTTATAAATTGACCATTTAAGCATACAATAGCCAATATCATTGGCAACAAAAGCACAACAGATATCTGTACAAAAAAAAACCTAAAATTTCAACAGCTTCATTGTCGAAAACCTCAATTATTGTAAAAACATACATTTTCAAATGAATAATCCTTTTCATATCCTTTATACTGAACAAACTGGCCATTGGATATATGATCAATTTAATAGGGAAACAATAATATTAGTTACTTCCTCATACTTCAATTTCCATCCTTTTCATTTTATCAAACCTAAAATTTTATTATTCATTGCTGTGGAGTGTTGAACATGAAGTATTTCGACAAAAGAAAACTTTTCAATAAATTAAAGAATTTTGTAAACGAGTTAATATTTAAAATTAAGTAACAAAGCAAAAGTTTATGATTCAATAGGAGTATGTGGGATACGGAAAAAAAAACACACACACATACATATATAGAATTGATAAAGTAGATGCTTGAGTCTCATGTAAGAAACACTTTCACTACTTCGTTTTTTGGGTAAAAGAGTTATTTTAAAGGAGTTGGAGTTAATGAAATATGTGTGAGTAAATGTATTTGTTTTCTTGTGGTTTATTATTCACGCCTGAATTAATTGTAAATTAAAGTTTTCGACACAATCAAGCATATAGAACACACAAACTATTTAAAAGAAATTATTAAGGAGAACTTAAGAGAACCAACTAAGATGAGTTTTTAAAAGTCCAATCATCTGGTTCATAACCAAGATTGGACAGTAATGTCTGCCTTTAGTGAAGACAGTCGCATCGCTTTTAGTCTCGATTATGTTTCCAAGCAGTATTTAGTATATTATATATATCTTTGACCATAGTCTAGTCTTTTCTTTAGGTTAAGATCGAGTTTATTATTTAAACTGTGATCTAGTCTATTGTCCAGACTCTGATCGAGTTTTTATCTATGATCAATTCTTTTGTCTACACTAATCTATTGTCTAGACTATGATCAAATCTAATGTATAGACTGTAATTTTTTCATATATTACTAACAAAATTATGACTAAGTCTAGGTATTCATCTCATTTGTAGTCTGGACATTCATTTTTTTATAATTTAGACAACCAATTCGTCTATAGTCCATATAACCTAGTGTCTAGACTATGATCTAGTCTGTTGTCTAGACTATATTTTACCTTGTTGTCTAGACTATAATCAAGTGTAGTGTCTAGACTATGTTCAAGTGTAGTGTCTAGACTATGACCAACATCCACTTTCAAGATTAGGATTTAGACTTTGGTATAGACTATGATCTTATCTGTTGCCTTAATTATGGTTTAAGTCTATGGTATACTCTTAAGACTTGATAATCAAATCTCTTTTAATATAGACATTTATCTGTTTTACTCTCTAAATAATTATCTCGTCTATAGCGAAGACAATCACCAAGTCTATAAATCGGATAATCTTATCTAGACTTTGCTATATTATATTATTGAGATTATGATCTTCTGTAGCAAAGTCTTTTTTCAATTACTTTAATATTTTAGTTGGTCTCATGAAAATATTTTCTTTAATTCAAACTGTTTAACAAAAAAGAAATTTCCTATCTTCTCTCTGGTATTATTAACCCCCCGCTCCCCCAAGAACAAAAAGAAATATTATTTACTGCATTGAATTTTAAGTTTAAGATATTGAAAGGTTTTGTCTGTCCTTTCTTTTCTACTTTTGAGGTCAGCCTGTTTTTAGTTCATATTCTTACTCATACACATATATAATTTGTTTGTATATATTTCGTCACTTGGGAAAATCAAGAAGGAACTATAGAACTTCTAGTTATAATTGTTGCCATTTATATTCCCCAATAGTTATTTGTTTATAGAAAAACTATAAGAGTTTGTTTGCAAGCATTAGAAGCCAAAAGGCATTCAAGTGTATATAAGACGATTACACATCATTTAACTGACTCCGATGGACTATACAAGATATGAACGACAAATGATATTTAAAAGGAAAGAAACTATTTTAGTTTAAATATTCTTTTTGGGTCTTTTATATTTTAGATTTCTTTTCCTATAAAAAGAGTTCATTTGTTGTTATTGTTTTTCGAAAGCAAAATGTTGCTTTTAGATTTTTGCAATTTTTGTTATTCATGCGTATTGATTATTGTGAGTTGAAAATTCTTAAAATACACTCACAGAGAAAAATAAGTAAAATGAATTTATTTTACATTGAAAACTATTCGTGACTGAAATTTGTAACTACAAATGTTGATTTTGAGAGTTTTAAAATTTTTCTAGCTAAATTTTTTCTGGAGTTTTTCTTCTTAAAGTTTTATTGTAAATGAAAAGTTAATTTTCAAGTTATAATTTCTAAATAAAGTTTTATGACAATGAATATTGAATTTTTAGTATAAATGTAAAAATAAAATTCTATAAAAGAATTCATGTGGAAAAAGTTACTTGCGAACTGAAATAAAAATAATTGGAGAAAATAATTAAGAATATTATTCAAGTTCAGTTCTAGTTTGCTTGGTACAGTTCTAATTCAGTTCTAGTTCAGTTCTATTTAACTTCTAGTTTGGTTCTAGTTGATTTCCAGTACAGTTTTTCAATTTCTAGTAGAATTATAGTTCAATTCAGGTTCAGTTCTAATATCAGTTTAATTCCAGTTCAGTTCTAATTCTAACTCGAGTTCATTTCTTATTCAGGTTAATAATACTTCATGTTCTAGTCCAAGTCCTAATTCGTGATCTTATTAAGATTCTTGTTGAGATTTCAGTTCAGTTTCTAGTTCAGCTCAAATTCAGTTCTCCTCTATCCGTTCAATTAACTGACTTTAAATTAAATCATCTCTATTTGTTTATGCCTTAAAATATGCAATGATTTTTAACTTTTTTCTTATGCCTTTAAGTATGTGTTGAAAAACATAAGAAATCAATGCTCTTAAGTGTTTGTTAGTGTATTTGCTTTTGCTATATCTTAACGTGATTGTTATGTAACAAACTTAAGAACACACCCACAGGTGTTTTATATCTTAAACACATGATAACAACCTTTACAAACACACATAATTTTTAGTTTCCCAAAAGCTACAAACTAAAAACTTCTTGTTATGGTCTGTTTATAAATAACATGAGAGCAAAAGGAAAAAGTTTCAGGTAAAATAACTTAAATAAATTCTCGAAAAGTCTCTTTTTTTTACATTCTACATGTATGTGGCTGCGTCATCAATGTCTTGTGGTAGAAAATTTTCCTGTTTGTAAATATTAAGAAAATGTATGTACGTTGTTCAATAAGTAAACAGGGTTGCGTGTGAATTATTAAAATCTAATAAACCACAAGATTTTATATATGACTAGAAGTATGTACACATGTATATTGTTACCTTTATAAGTATGCTCTTGAATATCAATATATAATTTTTGAAGTGAAGGAAAGCGTGTATATGTGTGTCTCACTTATACATATATGAACATTTTTCAGTTTGGGTGTTTATAGGATCTTCTTTGTATTGAACCTTAAATTAAGTTTGAACTTGTTTGCTAATAATTTTCCTGTTTACTCGCTTCTCACCATCCCTAAGTTCCGGTAGTTTGTTTTTTCCATAGCTCATGTAAATTAGTATTTGTGTGTAGATGTATGTATTGGTATTGTTTACTTAGGTAAAAGTTTAATTTCTTTACAATATATTTTTGCGTTTAGTCATAAATTGTCTTGTGTTTAAGTTAGTTTTAGAGATTTTTTTCTTTGTCTTAGAAGAGATTGAAAAAGGTGTGAAAATCTTAAGATTTCAATAGGACTTTCAACACTTGTCCATAGAAGATTTCAAAGTTGCTAAGTTTCTAATAAGAAACTTACACATGAAAGTTTTGAAGTAATAAATTATTTAGAAATTAATAACTCAAAAAAAAAAACAGAAATATATAAATATATCAGCAGTACTAAAAAATCATTAAATGAAAATGTGTTACCCTTAAAATATGCTTTAATTTATAGAATCAATACAACACCTAAATGTATGCAATCTTAACTTAACGCAATGTTTCAAATTTAGTGATATTAATTTTAAACTTTCCAATCACGTTTTCTTTTTTCTCAAGGATCAAGATAAAGTTTTTAAAATATATTTCATTAACACTTCAACCAAACGACCAATCTGTCCTCGTGTATAATATTTAAAAGCAATTTTTATTAACCACATATTAGAGTTTTTTGCTGCTCTTTTTTATTTTCTTTAAACACTTTTCGACTAAAAGCCAAACTTGAACTTTAATTTAATTTTTTATTTTTATTTATGAGATTCTTTGGTTTTATTGTGATATTTTTTCTTTGTTTTTATACCGTTTTTTCTCTATTAGAGGACTCTGAGGACTTAAAGTATATAGAAAAGAAAGCAAAAAAATCACACGTTAAACATAGACTGAGTTACTGCTGCCAAAACACTTCATCTAGATTTTGTTTGAAAAAAAGAGATTTTTGTTTTGAAGTCTTTTTTACAAAAATTTCTTCAAAGACAAAAAAATGTTGATAAAAAAGCTCATAAAACTGCTTTGTGGTTGTTGGAGTTTTTTTTTATTAAGTGCTGAAAATAAAAAGATTTTATAAATCTTTATAGTTTTTAAAAACTTGCAAAATATTTAAAATGTCCAACTAAATTTTAAGAACTTGAACTGGAATTATACTAAAACTGAATTGGAACTGAACTAAAACTGAATTAGAACTGAACTAGAACTGAACTAAAACTCCACTGGAATTGAACTAGAATAGTTCAATTAAAACTAATCTTAGTTTAAACTCATCTTCCCGTTTTAGTTTCTCCCTTTAGCTAATGAAACTTTCAGAAAAATATTTGTAGATAAAAAACAGATCATAAAACTGACACTTAAATTTTTATTTCCAACTTCTCCTGTATTGTTCATCAACAAAAACTTAACTCTCAAACTCCATACAACATGTTTTTTTACAGTTTGTAACAAAATAGAACTTTTATATTTTTATAAAGTGTAAATTTTCTTACAAATGCCAAAATAAGAAGAAAAAAAAAAGGAGTGAAATCCAAAACTAAAGTTTCCAAACAGACCATATGAGTTACATATGCCTGGGAAAATATCTTTGAAGAAAAAGCGAAAAATAAAAATAAAATATGTTAAGAAAACGTTATAACTTGTATTTTGGTTAACATTCTGCTGCTGCTGCTGCTGCAAAAAAGAGAAATGAATAAAAAAAGAGAAAACTTTAAATACTGAACAAGTTTATCAGTTACGCCAAAGAAATGTTGTTTCAACTGTCATTTTGACAGCTGTTCATACATGCAAAACCAAACAGCTGATGGCGTTTTCATTTTGGAGCGAAAATATAAATAAGAAAAGAGAGAGAGAGAGAGATAGAATATTACTTTTTTGTTCCTTTTTTTTTTGGAAAATGATTTAAATTTTTAAGTCTTAAAATTAAATTTAAAATTTATTTAATTTAAAATCTTAGACTTTAAATCTCTTAACCTGTGTCTGTGTTTGTTCTACAGTCTGTTGATTTTTCTACAAATATTTCCTATTTCAATTGCCTACAATTATGTCCAAACAACTAAATCCTTTTTACTTAAACTTCCCTTCGCTAAAACAGACATTAGCTAAAGAACACATTTACCATTTAGTCATTTCCTTCCTCATCCATCTTAACAATCATCCATATTTCTCACTCTATTTAAAGCTTAATTTCCTTAAGTTTTACCTTTAATTCAGCACAAAAAATTTACTATACCATTGTTTGGCTACTTTTAGGAGGAAAAAAACGTCTAACAGAGAAAAGGGGGAAAATGCCATATATCAAGATACACTTCAGTTGCAGAGTTGAAAACGCACGAAACGGAAGTTGTTTAAATAGATTATCTTTTCTATACATGTTCGAATGTATAAAATAATAAAAATAGAAATAGATTTGTAATTGGAAGGCGTTTACAGAATATTCCTCTTTTTATTATTATTATTTTCTTTTTTGGCATTGAAGTCTAAATTATTGCAAGAAAATTTGCCAAAAATTGAATGGAATATTTCAATTGAAGAGTTTGTTAAGGTTTTTGGTAGAAATTATAACCGGAAAACAGGAAAAAGGGCCATTAAGTGATGCCAATGATTAGTGAATATTATAAGAGGAAAATTTTGGAGAAATGGTAAAAGCATTTAAATAGACTTCAATGCAAAATAACACTAAAAATCTATCGAATCTGGTTAACTACTTAATGGATTTTGCACATAAATCAAGTTTGTTAAATAGACAAAAGACATAAATATAGGAAAAAGTAATTTAGGGAAGAAGTGACTACAATTTAATATTATTTTTGCAATTGGAGGCTATTTCAGTTTCTTAAGAAGTTGTTTATGTAACGACCACAATTTAAAGTCATTTTTGCAATTGCATCATTATTTAGGAAACTACATCTAAACTTTATTTTTCAATATGTTAAGCCGCCTTTGAGTATGCTTTACTTTTTTATTAATTAATCGTTAGATTTATTATAAATTAATGAAAATTAAATTTCAACTTTACTTGTTGTTTCTTTTTACCATTAAATTTCTTCTAAACAATTCATTTTGTGACTTGGACTCTAATTGATTTTTTATTTTTAATTCAATCATTTTCTAATTAACATGCAAATCACATAATTTTTCCTCAAAATAAATTGAAACATTTAGGAAATTTTCTACCCTCTTGAATATCATGGCTATCAATTTTCCCATTTTTTCCGCCAAAATTAAAAATGTAACAAATAATATTAAAAATATACTTCCCCACCCTCTGGAAACTTTTTTAACCTTTGAGAAACGTGACATAACCAATTAAAACTCCAAGAAGCTGGAGTTTTCTTTAAAAACCATGAAGAGGGAGGGTGTTAATTTAAATAAGTACTGAATTTCACGCTTGATTGGCAACACTTAATAAGGCCTCAAAATACAACTGAATTTTAAGTTCGTTTTTTTTAATCAATTAAAATAAAAAGCCTAAAATTATACTAAGAAAATTAAGAAACAATTTGTTGCTAAAGTGGGAGAGAGAGAGAGAGAGAAAAACAATTAAAATGTTATTGATACCCGCCACTTTGATGAGAAAAAATAAACGTTTTAAATTACAAAAATCGAAAATAAAAAAATTTTCACTTGAAAAAATAATTCAGGAGATTTGCCGGCCGCCCTTTCAAAAACTTCAAGTGTTTGCGCTGCTCTTTTGATGTGTTTTTTTTTCGTTCAAGCAAGGCAAGCGATCTAAGAGTTTAAGGGAAAATATAAGAATTATTGAGGCTGTTTATTGTTATTATTGTTTAAACATCAAACGGAAGTGTGCGCTTATTGTTAACAGAAACGTCTTATTGACACTTTGGCTTTTTTCCTTTGCTGTTTTTTTTTCTTTATATTTTCAGAACAATAAATATGGACTTGTATTTTCCTTCTCGAGTGGTTTTTAATGAAACCCATACAGATATTTATGGGATTTTTTTTTAATGATTAAAAATCTAGAAAAAAAGTAAAAGAAAAAAATTGTAAGAGACTCTCTAACCAAATATACAGCATATTTTTAGGTTTTTTTCTATTAAAGTCATTAAAGTTTAATTTCCATGATATTTTCCCCAATTTTATTTATATTTGATTGAAAATTTATCTCTTTTAATATGAGTTTTTTTTATTTCGTTAAGCCTTATTCAAGTTTTGGATTTAGTTGCTTTAGTTTATTAAAAAAGCTGCATATTTTTAGGCTTCGTAAATAGAAGAAAATATTCATTATTTTTTATCTCTCTATGTTTGCATTTATTTCTAATGGCAAAAAGTCAATAAAAATTTACAAACTTTTCTAATTTTTTTGCTTTTTTTTTTGTTGCTATAAAATTTTTAATGAAAATAGTTTTATGCCTAAAAAAATGCCATGAAAAATATTTAGCCGAAATATATATAGAGAAACAACATGCATCAAAAAACGTTAAGCACTTGAGCAAATATTGACAGGCAAAAGAGTAAACAGTAAAAACAACAAATATGTATTTTTTCTCGCATATATTTGTACTTTTAGTGCAAATGATACGAGTATATGGAATTTAGATTTGAAAACTCATACACTTATCAACAAACTAGGTCGTTTAACCACTAGATTTTTTCAGTTTTTTGTTACAACATAAAATAAAATGATATAGAATCAACTACCATCATTATTTGTTGTAGTATGTGTTTTGAAGAGCCTGCATATGGGTTTTTTTTGTCTAACAAAACAAGTCAAAAGTGGTTTTGTTGCCTTCAGAGTGAAAAAGAAATCGTTTTGTAATTAGCAGCTAAATTCTAATACAACATATTGCTTAAATAACATATTAAGCCATATTATTTTTCCTAAATAATAAGTTAAATGAATTTTTAATAAATGTATTCTCATACTTCTATAAAATTTTAATCAGTTCCAAAAATGTCCATCACATCTTTAACCTTTTTTATATACTACCTTTTCTACATCTGCAATTTATGCTTTATTTTTCAATTAATTTGGTCGCCCTTGAGTATGCTTTACTTTTTATAACAATTGTTTGTTTGATTTATCATAAATTAATGAAAAGTAAATTTATTTTAGCTTTACTACTTATTCCTTTTTACAATTTCAATGTCAACTTACAATCAAAATAAATTTGCTTAAGAAATCAAAAGTAAAAAACAAAAAAAATTCTGCAAATAAAGTTAAAGGAGTCAAGCTAATAGCAATCACGAGAAAAAACTGATTCTCCAAAACTTAAGACCAAAGCTTATGGCAACAAATCAGATTAGTAAAATATAATCATCTACTCAATCGAGTAGCATCTACTCAATCGAGTAGCATCTACTCAATAGAGTAGCATCTACTCAATAGAGTAGCATCTACTCAATCGAGTAGCATCTACTCAATCGAGTAGCATCTACTCAATCGAGTAGCATCTACTCAATCGAGTAGCATCTACTCAATCGAGTAGCATCTACTCAATCGAGTAGCATCTACTCAATCGAGTAGCATCTACTCAATCGAGTAGCATCTACTCAATCGAGTAGCATCTACTCAATCGAGTAGCATCTACTCAATCGAGCAGCATCTACTCAATCGAGTAGCATCTACTCAATCGAGTAGCATCTACTCAATCGAGTAGCATCTACTCAATCGAGTAGCATCTACTCAATCGAGTAGCATCTACTCAATCGAGTAGCATCTACTCAATCGAGTAGCATCTACTCAATCGAGTAGCATCTACTCAATAGAGTAGCATCTACTCAATCGAGTAGCATCTACTCAATAGAGTAGCATCTACTCAATCGAGTAGCATCTATTCAATCGAGTAGCATCTACTCAATAGAGTAGCATCTATTCAATCGAGTAGCATCTACTCAATAGAGTAGCATCTACTCAATCGAGTAGCATCTACTCAATAGAGTAGCATCTACTCAATCGAGTAGCATCTACTCAATCGAGTAGCATCTAGAGTAGCGTCTACTATGCTACTACTACATTCAAAAGTTTATTCTATAGAAAAAATTCTACTCTATCGAGTTAAGTCTCCCTTCAAGACTGGTCTATATTTCAAAGAGTAAAATATAGTTTGAGGGCTCTTAAGTTACAGAAATTACTTTTTCTCCAACTGAGTTTGTTAATATTTTTCTCATAATCCTTAGCATACTTTTAGTCTGCTTTTTAGTATTGTTTTCATATTAAAAGTCAACATTTCATTTCATTCACTTTCAACTGCATTTACTTACAATTTTTTATTTCTGCTGTTAACAACCCCAAAAAAATGATTTAAATAAATCTTTGTTTACTACTCTATTTGCCATAATTTAAAATTCTTATTTTATTTGCGCCAAGGTCTACAACTTGGGTAGTTTTCTATTTCCCCAAATTTTTTATTTAAATTATTGAAATTTTTGTCTGATTTTAAAAGAAAATAAATTTTGTTATTTGCAATATTGTTGCAAAATAAGAAAACGAAAACAAAGAAAAGAATGTTTTATGAAAAGTAAATATTCAAAAATTAATCTCCAGGGATTTTTGGAGCAGAAATGAAATAAACACCATTGAAAATATGAGAATGACATAAGCAAAATTCTGAATTATAGAGAATTGAGAAATTATGGAGAATATTTTTTTAATTTCTTGATTAAATATTTGTTGGGCACTTAAATTATTACACATCAATAAACTATATATATTGCATACTTTTGGGGGACAATATTAGTTTGGAAATTAATGCATATTTTAAGGAATAAAAATTAAAAATTAAAAGAAGCAATTTCAGTTTTTTATGCTCCTCTTTTTTGGCATTTAGGTGTTTAATTTATGGTTTTTAAACTTTTTCTTTGAATTTCTTTTTAAACTCTTTTTTTTCTGTTAAAAACCAATATGTTTTTGTTGTTATTTGTTGAAGTTCTGAAGAAAAACCTTTTTATTGTTTTGGGTTTGTGGCTGTTATTTTCAATATTTTATGAGCAAAACTGGTAAATTTATAAAATAATATTTGTTGCTCTATGCGTTAACACCTCTAGACATTACACATGGTTTATTTGTTGCTGTTGCTGCTTTTGCTGGGTTGTCGTTGTTGTAGTTTATTGCTGAACGATACCTTAGAAAACACTTGTTAAAGGAAACGGAAGTGGCAAACTAAGGTTATATTTTCCTTAAACACTTCAAGACACAACGACAAACACAAACACACACACACAAATATATACACACATACGCAAAACAACTCTATCCTGTTGCTTTTTATTTGCAAAGAGGAAAAATTATAGAAAACTCACAAAATGTTTGTTATTTTTGTTGTTATTATTTTAAAACTTCGAATACGACAAGAAAATTATATTTGTTGTTTTCGTTATTTTTAGGGTGTAAAAAAGGTGTAAAAAGCATTAAAGCATTCAAATTATTATATACAAAACAGCTTCGACTACAAGACGATTTATTTCCCATGCAACTAATAACAATAACTCCCTACATACATACTTACAAACATATTTACAAATATGAATATATGAATATGTATGTATTTATTTTAAGTATAGAACAAAGACCCGCCAACATCAATGAGGCAAAAATTAAACAATGCAAAAGATTAAGTGCAGATTTGGGACTTTATCTGCTTGTGCCATAAATTGGTATTTAAGGATACCCCACAATAACAAAAACAACAATGTAAAAATCTATACACATTTATACTTGGGTTTATATTGGAATTATTCTCATTTATTTATAACTATCACATACATAGACACACACACACATATCCTGATTCACATCTAAATGAATGATATTTTTTTCTAAGAACAAAAAAATTACTAAAGAATAAAAGTTGTTAAGGTATTAGTGGATATGTCGGTTTGTATAAGTGAGTTATTGTAGTTGTCATTGTCGTGGTTTAATGGTTGTGTTTAAGAGAGTAGTTTTATATTACTCTCCCTGTTTTATACTCATATGGAATTTGGAACAGGTTGAACCTAAAAGGTAATAAAATAAAATATTTTTTATAATTTAATTTAGATTAAAGTAAAGTTTATGAAAATCGAATTATAGTCTGAACAGTAGAATGTAAGTTTATGATGCTGTTTGAGCTTTAGTCTAATCTATGTTAAGGGATACAACCCTGTCAAAATTATATACCATCCCGTGCACTTAACTATAGCTTTGACTGTACAACAAACTAAAGATCGCACTAAATACTGGATTAAATATCAATCAGTGCACTCCGATATAAATGAATCAGTTTATTAGATCAGTTATGCACTAGTATTTAGATTATATTTCAGTTCTTGCTCCAAACTACAGATCGGTTCTTGTACAAAACTATACACCAATCTTATCTATATATCAGTTTGTGTACTAGAATACAAATCAACCTATAGATCAGTCTGATAAATCATTAGACTAAAGATTAGTCTGTACGCTTGATTAAAGATCTGCCTGTGTACTTGCATAATGATCAGTCTGTTCATTACACTACAGCGAAGACTGTACACTAATCTAAATATCTATCTGTATAATAGAATAGAGATCAGTATGTATATGTAGATTAGTCTGGATATAGATCAAATCAATCTGTGCACTGTTACTAGATCACAGATCAGTTGTGCACTCGACAGTAAATCGGTCAGTCTAGTGCTCAACCGAAGATTTTTTTATTAATTTCATCAGTCTCTGTTCTAGTCCGTTTACTAAACTACAGATCAGTCTTTGCACTATAAGTCTGTGCACTAGACTAAAGATCGGTCTATACATTAGACAGATCAGTCTAAGCATTGAAATATATATCAGTAAGTGTACTAGAATACAATTTAGTCTATAGATAAGTCTGTTCATTTTAAACTTATCATTGCTCTAACTACTGATCAGTTATAGATCAATCTGTTTACTACACTATAGCTCAGACTGTCCACTAATCTATAGATCTGTGTATGCAATATAATATAGGTCAATCTATGAAATATACACTAGACTTTAGATCAATCTAGACAATACTCTATTTTATGCAGTGGTCTAATTGTACCAGTCTGCGCTCTGTACTCCACATAATGAGAAAAATTATAGCAGTCGTCTGCAATCTGTAATCTTAATCGTACAAAGAACTTCTCAGTCTAACCTCGTTTATTTCATATATTACCAAAAGTAAGTACCCTTAAATACTACAACCCACATCCATATGTATGTTTTATTATTTTTCTCCAGTCCTTGTGATATTTCTTTAATAGATATTTGTTTAATATGGTTGTAACTAGGAAAAAGTTTTTCAAGCTTTTTTCCTGTTCTTTTCTATTTCTTTTTTCTTTATGTCCTTGTATCTTATAAATTTTTTCTTTCTTAATATCTTTGTTTTATTTTCATCAGCATCAGTATAAGTTTTGTTTTTAGCCACAATTACATGATGTTTTCGAAAAAGAAAAATTTTCTTTGTATTTATTTTGCTCTTGTAAAGAAATAAACTTTATTTTCTGAAGATATTTTTATTTATTTTTTTTGTGAGGAGGATATAAACCAAGATTAATTGCAAATGTTGTTCGAACATATGTTTTTTTTTTGTCCTGAGAAAAAAATCGAAAAAGTTTTGTTTGCTAAAAGAATCTGTAAATGAACAGAACAAATAAGGAAATTGACAATTAAATTATGGAGGTGAGATAGTAAAAGTTGAATGGAAGAAAGAAAGAAACAGGTAAAGTTTTCGGAAGAAAACTTTAAGATAAGATACCTGTAATTGAAAGGAATGTAAAAACTTGAAAATAAATAAAATTATTTCATAATGAAAATGTAAACTTCATTAAAAAATATGTTGCAGAAGTTACCATGCTAAATCAGCAGCGTTCGACTAGTTAAAAATGAATTTATCCGGTTCGCAGGACCAACTATAAATTATAGCATAAGCTAATTAACCAAATATTATCATAAAATTATTTGCTTCCCATTTTTCCACATGTGAAGTTAACTCGGTTTCCTTTTTATTGTCATATTCATATTTCAGAGTACATTTACATCCTTTTCTTTTTTTCCACTTTTATTTTTCTTTATCATACTTTCAAACTCTATAAATCTTATTAATGATTATGATGAGTGTTTGGCTTCATTATGAAAATAACTTATGTACTACTTCTCTTAATCATACCTGAGAAACCGTATGGAAAAATTATTTCTTTTATTTTTATTTTTCGTTTATGGAAAATTGCTGGAATATGAAACGAAGAAGTTATTAATATAAAAGCATTTATGTGTAGAAAAACTAACATGTGTGTTAGAGGAATGTGTAAGGAAGATTTTTTTTGCAGGAGTATAGACAACGCAAGAAAAAGGTAATAAAAATAGTATGGAAAACAGTATTGCTTCTGAGGTTAAAGTAGAACTGTTAACACTGTTTGTTTGGGAAAGGTGACCAGCTATAGTTTTGCTCTATCGATATCCTATAGCCAGCTATACATAGTCTGAGTAAAATCAAATTGTAGTTAGCTCAAGAGCCACCTCCTTGGAACCTCAATAATCAGATTACATTTCTGCTTTTAGCTTGTTCAATACCAAGACTATAGTGAGATCTTTAGACATATAGAAAACTATAGTGAGTTTTTAAATCAGATAATAATGACCTGCATAATCAAAATACGATGAGATCTGTTGTCAGACTATCGAAAGAACTGTAATAACATTACGGTGAGTTCTATAGTCAGAATATAATGAACTTTTTGATCAGACTACAGCAAGTTCTATAGTTAAAATTATTGTGAGTTCTACAGTCAAAATATAGAGATAATGACAGTTATAAGTTCAATAAATAAACCATTTGAAAAATATGCAATAAGACTAAAATATGCTCTATAGAAAAGCATTATTAAGACTATATAGAGCTCTATAAACGAATATAATGTTCTCTGTAGATCAGGCTATATATATATAATGAACTTCTATGATCATACAGTAATAATTTTATAATCAAACTAAAGTGAGCTCTAAGATCAAACTAGGGATCAGACTAAAATGAGTTCTATACACACTTTTTTTTGGAGCTCTATAACCAGACATATAGTGAGTCTATTGCAGGCTATTGTAACTCTACAGTGCTATGAACTGTACAAACTAATGATAATATAATGAGCTGTAGTCAAACTGCTCTATAATCAGGCTATAATAATATTATAATCAGACAATTATAATATTATTATTATAATAATATTATTATTATGAGCTCTTTAATCAGACCCTTGCGAGCTCTTCAGTCAACTACAGTGAACTCATCAATGAGACTATAGTAAGCTCAATAGACAGACTTAAATTAACTTTATAATCAGAATGTTGTGAGTTCTATGATCAAATGATTGGAGTCTAGTTAAACTATAGAGAGCCAGACGAATTATAGTGAGCTCTAAGTTACATTATATTACAGCTAGACTACAGCAAGAACTACTATCTATATTAAGCTCTACAGACAGCTTCGTTTTATATAATATTTTAATATTCATTTTAGTGTATAAAATTTAATTCCCTATGGTCTCCTTCATGACCCATGTTCCTTGATCTCTATCTTGTATTGAGACCACCTGGTTTAGCAAATATTTTATTACCTTTCCAAGAAACTTCCTCACATGTCTTTCCTCCTTAAGTTTATTAAATAATTGTTGCTGTTGTCCCAACTACATATGGTTTAGAATTATAATTTACCACTCAATATTATTGACTACAAGAAGCTAAAAAATATTCTCATTCCTCAATATGATTAAAGTACTTTAATAAATATTATTATGTGTCGGTGTGAGTTTTAGTTCCTGTTTCCGTTTTTGATTACTTTATTATTATTGTTATTAAGCTAATTCAATAGAAAAGTGTGTTTGTATGTGGGTATTTTCTAAAGTAGCTTGTTTATTTGTGTTTAAGTATCAATAGCTAGATTATCTCCTTAATTTTTTGATTTTTCCTCCTTTTTTCATAACACAATTGTAATTCTCTTAATTTTTTCCTTCCATTGGCAAACAAAAGCTTTTATGATGATTGTTTAATAGAAAAAGTATACATATTTAAGATAATCTTAAAGAAAACATATGCGTGCATGTATTATTTCCACGTTGAACTGGTTGGAGTCCTTTATAAAATTCACTTTGTTGTAGTGGTAGTAGTAAAAATATTAGCAATTGTAGTAGTAGTGGTAGTTGATAATCATATAAATCATTTTCTTTCTTTTCTCTTCTGTTCTTGTTGTTGATTTATGTGATTGTTTCTTCATAAATGTTCAAGGAACACACATTTACACACAAACTCATATTCTTATGGAACTACTTTCTAAGCAGGAAAATGTCTTATGGGGAGTTATTACCGATTCATTACAATCTATATAAATTGAGTTCTATTTAATATAAAGAGTGGGTTTTTTGTATTGTAGTTTTTACTCAAAGATTGTAGAGAAAGTAAACGAAAATAAGGACTTATAAATCATTGACATGATTAAGTGGCGCCTGGACTATTGTGTGGAAATGTACAAAAGAAAAAAAAAACGAAAATGATAATTTAATAATGAATTATAGATAAATAACTAATATTGAATAACAGATAAAGAAAATTAGAAAATCCTAAAAGTAGGCAATATTTTTAAAAAATATATTTTTATTCTATGAAATTTTGTCTCTTTCTTAAATTACTTTAATTAAGGTTAATTTATAATTTATGTAATTAACTCAATATTATATTTAAACTATCAATTTTAAATTACTTTTTTATATTACTGCTCCTTCACTATTCCTTTTTCTTTTGGCGTTAGCTTATGAGTTAGTGAAAAACTAATGATGACAATGGCGGTTGTATTACCTTTAACAAGTACTAATTATAATCATAATGACAAAAGATGATAATACATAAAAATTTATAAGAAACTAAAAGAGGAAAGAAGAATATAGAAATTACATTAACCCGTGAGAGTAAACAATATAGAAAAGTCCATAGGAACAGCGAATAGTTGAGACTATAGAACAGTCTATAGTCGAGACTATAGAACAGTCTATAGTCGAGACTATAGAACAGTCTATAGTCGAGACTATAGAACAGTCTATAGTCGAGACTATAGAACAGTCTATAGTCGAGACTATAGAACAGTCTATAGTCGAGACTATAGAACAGTCTATAGTCGAGACTATAGAACAGTCTATAGTCGAGACTATAGAACAGTCTATAGTCGAGACTATAGAACAGTCTATAGTCGAGACTATAGAACAGTCTATAGTCGAGACTATAGAACAGTCTATAGTCGAGACTATAGAACAGTCTATAGTCGAGACTATAGAACAGTCTATAGTCGAGACTATAGAACAGTCTATAGTCGAGACTATAGAACAGTCTATAGTCGAGACTATAGAACAGTCTATAGTCGAGACTATAGAACAGTCTATAGTCGAGACTATAGAACAGTCTATAGTCGAGACTATAGAACAGTCTATAGTCGAGACTATAGAACAGTCTATAGTCGAGACTATAGAACAGTCTATAGTCGAGACTATAGAACAGTCTATAGTCGAGACTATAGAACAGTCTATAGTCGAGACTATAGAACAGTCTATAGTCGAGACTATAGAACAGTCTATAGTCGAGACTATAGAACAGTCTATAGTCGAGACTATAGAACAGTCTATAGTCGAGACTATAGAACAGTCTATAGTCGAGACTATAGAACAGTCTATAGTCGAGACTATAGAACAGTCTATAGTCGAGACTATAGAACAGTCTATAGTCGAGACTATAGAACAGTCTATAGTCGAGACTATAGAACAGTCTATAGTCGAGACAATAGAACAATCTATAGTCGAGACAATAGAACAGTCTATAGTCGAGACTATATATAGTCGAGACTATAGAACAGTCTATAGTCGAGACTATAGAACTGTCTATAGTCGAGACTAATGGTTTTATACGCTAATGGCAACTTGGAATAATTCTAACCGTTCTTATCCTTAATGGGTTAATTTTATAATCATAATGGTTTATATTAGTTTATTAAATATGCTTTAATGACATTTATTTATGTTACATAACTTACTTACATGACATATGAGTTCATTTTCTTATACATATACATACACTTATACATACACACTTATAAATATTCTCTACCTCCTCCCTTTCTTTTATATCCATTTCCGTATGTCATATAAATTATTGGTATATGAGAGTAGTTAGACGAAAAAAGCGTAGCATACATTTAGGCAATGAATGAGTTAAAGGTGTAAAATAAAACCTATTTATGTATGCATATGTATTTGTATACTTAAAAATGCATAAGATTTTTCATGTGTTTTATATAGTAATTATAAATAATATTATCTTTAGGGATTTAACATTTTCAAGCCATTAACTGTTCTTTTTTTTCTTCATTTGATATTTTTAAGCCTCCAAAAATGAGTTTAAAGTTTTCATGGTTGTTTATTTGGTATTTTTTTATAAACCAATTTATTTTTTATGGCTTTTTGGGGATAATAAATGTTTAATTTCTGTTGTTGTTGTTGTTATTGTTGGTTGTTAATATAAATCAAATATTCACAATTATTACGCGTCTTTTTTATGGCATCAATTTTTGTTATTTGTTTTCAGGGTTTTGGTGTTTTCCACTTAAATTTGTGTTATTTGCTGAATAAGAGAGTTTTTTCTTTATATTCGGAAATTTTACAAAATAAATTTTAATGTTCAATTGTTGTTTTTCAAGAACTTTTTTCCTTGAGAATAAGTTGCCAAGGTAAAAAGTATTTGTTGATATTTGTAAAGCATATTTTTCAGGGCAATAATGAGTTGTGTAGATGCGAGCGTTTAAAGATGTGAAAAGAGAGTGTGAGATAGAGTGAATGTAGGGAGTGGGTTTGAGTTCTTTTTTCCAAAAAGTTTCTTATTTGCTATTACGTGTTATATGCTGCACTCAAGCAGACAACATTAAAATTTTATTTTAATGTCATCGAGCGCTGATTTACTACACTTTTTCTATATTCTATAGGTAAAATTTATTCAAAAATAAGGACAGGGTATAAGGAGACCATTTGTACGGTAAGAAATATATAGCAAAGATGATATTTTAGCAGACAGCGGAGTTTTTTTTTGGTGAAATATACAAATATGAAATTACACTGAAAAAAAATATAAAAAGATTTAGTAAAGAATAAAATCTCTAGGTAAAATTTCTGGCAAGTTGAAAATTGTGTCTCTTTCCAGAGGATGCCTGTTATAGATTCAAGTTGTTCGCATTTCTAGATTAGCAGAAGGTATCACCAATCATCTTATTCGATAATTTAGAAAATTTCTAATCATTTGACAGTTATTTTTCTCAGTGTCTTCATTGAAATTTTCCATTTCCTAAATAACAAATTTACTATGGATTCCTCTCTTTTATACTTATAAAATATAATTTTAATAATATTTTATTGCTTCGTTCATTTCTTCTTCATTTCCCCATATTTTGCCCCATAACCTAAAATAGGTAATAACAATTATATTAACCAAAAGGAAAAAAAAGTGAACAAAATTTATATTTTATTTCCAAATCTTGAACATCTTCAGCAAAGTGATGCATATCATAATGATATTTTTACTTTACCCTGCCACCTGATTTTCGGCAGGGAAAGAGAGAAACCAATGAAATATATTTTGCTGTGTTAAGCAATAACAATTTAAAACGCTAAATTAGTCACAAAACAGACAAATAGACAAACTAAAAAAAATGAATATATTTATTACAAATATATTCCGGTTGAAATCATAAGCACGAAAAAGGTACAAAAATGTCTGGCAAATAACTAAAAATAAGTCTGTGATGTGGCAATAATGCAATGATGAGTGAAAAAAACCAACATTAATTACTGACAATTACTTATTGTTATATAAGATATGAAATGGTTTTGGCTTTCAAAGGAAGTAATTTTTTATTGTTTAATAATAAAATTTTATAATAATTTTTATTTAATTTATTGAGAATAAAAATTGATTGTCAAATATTGAAGGTTATTAATTTTTATTGTTGACAGATTAGTTTTTATGATACAGAGTTGATATTGAGTTTATTCAACAGAGATGAGGTGAAAATAAAGTTGCCTTATTTTTGCAATGGAAACTGATTCTTCGAAAGGAATAAGAAAACTAGTAACATCTGATTATTTCGCCTTGTATGTTATTATAGAGCCGTACAGCAGCTCTGGGTGAGTAAACACCTAACGCGTCAACGTAATTTTTTTAAAGGCGATCAGGCTATACATTGTTTGCTCACTTTGGGAGTTTTGCGACTTGCTCTTATGCATTGACTGAATGCTAAGGCTCCGCATAAGAATATTGTTCGACCTTAAAAGTATTGACCACATATATCTGACTTTAATCAGATATATGTGGTCAACACGTTCATCAAATCTTCTGGCCTCTTTTAAGGTGTTGGAAATGACCACACGAATGTAGTTAATTACAAGATCAAATGATATTTACAGTTGTAAATTAAATCTGGGTGAGAAAACTGCTATCGCGTAGTCGTCAGGCTGTACTTCGTGAGTTTGCCTTGGAGATTTTGAATCTCACTCTTAGTTTGCTTGGTGAATATTAAGGTGTCCAACAGTATAATTGACCACATGATTCTCATTTTAAGTGGATTGTTACAGCTGAAAACCATAAAATTTTTAACGATTATAACAAAGGACTTGGGGTCCTATAGGTCGTGATTTGGAATCATTTGCAAGAAGTGTGATGTGAAGAGAAAATCGGTCGTTTGCAATCAGGTTACATATGATAATAAAAAGTGTGCTGTAGGGACAAAATACCAACATTTGTAAGAAATGTACTGAGCGGGGGAAAAAATCTGCAAATGCAATCGTTTACCAAAAGAGCTGTGCCCTGAGTAAAACATACGGTTGTTTGCAAAAAAGTGTATTAATTTTAATTTATAAAACTGACAACTCTATTTAGTAAGCAGCCTAAGTCAAACTCAGTGCTATGTAGAAACTGGTAACCCTGTTTAGAAAGCAGTCTATAAAGGATTGTCACATTTCCACTAGAAAGTAAGAATTCGCCCTAAGAGAATTAAGGTTTTTATTATGAAAAAACTCTCACAAGTGTGTCTGAAGTCGTCACAGGTCTTAAAACTAAATCCTAGAGTAATTCAAAAAACCAAAGCTGCCAGATTGTTTAATGACTTTATAAAAATCTTTCAGTCTTTTGCAATAAATCATATTCAAAATTTCAATTATTTTATTTCAAATGGAGGTAAATGTTATTTTTGAACTGTTCCATATTTTAAGTTTCCTAAATTTCAATATCTTTTATTTTAATTTATTTAATTTCTTTTTTCCTAATAATGTTTTTTCTTTGGGTTTCCTTCCTTTTTCTCTTAATTATTTTTTAGCTGTTTATCATAATGATATATTAGTTATTAAGATAAACACATTTTATGCTTATCAAACCTTGTGATAAATACCAATTTTTCTAATATCTTTTTCCCCTTAACACAATTTCCTGCACCCTGGTGAAATTTAATATTCATGTTTTTCTTTTTTTTTTTTAATTTAAATAAAAAATATTTGTAACAATTTTTTTTTAATTATCAAATGCGTTAATGATAATTTTTTAATGACAATCGTGTTTATTTATGGCCAAACTTCCGTTTTACATTTCGGTTTATTATTATTATCATTATTTCTTCCTTAGACTGTTGATAATTTATGGCAAACAATGTCTAAAAGTCTATAATAGATATTTTTCTTTTAATTTTTAGAAAATTAAAAAAGTGAGGTTATAATGCTTTAATGTTTAGATTTTTTTGTTACATTTTGCGTTCAGTTACATTATTATTTTATTAATTACAAAAAAATTGTTTTAATTTTCTTTAAAGTATCTTATGTTGTAAGGATGCTGCTATAAATCTTAAAATAACACACTTGAGTGCTTATAATGACATTGTTTTTCTAAAAAATTAAATGTTTAAACAAATGAAGAGAACGGGTATCAGGGTGGGGGAGTAACAAACATTTTCAAAAACATTTTTCAATTACAAACAAATATTTGTTTCCCTTAACCATTAACATGTAACATGTTTTTAATTTTCTTTTTTTTATCTTATATACTTTCAAAGATATTTCACATATTTAAAGCCTTTTAAGGTTTATAACTTGTGTTCTTTCTAGCATTTTTTCTTCATGTTAAAGAAAATTAAAAGTATTTCTTGAATTATTGTTAATGTTGATTAAAAAAATGTTGTCATCACCTTTTTTATATATTTTTTTCCATTTCACCTTAAAACTCCTTCCTTTCTTTCTAAGAGTAGAAAAACCCCGTGTGTATATTTTTTTCTTCTTTCCTTTAAAACATACCTTTATATGCCTTTGGAACCTTTAGAATGACATCTTAGAATATGTCAAGTAATTTTTTTCTAATAATAAAAATTGTTTTTAAACATGTTTATTTACAGAAACCTGAGATCTTAGACTTTTAGAAAAAAATATAGAAAAATGGAATTTGTTAGAATTATTTATATTATTTTTGGTATTTAGGGAATTTGTAGAAAAAAAATATCTGAAGGTTGACTGAACTTTATTTTTTGTGGAAAAAGTCATTGGCTTTAATTTTAATAAAATATTTTAATTATTATTTTTAGTTTAACTGTCAATTGCAACTTGAAGACCTTTACCTTCATATAGGAAGGAGGGGTCCTTGTATCCGTGTTAAAATCTTAAATATTTTATGCTCTTCATCAGTCATAATCCAAATAAAAGCAGAAGCTTAAGATCAATGAGTAAAACGACGGGTAAATTGTAAACATTAAACCGTTATGCCATATACAGTCACTACAAAATCGTAAGAAGGCAGGGTCCTTGAATCATAATTAAAATAATATTTTATGCTCTTCACCAGTCACAATCCAGTTAAATTCAAAAGCATATGGTCAATACGTAAAACCCCTGATAACATTAAACTAAGATCGTTGTGGGATGTCTTTACCTTTATAAAGGAGGGAGAGGTACTTGTTCCCATGTTAAAACCTTTAATATTTTATGTTTTATGCATAAAATCAATGAGTAAAAATCGAGTAACGATAAACCGAAAACTGTTATGCGATATGTAATGCAAATCACAACCTCTGCCTTCGTATGAAGTCAGGGTTCTTGGATAATTGTTAGAATAATATTTTATGCTCTTCACCAGTAAAAATTCAGTTAAATTCCAAAGCATTACGTCAATGCTAAAACCCCTAATAGCCAAAACCGTTATACGATACAAAATCCAAATCACAACCTCTACCTTCGTAAGAAGGCAGGGTCTTGAATCCTATAAATCCTAAAATTTATATGTTTGTAAGTTTGATGGAAATCTTTGAACTTTGAAATTGTAATTTACTATAAAAAAATGTCCAGAATACCATAAATAGAATCCCAATTAATTACTCCGAAATATCCTAAATATCAATTCGAAGAAAATATATCTCCAAGCTTGACATTTTTAGTAAAAATTGCTACTCCAACCTTGTAGAAGTAAGAATAGGGCACAAAGGAAAAACAACAAAAAAAAATTAATTTCAAAAGTACTCCAATTTGTACCCCTATATCTCCACCCATAGAATTCCTATGAGATCCAACCTCTTAAAATCATAATGTTACACTCCTCTGCTATCATTATGTTACATTTCATACGAGTCAATACGGTCGATTAAAAGTTTCAGAATTATTGCCAAAAAAAAATCTAATCTGTAACATTAAGTAACTCAGAAAAAACTGAATCGATTCTGTCGATTATTGTGAATGTAAGCAAGGCAGACGGATATATCTGAATCGACTCAGATTTGAGTTTGATAAAGGAATGTATATACTTTATGGGGTTTTGGATAAATTCTTCTTGACTTTACAATTGAATTGAACAACACTTGTGATGGTGGAGAGTATAAAAATTAAGAGGCAAATAATTCATTCATTAAAATTTATTTGCCAGCAAAACTGTAAATGACTTTATACATTTCTTTAATAAAATTATATACGAAAGTATTGAATTATTAAGAGCCCTCTTATTCCACATATCCCACTTTAAAAAATGACACTTATAGTTCTCGCTTCAACACCTTTTTTAATTGCAAATATCTGTCTTCCTCCTTTATTTTATGATTGTTATTGTTCACATAAATAATTATTAATATTAATTTTTGTTGAAAATTTATCATATTTTTATGTGTTCCTGCTCATTAAATTGTTACCTCAAAATTGTTTTAATGGGCTCATACTCTCCTTAATAATAAACCTACCACATCATTATTATGATGAAAACAAAACAAAACAAAAAAAAACAAACTCCTCATTTCAGCAGCAGGAGCAGAGCTATAGCATTACAATCCATTGATTCTTGATAATAATCAGAGAGGACAATAACACAAAAAACAAGTAATAGCATATGAACGAGAGTAATAAATGAAAATCAACAGCAAACAGTAACACTTAATTAAAATACACCTCATCATCACCACCATATCACACACACACACACACTCCTCTATTAAAATACACCACTGTTATTATTACATATTTTGTTGTAACAATGACACGACCAACATTATCTGCTTAAAAACCTCAAACTCAACTTACCATCTCTACTACTTTTTCTACTCTCTCACTCACCCACTCTCTCTCTCTCTTTCCCTTTTGTATGGTGTTGAGCTATCTGACAAAATAACGGTGTTTTGAAAACAATGTCATTTTCACTTGTTGTGTGTTGCCAGAGGTATGAGTTATTAATGTTACCGTATTGCACATTTTTTGTTTATAAATTTATTGCAATATATTCATTCACCCTTTTGCAGCCCATCGATGATGCTACTCTAATGCATTATGGGGGGGTTCTATGTGCAGTTCTGTGTGCGGTTGTAATCCTTATCGTTGTATCAATGTGTAATCGTAATTGTAATTGAAAAATCATTTGCAATATGCATAATTATCTTTTATAGCATTTTTTTTTTGTAATTTACAAAATATTGTAATCTGATGCAAATTTTATTTTGAAATCTTGTCTCTTACAAAAGCAAATGTGGGCAGAGAGAAAATAAAAGCAGAGCGATAAAATATTAAACATTTATAGAATGAAAGCGAATGTGATTTCTAAAGGGCAAAGAGTTTTAGGTTATGGTTAAAAAGAAGGTAGATTTTGTTCACACTTTTGTTTTTTGTTTTTTGTGCCATTTCAACGCCTGCTGATGATGACACGTTAACAGAAAATTTCAACAGCAGTAATAAATTTTAATTGATTTTTTTCTAGATTTTGTTTAATCAAGCGGAAAGAGAATTTTCGAAATAAAAATTTCCTATTAAAATTTTATTTTGAAACAGCAATTTCTCTTGAATTACCAAATTAATCTGATATATTAATTAAAGCGGTAAATCCAGCTACAGGTGTTATACCATCCTTAAGCAAGAACACCAATAGATAGTCTCCTTTGGGTATATCATCGGGTAAGAAATCGGCTTGAACCTCATAATCATCTATAGTATATTCTCCCTATAAAAACAGAAATATTTTTCAAAAATAATTTCCTTGATAAAAGTTTAAGTCTTCATTAAACCTTGGGTACAGGACAAGTGCCAGGATCGGGTAAATTGGATTTTTCCTTAACCCCCGGATACATATCCTCATCTTCTGCTATAAATTTGCAAATTTCCTTTTCCAAATTAAAAATTAAGGGGCCCTTGGCTTTACGCTCCTTATCATAAGGGAAAATTTGTATGTTGATCTTTAGAAAATAAAAAAAAAAATTAAATAAAATTCCGTTTAAGCAAAAGATTCACTTACCTTTTGCTCATCCGCCAAATTCAAATTTAATGTCACCGATCCTCCCACCACAAATTGATTGCGGCCCTTTTTCTTCAAGCCCAAAGTATCCCAATCTATATATTTCGTATCATATTCCGTGCTTATTTCAAAATTATCTACTTCCACTATATAGGGAACATCATCCACCTCATCGTCAGCTCGTGTATCCCAGCTCCATAGCATCAGCACAAATAAACCAATTAAAGCGAGTTTTAACATTTTTAAAAATAATTTTCCCTGATTAAAATTATTAGTGGTTTTTATATAATTTATATAGAGAGCGGAATTGTTCAATAAAATATTAATTACTTTATTATTAAAATTGTTAATTAATTAATTAACATGCAATATCAATGTTCTTGTTAATTAAAAATTACATTCTTTTTGGGGTCACATTCATTTGAATCATGTAAAAATAACGTCAATTCAATTTAAAAAAATAATAATAAAATAAATTATTAACAAATAACAAGGACAACAATATTTTTATATTGAAAAGTAAGATAAATAAATCAAAGATCGAATCTATTTAAAGAGAATTAACAGAATGTTATTAACATTGAGAGGACATTTTGTTTTATTATAGTGAACTTTAAAGATTTTTTCAAAGTATTTTGATTTAATAATTTATTTTAATTTTTTTATTTTATTATTGCAAAAATATTAAATTTTTTTCAAAAATATTTTAAATTGACTTCATTTCGAATTTTCCTGGCAAAACACTTCAAACTTGAGTTGTAGCTGTATTAACTAGGTGCATACAACAATAAGCCACTTAAATGAACCAGAAAATTATTTTTAAATAAATATTGTATGTTGAAGGAAAAAAAAGAAATAAAATAAATATTAAACCCAAAAGGAAATTGGAAAATTAAGGACAAAAAGAACTCAAGTTTTAACTACAGAAAAAGTTCTAAACAGAGAATTATTACGGTCAGAAGATAAACCCAAGTCTAGACTAAACTCTAGTCTAGACTAAACTCTAGTCTAGACTAAACTCTAGTCTAGACTAAACTCTAGTCTAGACTAAACTCTAGTCTAGACTGAACTCTAGTCTAGACTAAACTCTAGTCTAGACTAAACTCTAGTCTAGACTAAACTCTAGTCTAGACTAAACTCTAGTCTAGACTAAACTCTAGTCTAGACTAAACTCTAGTCTAGACTAAACTCTAGTCTAGACTAAACTCTAGTCTAGACTAAACTCTAGTCTAGACTAAACTCTAGTCTAGACTAAACTCTAGTCTAGACTAAACTCTAGTCTAGACTAAACTCTAGTCTAGACTAAACTCTAGTCTAGACTAAACTCTAGTCTAGACTAAACTCTAGTCTAGACTAAACTCTAGTCTAGACTAAACTCTAGTCTAGACTAAACTCTAGTCTAGACTAAACTCTAGTCTAGACTAAACTCTAGTCTAGACTAAACTCTAGTCTAGACTAAACTCTAGTCTAGACTAAACTCTAGTCTAGACTAAACTCTAGTCTAGACTAAACTCTAGTCTAGACTAAACTCTAGTCTAGACTAAACTCTTATTTATACAAAACTCTAGTTTAGATGGTAAAAGTATAATGCGTTTGAACAGATGTGTGTAACGTACAAAATAATGGTGCTACCACCACTTTCAGGTATACCGCTTGACTAAGATTTACTTCCTGAGTCCGTCCGTTCGGCTGACTGTAAATGTAAAGGCTGTTCACAAAGTACAGGTCGCAGTTTTGAAGGTGTATTAATGAAATTTGATACCTGATACTATTTTGCCATTTTGATCGATCCATTATTCTATACAGGCTTCATACAAAAGTCCCCCCTCAATGGGGTTTTTATCATACAAAATTACTAAATATAAAATGATATTAACGAAATTTGACACGAAAAAATCTTAAACAAAACTTTATGAGGTTCGGTCCATTATTTCTCAAAGCTCCCATACAACATCCCATTCCGAATATAATTTTAAAGTGCATAAATCTCATATATACACTGGTAATGTATTCATAATTGATTAAAATAAGATAAATATGCCGATCCTCGAAATATTTCGAACATCGATTCCTGTTCGAAATATTTCGAGGATCGGTCTTTAATTTCTCATAGCTCCCATATAAAGAAGTCTTAAACGCATACATTTTTCAAGAATGTTAAAATATATTAATACGACGAATACGATGCATTTAGGTCAGAAATCAGAAAACCAAATTATGCGAGGATCGTTCCATAATTTGCATAGGTTCATGTAGCAACCAAAAATGTTGGGCTTGATCGGCTTTAACTCTCTTACTTGTTATAGGCTTAAGTACAAACCAAACTATTTTCTGCCTCCTATTGGACACTTTCCATATTTTGCCTACAGGGATTATAAATTATTTAAAACATATTTTTATATATAAAAATCAACATTTACCAAACCGTTTTTCCTTGTTTTTATTGTTTTTTTTTTCGTTATATTTTTACTGTATTGTTTTGTTATTGTTGTTGTTATTACCGTATAAACCTATTTTTTTAATAAATGTTTTCATAACATAAAAAACCAACAACAAACAAGCATTTTACAACAATAATAATGAAAAGTCTGTGTTTGTTGGTGTTTGCAATTTTATTCTGTTATAATTTTTTTTGATCCAACAATTTTTAAATGAACCCTTTCAAATGAAATTATGGTATAAAAAAAACAATTGTAGGTGTATATATATATGTGTGTATGAATGTATGTAAATGTAGTAGTAATTTTTTTATCTGGAAAATATATAAATATATTTAAATAAAATGACCACTTGACTTTTAGACCATTCACCAAGTTATTATGTTTTGTTGTTGTTTTTGTTCTTGTATTATTATTTTTTGCTGCCAATTTGTTGTATATTTATTCAGGCTCAATTTCACCATATTCGGACACTTTTATTTCCCGTTTTTCTGTTTTTTTATGAGTTTAAGAGACAAGAGAGTTTGAGTGGGAGTGAGAGTAAAGGAAAAAGGTGGATTTTAACAAGCAAATAATAAAATTGTTGTTGTTATTTTAACGGTATTTATTTGGTTAAAAAAAAAAAACAAAAACAATAATATAACTGAATGATTTTATAATGAAAACTTCTATAGAGATCATGATAATGATGATGATTGTCTAGTGGATTGTGATTTTGTTTTTTTATTTTATTTTATATTAAAAAAATCGTCCATACATATATTTTGTATATATTTATTTTATTATTATTTTCCTGGTTAAAATCATTTATTACATATAAAACTTTATTTTGGGGAGATTTTTGTTGTTGTTTCTTTTTTTATTGAGGAAGTGGTTTTAAAAAGCAAGTAAGAATGCTCTAACTCGGCTATGCCGAATCTTCAATGCCCTCCACCACAAATGCGTGTGAAGTAGTAGGTGCCTGAGATAATTCCTTCATGGCGTTACTTACGGAATGACAAAATTTCTATATCCTCTTCACCACTTGTGGTGGTGGAGGGTATAATAATATTAAGGAAAAATGTAAGATGGAGACTCTAACTGGAGTGATATTGAAGTATTATTATTTCTTTTTCATCATGTAACCTTTGTAAAAAAAGCACGTACAGACATTATAAAATATTTTCATCAAAACCCAACTTGGTTCCACAAAAAGTTGGCCAAGCATTCAAAGGCCTGTTTCTAATGTTTTTAAGCAGTACCGCAAGAACTTGTATGTCAATAGCAAACCTGGTTGAGGTAGAAGGAATGGTCCACATGATGTCCTAAAATTTTTAAAAGAGCTCCCAGAAGGGAAAAAGTTAATCCGGTTAGTTTAGCACTCGGACTATTTGGTACGAAAAGTTACTGTCACTATGGTAAACAACACCTTGAGAGGAAGAAGAACCATAATGTGGTATTTCTACCTAGAGAGGTAAATACTCTTAAATGACTGGAGCTAAGGCCAGTGGATATATATAAGGCTCTTGTTAAAAAAGAACTCCAAAAAGGTGTTCTAAAATATGGAAGATTTGAAACGAAGTTGGACTACCTGTTCGAGCAATATGGAAGAGTTTTCAAAAAAAGTTCAAAATTCCATCACTAGTGATTAAAACAATAAAAATTAATATTTTTTAATTGTAATAATAATTTCAATCAAATAAAAAATACAACTGGAAGTTTAGTAGTTTCATTTTTATAAATTTATGTTAAGCGCTTTTCGATCTTACTCCTTATACTGAATTTAAACAAATCTTTAAAAATATTAAAATTAGTCTAAAATCAAAAATGTTTTTCCTTTTTATTATTATTTTTTAAACTAGAATTTATAATTCCAAAATTGCCTTCATTTATTTTAAACGTCTTTTAAAATCTTTGCTCCCTGTCCCCCAATTATTTTCAGCCTTTCCCCACTCTCCCTCTCTCTCTTTTAATTTTCTTATAACTCTTGTACAAATTTTTGTTCGTTTATTAAACAAAAAGTTTTGCATCTAATAGCCCTTTTTAGCCACTTATGTATTGTAATTTAATGTTTTTTAGTTGTTCTCATAGTTGTTGTTGCTGTTGCTGTTGCTGTTGTAATTTTTGTTTTCTAAGTAATAAATTCATCGAACCATCAACTGCAGTTATATTCACTACACTCTTCTTTAAGACTTCACCAAACTCCTGCTCAAAAAGAACCATTCTCACTCTCCTCACATTCAAACATTCTTATAGACTTAAAAATTATTGTGCGAAGAGCTCAATAACTTCCGGCATTTGTGTTAAATAACTAAATAAGAAGTTTTGTGTTTGTTGTTTTTGTTTTAAGAAATTAAACAACTACAAACAACAAAAATAATTGTTGTTTTGTATTTTTGTATTCCAGAAGAAAGTTGAGAAAGACATAATTCTAACGGCAAAAAGAAATTTATAAAAGAGAGTTAAATAAGAGAGGGTGGCAAAAAATTTGCTTAATAAAAAGTACACTAACACAATATACAGTTTTATTAGAACACTAAAATTTAAATAATTTTATTTAAATTAATAACAAATTACAAAAACAAAAAAAGGATTAAAAATTTTTCAATAAATTCATTTTTCTTCATATTCCCCTTTACAACTAACATTATTTTAAAATTCTCTTTGAGAGCGCCCTCTGTATGTCATTTTTGTTCATTGTTTACCAAAACAGCTGTTTACTCCCTTCAAAATACAACTGTGTTGTAATGTTTTTTGCCGGCCATCAAAAAATACAGCAAAACAATCTGCTGCCAAAACAAAATAAAACAAAATCATTTTTGTATTTTCTTTAAACAAATTAATTAATTAAATTAATCTCTATAAATTTAAATTAAAAAGTGTATTTTTATATCATTTACTCTCTTGAAAAGCATTGTGTTGTGTTATAAACTCTTCAAGAAATGTCTTCGACTGATTGTTTACAATTGAACAAAACCAGCATGTTTGCCAAAATACGTGCTGGTTTACCAGTGGAACGTTTGCAAACCCAAAACCTGTTAGAATGTAAAGACGATTTATTATATTGTTGGGATTCCATGGAGAATTGTTTATTGGTATTAAATTGGCGTGCTGCTTTGTCCAAAGGTTTTGATGAAATTAAATATCAGGTAAGTGGCAAAGAGACAAACGAATCAGGGCCAAAATTTGGCGCAATATTTTTAAACAGCTGTAAGGGAGAGTTTTTACAGGTCCTTGTGACAAATAACAACATGTGTATGAACATATATAAATCTTCAAGAATTTTACTCGTTTATAGGAAGAGACTCGTGCCACATTTAATCTTGACAGGATATTCTTAGTTGCAAATATATTCGATAGCAATTTCCACACAACATTTTCAACATAACACTGCATAAACAATACATTGAAATCAAGTTTCGTTTACACATTTTTGTTAAAATTGTGGAATATGAATTAATTCCTATTTAATTAATTCTAATTAGAATCTGATGTTGCATATGCCAGGTGCATGTAATCATTCTCTATTCTATACTATTTTTTACCCTCTATATCAAATCAATTGTAACTCAATTTAATAAGAATTTTTTGGAACATAAAAACCAAAAACCACATCCCGTCTTCATTTCTCTTTTGTAATAAAAGTTAAACACAAGTTTTTTTTTGCAGAAACTTGTTCAATTTTCTGATTTAAATTTTTATACCCTACACCACCATAGTTGGTGCTAATATTTGTAAGGGGCAGAAAAAAATATTCCTATCACCACTTCTGAGTAAACCATTCGAGTCAGAATCACTGCCTGAGTCGATTTAATCATTTCCGACCATCCGGCTGGCTGTCCAAGTATGCCACGTACTATTTTATCAAACTCATGTATTAACCTTTAGAAAAAATTCCTTTTAAATCGCATAACTTTCACAATAATGTTAGTATCATAATAATCTATTGCACGCATAAGTATTAAAAGGAAAGCTAATTATTTTGAGGTCGTTCATAAATTTACAACCAAATGTGTGGTATAGGGTATTACACTGTTGGGTTTGACCAACAATAACATTTTTACTTGTTTGGTACACATTTAAAGATCACAAGTTCAGATAAAAAGGTATTTGAAATTTCCTGTGAGACTTACGTATTGTTGTATGGACCTAACCTTCATTAATACTTTCTAAATAAAGTATTTATTCCTCTTACCTTTAAAGAAAAACCATAAATTTTTAGAACAACAACACCTAGATGAAAATGGGGGTAATTTCTGAGAGTCCACTGTATAATGATTTAATTTGTTGAATATTTTATATTCATTAAAAAATAATATTTTAAAATATTTTCGAGACCTGACTAAAAAATTTTAGCGATCTCAATTCAGAAAAATATATTATTTTGCACTCATTCTGCTTGTCGTAAGGAAAAAGAGGTACCTATTTTCAATTTGGATCAATCTTTACGAAATTAAAAGATGAAATTAAAATTGTTAAGAGCTTATAAACTTTGAATCTTTGTGAGCTTATCGGGAAAGCCTTCGTATAGGGTCTTAATGAAATAATGTCTCTTTAAAAGGTAGGCTTTCTCCTTTTTTCAAATTATTAAAAGAGGAATTAGGAATTTTACACGGATAGTAAGTCAATTTAATAAATGTCATTAAATCAAATAGTTAACAAAGTATTTTTTACAAGAAGGTAATTTTGATTTAACAAATTTAAATCAATAAAATCTAGTTAATCGTTTGTTCTAGATAAAAAGTATAGTAATGAATATTCGATAAAAATGAGTCAAATAATTTTTATTTTATTTTTCTTAACCCAAAAAATTTAAAACATATGAAACCAATAAAATAAAACACAAGAAAGTTAAAGCAGGTCAAGACCAATAATTTATTATATTACACTATTATGTATGATATGTCAATACAATTTTCCAAGTAGGTCTATGTGTATTTTATTAATAGTTATGGTTCGATTGTGGTAAACCTTTATACATGGTATATTTTTAGCTCAAGGACGAAGCCTATTGAAATTGGTTAGTATCGGTGCAGTATTTCATATAGATCCCATACAAATGTCCGCTCGGAATGGGGTTCTTAGAACATGAAACTCCTAAAGATAAAACGGTTTTAATAAAATTTTGCACGAGGATCGGTTCATTATTTCTCATAGGTCTCATACAAGCACCCTTCCAAACATCACTTCGAAACTCATATACGTGGGTTAAATAATATTTAGTCAAATTAAGATATATAAATGCCAAAACCCTTGTGTGAAATTTTACGAGGTTCGGTCTATAATTTCTTCTAATTAAATCTTTTTAAAACATATAAATTTCACATAAATGTTTGTATCATAATAATCTATTGCGAGCATAATCATAAATAGGGAAAGCTGTTCATTAATTTTCTTTGTAGCAGTTATTTACAACCAACAAAGTGGTGTAGTGTATCACACGGTCGCGTTTGACAGACTTTAACATTTTTACTAGTTATTTTTGTCTCATTCTCTTATTTTTACCTTATACTCCAAATATGCATGCTAAATTGTGTTAAAAATTAACGAACAAAAAGGAGATTAAATTATATTTTGTTATCTACAGACTATGAATATTTAAAGAAAAATATACAGATTTAAGACAGTTTCATATGTTTGTTTTTAAAATACAAATTTTTAATAATAATAATAAGGAAGAATTTTTGAAAGGAGCACAGAGGAGTGCTATTGAATAAAAATCAAGATAAGTTGTTTTTTTAAATATCGCTTATTCCTTTAGAAAATCTTGTATTTATCTCTTCATATTTCAGTAGCTTTTGCTGCATCTCGAAAGACATTTCAGAAATCAAGACGTGTATTAAAAAAGTAATTGGGACCAAATTTGAGAATTCTCCCTGCAGTATTTCTTTTGACATTCGATAATTAATATTTGATTTATATGGGGGATACCCCTCTCCTTGCCCCTAACCATTCTTCATTTTTTACCAGTAAAACAGATCCTTGAGAAAGAGATTAAGACTAATTTTATAGAACTTTTTTGCATAATTCTTTAGGTATTCGATAATCAATATTTGTATTTTATGTGGGGTACTCCTTCCTCTGACCTTTTGGAATTGTGTATAGCCTAAGTTACTTTCGGGAATAGTGGGATCTTTCTGTGAAAATTTCATCAAATTAGTTTAGCCGTTTTGGGGTCTACGCGTCCTATTTTATATATATTTATATAGATTTGCTTTTATAGTTATTGTCACTTTGTTATATCACTTGTTTTTTTTTTTCAAATATTCACACTTTTTTGATTAATTATTGTAATCATTTAAAATTTTAAAAAATTATAAATTTTTTTATTATATTTTTATCAAACACAACAATAATAAAGATATCATAACTTGTATAAACACACACTTTCTATAATTTAAACTAAATTAACTAAAATTGCTGGTAATAAAACTACACTTAATCCGTTTCTACAGCTTTATTCGAAACACCTCCTTCCACTACCGCCGTTGAGGTAGTGGAATAATCCATGGGAGGAGCACGATCTGCAACCACACGTTTATTAGGAGCTGGTGGTGTACCCACTAAATCCACAGATTTTCTTGTACCTTAAAATAGAATTTTTCAATAAAGTGTTAATTACTTCAGAGAGTGTCAATTATAAAAATAATTACGTACTGCAACAACCTCCCATATTTTGTGTGTTTTGTATAGATACACTTTTAGCAACAACTAATTTACAAATGATAATTAAATCATTTTTTTAAAAAGAAATAAGCCAAATAGAAGACGGCAATTTTAAAAATATATAAAAAATGGTTTTCTATAAGACTATTTTTGCTACCATTTTCACTGATAAGATTTGTTAGTAAATTGTTGAATGAATCATTCTGTGAAAAGCTAAAGATATGACAAATATTTTTAGGTTCTTGAGTTTTAATCATAGGAAATGTTGACATATATTTCCTTATTAAGAAAAAATTTTATATTTTATTTAAATATTAAAATTTTGTGTTTAATTTTTGAGTCATTATTGTTAACTTTACTAAGAGTTATTAATTACTGTTAATTAAAATAGGGCGTCTGAAATTCGTTATGAGTTTAGGTTGTAAATTTTTATAGATAAAGCAGGCAGCGTGTTACGCTTATCTTTAACCAAAAGTTTTTAAACAATTCTCAAAGTATTTTTTTACCTCGTAAATATTTATTTTTAAGAACATTCATAGAAAGTTTAAACAAAAAATAAAACAATGAATTTCAAATGACTAGACCAATATCTCAAAATTTTGAATATGGACTCTATACGTAAGAGTGTAAACATCTGGGGGAAATCTCTTGGAATTTGGATCAGATATAGATTTACGTTTTTTTACTAAATGTAAATTAAAATGATATCACTACATTACTAATTTAATACAATTTTGATAATTATTATAATTTATAAAAATTATAGTTTTAATCACTAGTGAAAACCCTGCCATTAACGCCTTTTGTTACTATGCCCGAAAAGGTAGTCCATCTCCGTTTAAAAGCTACCACACTTTTGGACACTTTTTTTCTGCTCCTTAATTTGTCTCTCTTCGTACAAATACGTGCATCACTTAAGTTCTTGCATCACTTGAGATCTTATTATTTGGTGACAGTATGCCAAGTCATGCCAAATATAATTGGGCACATCTTATGAATGTAAGCGGCCTTTTTGTGAGCATTCCTTAATGCAAATTTCCGTATTTTTGTTCCCTCGAGCATCAGCAACATAAAACTTGTGACCAAGAAATTGTGAAAAATCTGCCAGAACATACGTTTTGACATCCATTATGCAGCAATTCAATTCCTGTACGTTCCTGCTAGGAACTTTCTAAGTCTTGTACGTTTTTAAACCAGCATTAGCTTTAACTTTTCGTATCAAATAGTCCGAGAACTAAGCTTTCCTACTGGATGTGTTAGGAACTCTTTTGAAAATGCTTTATATTTTTTTTGACGTTAGAAACATCATGTGTACTATTCCTTTAACCTAAGCCAGGATTTCTATCAACGCACAAGTTCTCTCGGTACTATTTAATAACATTGGAAACAATTTGACAGCAGACATTTGAATGCTTGGCTAACTTTTTGTAGGACCAAATTGAGTTATGTTGAAAAGTACGCACTTTTTTCTGGTCTCTTGGGTTAAAAGTTTTAATTAAAAACGTATGTTAAAATTTTTTCGATCTCATTCCTTGTATTAGTTTTAGCCATATTCTCAAAATTCAAGGTAAACCAGAAATATTTATTTTATTTTATATGAAATGACGAAGGTTAATTGTTTATAAATTTAAAATGTTTATTATTTTTAATTTCCTGAAAATTATATTTATTACAAAGTTTTATTTTTAAAAATTTATCTTCTCTTCTTTAATTTTTCCTGATAAAATTTTTGAATATTGTTGTATTTTAATTGAAAGCCAGAAAAGAAACAGTAGAAGAAGTTATCATAAAGAAAATGTAACAGGAGATGAATAAAATTAAATTAACGACAGAATTAAATGAGCTTTAAAAATGGCGCCAGTTTGAATGTTTTTGTAATATCAACTTCTCACACTCTAAACAAAACAAAGTAAAAAAAATCTCTAAAGAAGTAGGTAGTTGATTTGTTCTCTCATTTTTCCATTTGCCACTTTTTTGTATTCCTTCTTTCGTGTTAAAAAAAAAACGTGACTTCATTTATTGTCCTTTACGGGAAATGATGGCAAAGCCACTTCCTCTAAAGCCTGCAAACGAATGATTCCTAATTGAAAACTATTAAATTTAGCGTTTCATTTTCTTTTGCTCTCTTTCACACTTCCTTCAGCTCATCATTTGTTCATTCACATTTTTTCTTTTTTTTTTAGTATAAATTTCTTAACAAATTTTTTCCAACATTCTGTTTTTTTTTTGTATTTCAACATAACCATACCCATTGAAATTGTCCAATTTTTCTATATAAATTCTTTTTTTTTCATATATTTTTTCGCACTAAATTTCATTTCGAATGACATTCGCTCCATCACGCGTCAAATGCACACCGAATGAAAGAAATAAGTAGAGGAGCTACAAAATATTAAAAAAAAAAACAAAGTGTTCTAGTATTCTAAAAAAAATGAAAAAAGGACATTTTCATTCATTCGCGTGAATATTTAATTAGATGCAATTATTTATGGTATTAAATAGATGAGGCGGCAGTTAATGTTAGTTGGGGGGGTAAAGAAAAAAAATTAAACAAGGTTTTGTTTCATTTTTCTACATTTTTTTCTTCGCTTCGTGCCAAACACTGCAAAAGAATTGTAATAAAATGCTAAAAAATTACGTCAACAAGCTTTGATGAGAAAAAAAGGAAATCAATTAAGTTCTTTTTATTTTTATTTCACTCTAATGAAATTTACAAAAAAAAATATATAAAAAAACCTAAAGAAATTGTAGCTTTAGTCTTTGGAAAAAAGGAGTATTTTTCTTTAATGTTCCACCATTAATTTTATACTTTTTATTTAACTTCAGTTGCAAGAAAATTATAAAAATGTATCCTTTTTTAATGAAAAAAAATTTTAAATTTGATTTATTAGGAAAATTTTTTTTAGTTTTAAGCGGTATTTTTATAAATAATTAATATAATTAAGTTAAATTAATTTTAAAATTCTTCTATTGCAGCCTTTAAAACCAGTTATCTATTTTTGTTCTCAAAAATCATCAATCAATCGATTGTTCTCAATAAACTGTATTATTTATATATTTTTTATATTTATGGAAAAAAAACTAAAAAGAAAATTGCAAAATTTTTCTTCACAGAAAAAATGTTAATTTAACATTGTTTCACAATAAAAAATTTTATACCCTCTTACACACATCACATGTAGTGTTAGAGGGAGTTTGCCAATCTATGTGTAATTTTAAGGAGGAATAATCAAAGACCCCATAAAGTATATATACTCTTTGTTAAATCAAAATCTGAGTTGATTTTGCCATGTCCGTCTGTTTGTCTGTTGGAAACGTTCTCACGGTCACAATAGTAAAATTTGATCAGTCTGTTTTTTGATTGTGTTAAGCAGTTTACTATTTAAGACCAGTAAAAACTGAAAAGTAACAAATAAGGTTAGATCGATATCGAATTTCGGACAAAAAACTTTGGCCAGTTTTTCAAAAACTGTTCATCAGATTAAAAACGAATCCTTTACTACACTGGTGCATATTCCTATAAATGCACACAACTTTTTTTTAAAGAATAAGAAAATGTTAAAAACTATTTAGAGGGCAAAAATATCTTTATTACATCAACTAAGTCATCATTTAAAATACTGTTAACTAAAAATTTTATTTGCATTTCATTTTATTTTTTCATTTAACTATGTCCAGAGATGATTTCAATTGAAGTTTTTTTCATGTGAATATTTAATTTTAACTGTTGTGCAATGTTTTAGAAATTTGTTAAAATTAAAATTATGGACATTTTGGATCCAGTAGTGTTTCTTCATTGCATGACCTTATTGAAAAGAAAACTTCATTCATTTTAATGAGTACTACATTTAAAAAAATTAAATTAATAATATGATTACATAAACAGCTTAAAATTAATCTCTCCAAACATATCTAATTACTATTAAACATGCAATTTCAACTCTATTTTCAATTAACCCGATTTATAAAAATTCTTGCTAAAAACTCAAACATTTCACTAATTAGATGCAAAGTTTTAAACGCACACAAGGCAAAAATTGAAAAACGCACTAGGAAATTAAAAAAAAAAATAGGAGTGTATATGTTAACACATCTAAACATGTAAAAACACATTAACACCATAAACTTTTTTCTAATTTTAGTACAACATTTGTTTGTTTATTTGTACATTTCCTTTCAATAATATAAATTAAATTATTTAATTACACTTTGGTGAGAAAGTTCAGCTCACAAAAAATAAAAAATAAGCGATTTTAATCTATATGTTAGATGAAAAAAGCAACTAAATATAAATTTGAATGTTTGTTAAAGGGACTAATTAGCAAAACTGTTTTTTTTAAAGGATATATAAGTATTCGACTATGTTTATCTATAAAAAACGAATAGAAAAAATAAAATTAAACAATTAGGGTGTGCAAAAATCGTTAAAAGGCGTCAACAAAGTTTAACAAAAAAAAAAAACTTTCGAAATGCTATAATGCATTCTTCACTTCTCACACTTATGATTTCGTATAGAAAAAAAAACTAATTAAATGGAAATAAATGAATAAAGAGTTTTATTTTCTAGAATAAATGTTGTCTTCAACTATGTTTTTTTCTTCGTTCTATTATTTGTTTTTTTAACAATTTGTCAAACATGCAAATGCATGTGTGTTTTATCCTTAAAAAGGTGTGGTTGTTTGGGTTAATAGTTAATAGGGAACAAAACGAAATGAAGTACTTAAAATAACTATAAATTGACAAAAATGTACTTAGGGAAAAAAATGTATGTCACTTAGACAAATTGAAGAATATAACACAAGAAAGTCAAATATGACCTTTAAATGTTAACATCATGCCACTCAAAATATTGCTGCTACCAAACTAAAACCAAAGATTATATCTGATTGTATGCTATAATATTATGTTAATACATGTTAAAAACGCATTTAGATGTGTCACGATATGTTGATTTGAAAAATTGACATAAATGACAGGAAAATGTATGTAATAAAATTTTTAAGTAAAAATGATATTAATTAAAAATTAAAATCCAGTTAATGCTTCTCTAGCAATGAGGATTATGTCAGAAGGACCTTTTAGTATACTGGTATGATGTGTTAGGTTGTATTACATATGAAGCAGATTTTAAAGTCATTCAAAATCGCCTATTTGCAAGTTATAAGTTTGTATATCGCTCAGCTTCCATTATAGAGAGAGAGAGAAGAGTTTTCAGCAAAATTCAGTAGATATAACTGATAATTTATGTTCCGTGTAGACCAGTTATGTAATTAACAAATTCTTGGCTGCCTGATCAAATCAAGTTATTTGGATAAACAAAAGTTGCTTGACCAACTTTTGATATGTCTTGGAGATGTACAATTTTACTGCTTCACATGAAATATCAAACTTAGTTATTTTAGATAGAGGGCGATAAAATACCTTAACACTTTAACCTTCTAATACCAATAAACAATAATCATTGACCACAATTTTTTCCCAACGAGCAAATGAAAACCCTTATCAAAATCCACTTAATTCTTAATTTTCAATAAAAAACTACTTTCACGCTTATCATCGCTAAACTAAAACACACACATAATAAAATTTATTATCTGATAATGGCTAATTTTTTATTTGATTTTTATATTCCTTTACAAAAAAAAAGAAGGAAGGAGATGACACTTATTGGTTATCCTTTTCTACATCATTTATCACAATGTTTTTGTTATCCTTATAACATTCAACATATGGTCAATTCGATTATATAAATCATTAGCATCTTTTGTGAACAATTTTCTTGCAATTTCAACAATAAACACTAGAAAACGTTCTCAATATATAAAAAAACTTTCCAAAAATTTAGCAGGACATTTTATTATTTTTTTTACAACTGTCCTTTGGAGAGCTCTAATACAAGGACATCCTTTATATGAAGTGTGAAAAACTCAAAAAGAAAATAATAGTTTGCGTGTTTCTTTAAATGGTTTTTTAATATGAATAGTGTGAAAATAAATATTGTGGGAAGCTTTTTATCCCTTTTTTTATTATCTGAAAGTTATTGTCCTAAGAAATTTGGGGAAAAAATTAAATATCTATTAGTTATTTTTGTTTATTGAACCTTCTTATTTTTCCTCCATAACTAATATAAAAAGGACATTTAAAGCATAAACATTATTCTTAACTTTCCAGACTGGACCCCAGAGTTTTTTATTGCCTTTAGAAAAGGTATTTTCCCTTAGAAAAAAATTATGTTAAAAAAAACCAATTGTAGATGGTTACTTGAAATAAAATGCTTGGCGTGTTACTGTCTAATAAATTTTCCTTTCTTTACTTTTTCTTTAACATCACAAAAGAAACTGTTAAACCCTTTTCAACTTAAAAGAAAGTTCCCAAAATATAAGGAAACGAGACACTAAAGTGACAATACATGTTTTATTTGTTAACCGCAAAAAGACAGGAAAAAGTAACAACAAATAATAATAAAATGGTAATTTATTAAAAAAGAAATATTTTCCATTATTTCAAGGTGTTTTGGAAAAAAACCTTGAAAAAAGCATGAAGTGTCCTTTCAATATTTTCGAGAATCAACAAGAAAAAACAGGATTTTTTAAATTAAGATTTTTGTTGCTTCAAGCTTATTTAAATGAAGTTTTGATGATGTAAGATATTGGTGAATTTTTTATTTATTTCACCCTCAAATCGGTGAATTAAAAACTCAATGACAAGAAATTATTTAAAATCAAGGAAAATTATTAAAATTTAAACTCTATGGATTTGGATAAACATTTTGGGTTTTAGAAAAAATGTAAAATAATTTTAGCGTTAACAAAATTCCAGTGTGAAATACATTTTCTTGTGGAAATTTAAAATCATTTGCGAACAAAATTATGTTATAAATAAAAAAAACTAAAATTTTTGTATCAAAAAGAGAGCCGCATTAATGTATTGTAATCTCTTTTTGTTCTCAATAAATTGGAAAATTATAAAATGGCAATCTTTTATTCTCAATAAATTTAAAAACTACGGTAACTCCATATGAACCGCTTAAAATGTCCTCATGATTGTCTAATCATCGAAAATCGTGTCAGTTAGATTTTCTTCGTAATATCTTCACAATATCTTTCGATTCTTATTAACCAAAGTTTACAATGGATCTATTATTTCTCTTTGTCAAAGCAACCGAAGGAGTTAAACGCGAAAGTTATTGCGTTGGTAATGTTAGCTGCCATTACCGACGTAATTCGTTCCTACGACAGTTGTATCTCCGTTCCGGGACGACCAGAGTTACACTCTTCCAAAAGTTGTAAACCCAGCGAAAGCAGTATCAAATGAAATTTCTTTACCCATGAAAGAATTATCGGATATAGCGGAGCTGTCACAACAACAACCAACATAATTCATTCTCATTAATCATGATTGGTACTAAATCTATTATCTCAATTCTTCTAAGCAGCAGAAAGTGTACAAGGCGAAAATTAATGCGATTGTAATGGAGGCACTATATTCATCAAGGAAAACAGACATTCTTGCAATTTAACAATCGTGTGAAGAAGGGCTCAGAGAGCCGTGGGGTTAAAGGAAATATTTTTCAGCTGAATTATAATAATGCAATCTTGTTCTGTTTTCAGTTTAATTAAAATGTAATCGCAATGACATCTAAAATGTGATCAGCTACTTTTGTTGTTTTTAATTTAATAACTGTATTTAGAAAAGCTGAAGTGTATCGTGTGTCCGTATTATAGAACAAAATCTCGAGTAAATTCTAATCTTGTGTCGTGAACCAAAAATCAAAGAATTTTAATAGATCCAAAACTTCTTACAGTTTGTTGTTTGTAAAATGAATCATCAATACGATTCATATTGAATGTTACCTGTAAATGTTAATGAATTGGAAAGTGATTTTAATAATTCCTAATAAAGCGATGAAGTCATCTGGTGGAAAAGGGTGAACTAAATTTCAAGAAAATCTGCATTTCATTCCATTTGTCAGAACATTATATAAAAATATAAACCAAATTAGTAAATTCTCCAATTAATGTTTTTCTTTATTAACAACATTAAATTATGATCTCTGGATAATATTTTCAAATAAAATATACAATGGAGTATAAGTAATAAAACATTTTTTTATAACATAATGGCTGAAATAATAAACCCCAAGTACACATATACTCATAATTATTGACAATATGTAACATTAAAAATTTACAAAAATAACTCACATCCACACACACACATGTCACTTACATATATAGATATATTTACATAATTATTATCATATATGTATACAAGAAATATATAACACCTGTTTACATTCCTCTCCATTTACCCACCACACATTTATTATTATTCCTGGCGAGAGAAAAAAACTTATTCATCTTTTATTGCTGCTTTCAAACACTACTTTCTACATTTTGAGGCAAACTGGTGTATATTTCTATGTGGCATGATGTTGTGGAATGAAAAGTAATGTTTGTTTATGGGCTTTAACAATTAACAAAAATACAAATGAAATTTTTAAATAAAAAGTTAATGTAAAATTATAATTATCTAACGAAAAATGAAAATTAATATATAGAACGTAACAAACGATATCTGCTTAGTTAGTTAGTGTGTGTGAATTTAAAACCTTTTAAGGGGTGGGGTGGGGTGAGGTGTAGTAGTGAAGAGAGGTGGATATTAAGGAAATTATAAGAAAACTGTAGGATTATAATAGACATACACAAACATTAACACATATTGTTGCCAGTACTTGTAGTAAAAAACAATCCCCAAAGTAATAAATATAAAAACAACCAAAAAATATGCCATAAAATTTCAACAAAATGCCATTTACTCTCTCTCTCTTAACACTTTCTCATCCAGCAGTTAAATATTTGAATTTTTTTTTTCAACCAATACAATACAAGGACTTGACTGTCAGTCTATACCCATCAGTTTTAGTTTAGTTATATTAAATTATATCACCTGATATATGTGGAATCTGTGACTAGACACTTCTAGTTCGCAAGTTTTGTCAAATGGCTTCTTTCGACGACAAGTCTATGGTATAGATCGGAATTACAACATTGATTTTTGGCAATCGTAAGATGGTCTATAACCTCGTTTGATCAATAATTTTTTCTGAAAGGGGAGTTTTTGAATAAATCAGCATTAATAGTCTTCCAACAAAAACTGCTGGGTAATATTTTAGTATGTAGTATAAATGGTTTGGTGTCATCATCAGATTAGGCCACCAAATATGCGTTGTTTGTGTTCTATTTCTATTATGACTATTATTGACTACGTGTGTAGGCTTCTATAGCTTCAACAAAACAAACAAATAATAAACAAATACAAAACACAAACCCTTTACCTCTACTTGCTATGGCATTATTGTGAATAATGGGGTGACAATAATACATTTTGAACCCTTTTTAAAAGCTAGTAGGTCCCATAAATTTTATATGTTGTATTTGCCTTTACTTACTACAACACTCGAACGAACCAACAACATTGGTAGGACGTATTAGTAGCAGCAGCAGCAGTAGTAGTAATAATAATAATAATGAAAAAAGCGCTATAAATATTGAGCTTAGTTCTATAGATGCTGTTGATGGTCCATATATATAGCGGCAACAGTTTGTTAACCAAATATTACTACTGTCGTCTCTGTGCCATCATTCATTTGCTTTAGTTTACTCCTACTACCTGGTTTGATGGAGATAATGTTAGTTCAAGGTTTTGTTTGTGACTATTTTTAAAGAAATTAAGAACTTTTCGACATGAATCGAAAAATTCTTCAAGTTGGATGTAAAAGAGGACATTTTTTCGGGAGTAGTACATGTATGGACCAACACTATATTTTTGTTTTACAGATTATAACAGTTATTTGATTTATTGTGATCTGAATAGACATCAAAAAATGATTCAATGTGGACTTAGTTTGGTATGGTGTCTAATACTTTGATATCAACATAAAAAGTTCAATTGCTATAGTGTGAAACATATAGTTTTTATTTGATTCAACAGCATTTTATATAGAATTGATGAATTTAAGAAATTTAATTATATCACGTCTTCACCCATGAAGTCGGATAAAAGTCGAAAAACGATGCTTCAACTTTTATTATATGCATATGATTACTCGCATATAATATGACCTACTTGAAAATCGGTCCTTGGATAATATTCTTGAGGCATCTAATAACAGTTGAAGGAACATTTCAGATTGATATTTAAATGTTGTTACGAAATGTAATTTAACTATGTTCCGTAAATTAACAAAATTTAGAACACAACATAAGTATTAAAGACATCACAAGGGAAATGTAGAAAAATCCAGATGGCGCTGTTTGTTATAACTAAATGAGATCATCAACTGTATGGGTTAGTCCGTTGTATACTTTGAGATAGTAAAGTTACGCAGCTTAGTTCTGCTGTCTTTGAGATCTACTTGAAGTCATATCATAAAAAGCTGAGTCTTTTATTTTTATTTAATTGGAAGTTGCTTTTAAATAGTGACTTTTTTCAGATACAGTTCTGCATTCAATCAGAATTTCAATTTAAGGTTCCTAATAATTCTCCTATGCTCTGTGGTTTATTCCGAACATTATTTTCACTATAAACTTCGTTTAAAATGTAATATTTGTAAACATTAATAGTGATGAAATGCGTTTTAAAAGTCATTTAAAAATGTTTGTGTAAGTGTGTGTGTATAAATACGCAAACCCACGCAACAAGGACTATAAGCTCATAATATCAAATGATAATATCTAAAGTTTTAACTCCTCTCTACCATAATCTTTTTCCTATATACCTCCCACCCCCCGACTACTCTATTTAACATTTAATGTTTTAGGACTAATGGTGATTTGCTAGTGTTAATAATTTTTTAGTCATACATTATTTTTGGGAAAAACTCATAAAATACTTAAAACTAAGTATGACAAGGTATTTTTATGGCTTTTGATGAGAAAAAAAAGAAGTAAAAGATCGAAGTAGCAGGAGAGAGGGTGTAAGGAGGTAGAAGGTTTATGGATGCTGAATGTTTATTAAAAAACATTAATTTCTTATTGTGCAAAAGTGGAAAATAATGTTTTGTTAATTACAATATCCTTCTTCCTTTTTGTTTTTTCTTATTTAAGTCATTTGTTTCTTATGGAAATAAATTTTAGAAATTTTCTTATTTTAGAAAAAAAAAAAAGAAATAAAAATAAATTAATTTAGTGTTAAAGATTTTGGCAGTAAATCACTTTTGTTGGGAAAAAGGAAGAGTAAGAAATAAAGGTTTCATATATAAACAACCCTTTTTTGTGGAAAGAAACTAAAAAGGATAAAAAAAAGAATTATGTCCACCTGATTGGTTAATAGTGCGCCGGTCATAAGTTTGGCAGATTTTTTGCTATTGAATAACCATCAAAAATCAATACATTGATTTAGGAGCCTTTAAGGATATGTATTAGATCCTTTTAAAATAAAATTGGCAGCCAATCAAAAAACAGCAAAATAGTGGTTGGTTAATATTAGAAAGATTTTTCTTGTCGTTTTTTGTTTTGTCAACGGAAGAGTCGTTTTTGAGCTTCAAATAAATCATTGACAAATATCCTTAATTTTATCAGGATTTTTTGTTCTATTTAAATAGGTCATCATTTAACTAAATTCCTTTTTTTTGTAAATTGTATAATAGATTTTTTTCGGGATATAATGTTTAAAAATCATTTTTTAAACATATAATTAATGTCTATATTAACTTTGCTTCCCTTTTTTTTCAAATTTTACCCAAGACCTTATTTGTTTCTAAACTGTAAAAAAGTCTAACATAATCTACCCTCCCCCTTTTGAGAAAAAAATATCATTTTTTTCTGAAAAGCACAAATATTTTATATTTCACATATAAAGATTTGCTTTTGTCGCTTTAAAATTAATTGACGGCAATTTTTCTAACTTAAAAAAAATTTTGTGATTTTTTTAAATAAAACAAAATCACATAAAAATATAAATTTATTTTTATTTTTTGCTTTTTTATTCTTCTCTCTCTATTTTTTTACTTCAACTTAAAAAAAAAGAATGAAAATCATTCATGATTTTTAAGTGCCACTATTTTTTAAGGATTGCTGTTGTTGTTGTTGTTGTTGCAGGATATTTTTGCTTCCATTTCCATTATCTCAGTCATTTATTTTACTGCTTATCATTCAAAACCAAACGTTGGCAATTGTTTGTTTTATATTTTATATTTTTTTTAGTAAAAAAATTTTACTAAAAATAAAGCATCTTAATAATAATATTTTCCAAGGGTCCTTTTTGTATTTCATCATGTCCTTTAGCCTTTATGAATGAGTATTTGCATTTTTATACAGGAAACAGGATATGTTATGTAAATTAATGAAATCTATATGTCATTGGTTTCTTTTTTTATAAAGTTTAGGTTAAATTCATCAATTAAGTTAACAATTTTCATTTCTAAATATAAAAGCAGAATAAAATTTATAAGGGGAGGAGGAAATCAAATCAATTTTCGTTATAACGATTAAGAGTTGTTTTTGCCACATTTATTATTTGAGTGACGAAATAGTGATTTTTCTAATATTTTGCGTACTGTTGGTAAAAATTAACAAGAGGACTCTAATAAGGTCCCACGACAATTGGATTTTCGTTCCGGCACGACCCGACCAACACTTGGCCAAAGATTGACCACCCAGTGACAGAAGTATAAATTAGAATACAATAACATCTCTGAAACTGAAATTAAATTTCTTGCTATCAATTGTAACGGACTTATTGTTCCTTTGAATTTTACTATTAAATTATTATCCGCAACTATTAAGAGAACATTCTGCACAATTCTGTCAAGAACCAATCCTCCTTGATGAAAAGTAAATAACTACTTTGGCAATTTCCTTATTCATTAACTAGACCGTAGACTATCAAAGTTTTCGATGTAGAAGGCTTTTTACGACACTAAAAACTATTTATATTATATCAATCAATATCACTTTAGATCACGGTTTCAATTGATATGAAATCGCTGGAAAAAATAAAAAATCTAAAACCAATGTCTGTTAATCTTATTGTTTTGGTACCTTAATCGATTACTGGATTGGATCGGCCAAGTTCGTAGTTTCACGAATTCTTTCTTTATATCATTTTTAGACTACAGTTTGAATGGTTAGGAATCACTAATAGATCTAGAAAAAATTCTATCGTCTATGTCTGCGAATATCTTTGCATCTCTTATTGTTTAAATATCGAGGTTTGGTTTGGATCAGAAACACCGGAGCATGATCCAGGTTTTTAGAAAAAAACGTCAAATGAATAATTATCAAAAGTTCATAACCAGTATATCACACATAGAGGACCTTTTTCTACGAAAGAATAAAAATTATCTAGTTTCTAGACTATAAACTATTATAGAGTTTAGACTACAAAGCAGTGTAATGTATTGTCTAGTGTCTGGACTATAAACTAGTCTAATCCCTTTACTCAAAACTAGTTTAGTATCTATGTAGTTTAGGGTCTAGACAAAAAAATTGTTTAAAGTCAACACTAGAAACTAGTTAAGTGTCTAGACTAGAAACTAGTTAAGCGTCTAGACTAGAAACTAGTAAGGTGTCTAGACTAGGTAATAGTTAAGAGTCTAGACTAGAAACTAGTTAGTTGTCTAGACTACGAAATAGTTAAGTGTCTAGACTAGAAACTAGTCTTGACACTTAACTATAAACAAGCGTATTGTTGAAATAATGGTCGAATGAATAATTAATAAAAGTTCATTACCACTACATTATACATAGAGGATGTTGTTCTAAAAATGATTACTTTAGAAGAATAAAAATATCGAAAGATTTCCATCCATATGTTCAATTGATCCAAGCAAATTTCTTTGAATAACAAAACTTTCAGAAAGGGTTTTTTAATATATCTTGACTGATCCTTATCTTAACTGTTCTTTAGATCAACCTTCTTTTCCATAGATATCTTTTTAAGCAGTGAAGTCTATGAATCGAATCATGAAATAGACTGCAAATTACGGAAATCCTCCTTTTTCTGAAATTTTATTATATTTCTCTGTCATGTCTATTTGAATTTAGACTTTTTCACTATAATAATTATTAAGATATCTGAGTTGTCTGCTTCTTTTACTTTTCACCATTTCATATCCTTTTCGATTATTTTATTATTTTAATATTTTTTATTACTGTCATGATATTTTATTTTGTTTTTTTTATATGCGTTTCATATTATTAGAGTATGTTATTTATATGTGTGAGTAGTCACTCGTATTTGTAAATATTTTTCTATCATTAAAATATTTTTTCTTGTGAACAACATCTTAATTACTCATGATAAGCATGAAATAATGCCAAAGTCATGTAACCTTATCCATAATATATATCTGCTACTCCTATACCCAGGAAGATGATGAGAATAAAAAAAAATAGAATGAGATGATGAGTGAATTAATACAGTGGGTACTTGAAACGAGGAATAGAATTGTAGAAGACTTTTGCAATTGAAACAATTTTATTTATTTGAAATAAAGTCTATAAAAATTCTATATATTTCTTAAATTTTATTCACTGCTTTGAAATTAAATCCTTAATAAGGAGTTTCCACTGTTATCATATCATTAATATATGTAGATGTTTTTTATGACAATTAACTTATAAAACAGTTTTTATTTTTTAACTTTTTCTTACATTTCAGCGTGTTTATGAACTTTTTCTTCTTTTACAGCTTAGTCTTTATTCTCATGCCCAGGACATTGTTTTAAATATATACACACATACACATACTCACAAACATGCCTTTGTGTCTTATTTTCTAAAGGATATTATAAATAATATTTAACTTTGTTTTTTGTTATATTTTTTCTCTTTATTCTTTATTATTCATTCATATAATTATCACACATGTATGTTAAATATTTATTCGCATTTCTGCAAATAAAAATTTTGTATCAGGAAAATTTTTATGAAAGTAATTTTTCCTTTCTATTTTCTAACTCAAGAAATTATCCTGTATACATTTTTATTATTAACCATAAATAAGATTAGAAAAAAGTTGTTGGAGCAAGAGATAGAGGGTTAAAGGAATTGAGAAAAAAGGGTTAATACAGAGAAAGAAAAAGATTATAAAATTTTGTAAATACGCTGACACTTTAGCCGAGATTAAAACCTCTTCAAAAATCAGTATTAGTTTAGTAGTTAACTTTAAAAAGAATTTACACAAGCCACTAATATTTTTTATCTAGACCTGAAATTAGTCTAGTTTCTAGATCCGTGTCTGGACTAAAAACTACTGCCAAGATGTGTGCATTTTTGACAAAAGTGTAGTATCTGTAATAGAAACTGGTGTCTTAACCAGTGCCTAGACTAAAAACTACACTAATGCTTGTACTAGACACGAGTGTAGACTAGAAAAAAGTGTCCAGATTAGAAACTGGTGTCTAAACTAAAAACTACTGTATTGTCTAGACAAGAAACTAATCTAATGTCTTTATTATTAATTAATTAACATAAAATAAATGTCTCTACTCGAAGTGTCTATAAAATAAATTAGTTTATTGTCTAGAAAATAAACTAGTTTTGTGCCTCTACTAGAAACTAGTTCAGTGTTTAAACTGGAAACTTGTGTAGTGTCTAGACAAGAACCTGTTCTTTATCTAAACGAGGAACTACTCTAGAGTCCAGACAAGCAACTAGAATAGTATCTAACTGGAACTAGACTAGCGTCAAAAAACTGGTCTAGTGTCAAGACTAGAAACTAGTCTAATGTACAATAAGAAACTAGATGAGTGTCTGCACTAGAAACTAGTTTAGTGTCTGCACTAGAAACTAGTTAAGTGTCTAAACTAAAAACTAGTTTAGAAACTATTCTAGTGTCTAGTCTAGAAACTAGAATAGTACCTAAACTAGGCTAGTCTTTTCCTGAGATATTCCTGCAATTGGATTAGAAACTTGTATCTGGTTTCTAGACTGTTTTTTTATTTTTTTCTCTCAGTGTTCTTCTTCCACTTCCACTAAGAAAAATCTTCTTATTTATCTTTCTTTCGTAAAACACATAAAAATTTCTTAAACTCTTTCTTGTTATTTTAATTTATATTATTTTCATTGTAAAAACAAAAGGAAATGATTTGTTTATTTGTTAAATTTAGCCTAAAGAAATATTTTGTTAAAAACTTTTTTTATGCTCTCCATTTCTTCTCCTTTAGACATTGATACCATCGGTACCCTTAAGTTTTGAAGTTGAACGTGTGTTGACATCAAATGAAGGATCATTGATAGCACTGGCTGGAATCCGAGGAGTTTGTGTCTTAGAATTACCCAGACGTTGGGGAGCAAATGGCCAATTTATGGAGGGTAAAGCGAAAATCACTTGTCGGTAAGTTAAATTTTGTAATTTTCTTTTTTTATAATTTCTGGAAAAATCAAATTGTCATTATTTTATACTTTGACTGTCATTATTCAGGCTTATAGAATTTAAGTAATTTTTTTATAATTTTCTTCATATTTAAATAAAAATGTCCTTATAAAAATGATAAACTGCATAGCAAACATCGCGTCACATTTTCTTCTTGAGAGCCATAAGTAATGCAGAAAATTATAAACTTTTTTAAAAAGTCATTATTATAATTTTTTCCCTTTAAGTTTCGCTGAAGAAATAAATGAAACTTTGTTGATGGTAACAGGTTATATTAAATGTAAGGTAAATGCATTTATTCTATTCATATTTATTTAAACCTGCTACAACTCCTGCTCAACGTCTTATACTCCTTCTCCTCTATATTTTAGGAAGAAATATATATTTTTTTGGTGTTCGAAAAAAAGCGAATTTTTGCTGTTGTTAGCACATCTGTTTTTTATTACTTTTAATTTGCCATTAATAAAGCATTTTGTTGGAGTGTACAACACAAAATTTCAACGTCTTTTTAACAAACATAAGTCACCTTTATGGGCTGTTTTCTGGCTCATAATGCCACCCTCCACCCTCCTTTTGGAGTTTTAGATAATTTTTTTTATTTTTTGCTGTATAATTTGATTTGTAGTTAAATACCAATAAGGTTTATTTTTGGAGGCCATTCAAGGTAATTATATTAAAATTAGATGCAAATTTGTTTAAAAAATTGGGTTTTGGTTGTCTATTGGCCAAAGAAATGAATCAAATTTATTGACAGTTTTATGGTGATTAAGAGAGAGTATTAAAAGCAAATGTTGCATAAATAAGCGATTTTAAATTATTATTGGATTGTTGTCTTTTTCTACTTTTAAATTGCTTAGGGAGAAGATAATGAATTAAAAAATAGAAATTATGTCTCCAAGATAAACTGCTTAACTTAGAAAATCATTCATAGTAGCATCCATAAATTGCTTCATAAATTACCAACATCTTGACGGTAATTGTTTGTTTAATGAAAAGCTACAATTGTCATATGGTCCATTTTAAAGTCCAGTAATTAAAAAATCCTTCACAATGATCTACCGACCACCCTATAGTTTTGTTTACTGACTACTTCATCCAATTGGCTAGAATAGTCAGTTACAAGGTAAAAAATTGCAAATATTAAAAGTTCATTCCCAATAATCCAAAGTATTTTTTAAAATTGTGATTAACTTATGAAGTATTTCAGTCTAATTTGTATTCAGTTTTTCACATTTTTGATCAAACTGTATTCCACATTATTTCTAGGCTTTGAACAGTAATTATGATGCGACTATTGCGAATGATTAAGAAATATTCACAATAATTGCATTCCTATTACTATAAACTCTATAAATTATTCTTAAAACTCTTACAAAAATATATACTTCTATATACTTTTTGTTATATTCCATTTTCTTATTTAAAACTTGCAAAGACTTTGATTTCTTTTCAGTTAATAAATTCTTTAGCAATAAAACAATCTCTCCACCATTATTAAACACAGAATGCAATGATGACAGTAACGGACATCCTTTAAAACTAGTGAAAGGATTTTCTTTTTTTTTTAATATTAAACAAAAATTTTTCGCGCAATATTTGATTCCTTGTTCAAATGAAAACCAAAGTATAAAAGCTTAAAAGCCTTTCCCCTATTCCTATACCTCCCGGCCCCAAATGCTGGCAATTTAGCAAACCATAGACAATCCATTTGTTAAGACTACAAATACTTGTCGTTTGACTGCTGAAGTCTATTCATAGAAAAGTTTTTCAAGTGCTTTGAAAAAATTTTGAACGAACAAAAATGAAAAAAAAAAAAAAATTGCTTAACTCTTTATTATTGCTGCTATTGAGGAACAACAATTGCATTACACTGTTTTACAGAGAAAAAGACATTTGAAGGTAATGGACGGAGAGGGAGGAAGGAAGAAAGGGGTAAATATCTTCCCCTCTATAAGAAATGCTGATGATGACAATGATGATGATGTTGCTAATGCTGCATAATGATACAACCAAAAAATTTCGATTGCTCAGTTTGAATTAAAGTCTTTTGCAATAATAACAACAACAACAACGGAAGATGTTTGTGTTATTTGTGTGGAGCAAAGGAGATTTTTGTAGTTCCATCAAGGATGTAAATTTTTGGCAAATTACAATAGAAATTACCTCTTTTTTCGCTCCCTTCTCTGATATTTTAGTTTTAACTCAAATACGCGCTTATTTTAATAATTTTTTCTATTATAGAAGAGGTAGAAAATTTTTGCAAAAGGAATAAATGCAAAAAAAACTGTAAAACAAATTCTTAATAATGAAATACATTAAAATTATACGCCAGAATGGCTTAGAAATAGACTTAACTTTTATTTGCCACCATTATCAAATATTCGTAAAGGAGTAAGCAAAGGAAGGGGAGGATGATAAAATAAATTTTCTAAATAAAATTTTTGCAAAAGGAAACCAAAGTTTCTTTTTTATTTCATTTTTTTTTTTGTATTTTACATTTCGAAAAAGTTTCGAAAATCTACAATAAAATATGAAAACAACGTAAAAATTATAAAACTGAAATTTCAAGTCTTTTTTTTCCAACGATTTTCCTTATTTTTGTAGCCAACCAACCACGTTGTTGTCTTGTAAAAAAAAATATAAAAAGAGTAAAAAAGTTTACGATTTTTAACATTTTATGGCATTTTAGAGTTTTTCGATTTGCATAGCATAACAATTAATGTTAAAACCTTTAAGTTTATATTTATTTTTATTTATTTTGAACAAATAAATAGAGAAAAAGAGAATAACTGAAACTACCCACCAAAACATAACCTAAAAAAAAGTTAAAACTCAAGTGTTAAAAGTTTAACAGGTCTTTACAAAAAAAAATAATAAAAAAACTCACAAAAAGTCTATCTATATTTGTATTCCTCTATATACCTCCTTTCCCCTTTACCCTACTTTCCAATAATAATTTGAAAGAGTTATACTCAGTTTATCGTTTGCTGTGTAACGCCCAGGAAAATATTCTCAGGTTTCAGTAAATTATGAATAGATCGGGACTTTATAGTTATGTCCGAAATCAATTAATTTAGCCGTGTCATTCACAATAACTGCTATGTAGTATATATTATGAATAACTTTATTTTATTTTATATTCTTAACAAAAACTAGTCTAAACTCTGATCTGTTTACTAATCCATTGACTTCGATAAGGTTTAGTTTATTCAGTCTTAGTTCTAGTCTATTTACAATACTTTAGATTCTACTCTTAAACCTGGGCTATTGACCTAAAGTTTAGTCTATTGACTTGTATTAAAATCTACTCTTTAATTTGTTCAAAGTCTTGTCTTGTCTAGTCTAAAGTCTATTTTGTTGATAAGTCTTAACTTGTCTATTGACTAGTCTAAAGTCTATTACATTGACTAGTCTAAAATCTTGTATATTGACTTGTCTAAACTCTAGCGTATTAGCTAATCTAATGACAACTCTAAAGAATAGTTTTTTTACTAGTCTATTAAATAGTCTAAAGTCGACCAGTGTAAAGTCTTCTCTCTTGACTAAACTAAAGTCTATTCTATTAACAAGTCTATTAACTAGTTGAAACTCTAGGCCATTGATTAGTCTAAACTATTAAATCTATTAACTTATCTAAACTCAAGTGTTGTGACTAGTTTTACTCTAGTCTACTGCAGTGTATTTCAAATTCGTCTATTACTCTCATTTAAAACTCTTTCTTGAAATATCAGTTCTTTTGTAATTTTGTTAAATTTTAAGTGTTATTTAATTATATGCTGCCTGCCACCCAAAACAAGTAACGAAATTTAAGAAAATATTAATAAAATGTTGTCATTTTACCACCTTTAGGCCTCATTAATTTTTGTTGAAAATCATCACGCGAAAATTTGTTGATTTAGGTTGATTTTTCTTTATAAAATTATGATAATTTCGAGTAAACAACTTTTTTTCCCTTCTACAGTTTTTGCTCTTGAATTTTTGGTTTATCACGAATTTATCAGTTTTATTTGTTATTCACAGAAGTAGACTTTAGACGCAAATATTAAGTTCTTCCCCGACCACCCTCCCAACCCCTTTTTAATATTTTATTTAGATTTTATGGCAAATGTATGTTTATGGAAAAATATCATCCTCAAATATTATTGAGCTTAAGAAAGTAAAAGCTAAAAAAGAAGAAGAAAAGAAACTAATTTTCATTAAAAGGATTAAAACAGGAAGAAATGTAAATGATTTGAAAGTTAATCGACGAAAGTTTTTTTTAAAGGGGGATACGGCCAAGGACTTTAAAGGGTGATTTATTTAGTCTATAGGAATTTAGTGAATATTAAATTAAAATAAATTAGGAACTATAAAGATTAATTAAAAGTATGGAAATATGATACTTTAGATTTGATCTCTAATTAATAAGATCAATTGGTTAGGAACTCTAGTGTAGAAGATTCTTTTGAATGAATTATTTTCCTGGAAAATATTCCAACCATCATATGATGTCTACTCTTTCTTATATATTGTCGTTTGAAGTGTGGAAAAGAGGTTCATGAAGGACACTTTATCTTGCATTTACTTTTCTTATTTACTTTGTTTTCATTTCTAACACCTACAGCGTATAATCATAAGTTTAGGCACCCTAACTTGAGTAAAGAATTTTATGAATTTTAACTTAAATTAAAATATTAATGTGTTCAACAAAATATAATCAAAATAAACTTTATTGTAACTTTTGCACTGCAAAAGTGTATGTACCATCTAAAAATACAATACATTTAAAATTCTAACTCTAAGTGTATTAAAATGTTATAGCTAATAGTTGGTACGACATCCCTTAAGGTTAAATACTTCATTTTAACTTGGCATTGAATTTATTGATATTTTTTTCTTCTTCTATAGGACGTTTATTTTCAAATCTGATTTCTTTTTTTACTATAATTTATCTAATTTATGATTATTAATTATTTCTTATTTTCATCGGCAATTATTTTTAATTAATTTTAAATGTATGAAGTCTTGCACTAAATTAATTATTTGAAACACATTTTCAATATAAAATTATCCATTTTAATAACAATTACGAAGTTGGGTTTTCGTAAAATATTTTGGGAGGTACCTAGACTTTAGCAGTGAAAAAATCTCGTTTTACCCGAATGTGTTTATTATTTTTATTTTATTTTCTTGACATAAATTAAATGTATAGAAAAAAATATATTTTAAAAATATTTAACTTAAAATTCATAAAATTATTATTTTATTTTCCAATTAAGGTACCTTGACTTATACTTTAAACTGTACAACCAACCTTTAAATAATATCAAAGGACTATGAACTAATCGGGATAAAAAAAGAAAATAATAACAAGTATAATATTTTTAATTTCATTAGCGACGTCCTTATAGAAGGGTTTTAGGAATAAATGAATTTCTTATTTCAATATTTGTTTTGCGGTCTAGAACCGCCGTCTTCTTCTTCTACTTGTGGAGTTTCAAAAGCTATTTCGGATATTCTGCCAGTTTCAAAATATTTAACTGGAAAATATTATTGTTATTAGTAAATTTAAAATAGTTGAGATAAAATTGAAACACCCTTCTCATAATTTCCCACCCTTCGAGTTTGACCAATAAATTTTTCACCCCTTTTTACCTTTAATCATATAAATATTAACTTCACCAAACGTAAATTTTATTAAATGGCAATTTGATATTCAGAGACATGAGAGTTAGAATTGACAGAGAGACAGTATTCTTTATGATAATAAAACTTCTGTTATCTCTTCAAATAACATAACTGTACACCTTTCCACCAGTGCTGCAAACAACATCTCTCAATGTTAAACAGTATGTCAGCCAAAATAGCACTTCCTAACACACCCGCTGATTATGTTGATTTTTTTGTAATAAATATTTAAATTTTCTTTAAAAATTCCTTTTCTTTAGTTTTATATTTCTTGCGTTTACCATTTCTTTATGCTGTAATAACCGAAAAAATATTTTTTTGTTATTATTAACATTTCAAATCATCATAATCTCTTCTTTTAGCTAACGGTAATACAGAACATAAAAATGTCTCCCCCTTCCCATCCCTTCCCTTCCTTTCATCATTTGCTTTATTTTCAATTATTAAAATATTCAAATTTATATATTTGTTGGTGTTTTTGTTTTGTTTGCTGATATCAGGTAATTTCATTTGACATTACAATAACTGTCAAATTACTTCGATTAGCATAGAAATGGTTGACATTTTCATCTTATGCTTTTAAAACAGGTTATTTCATGGTTTTTCTTTCATTCACCCAAAATTATTTGGCGGATGATGTCTGTATGTGAGAGTACGGTTGGAAATTTTGGTGATGATAATTTTTTCTTTTCCGCTGACACATTCAATTTCTCAGGCACGGTTGGTCATTACGATTATTATTTTTTATATATAAATATATTTCTATAATATTTTGATGATGTTGTTTTTCAAGTTTATTTGAATTTGAATATTTTCTAAAGTGTTGGCAGGAAATTTGATTATTATTTTAATCATAAACTTTTTAATAAACTCATAAAAATGCTGGCTAATCTTGAGTTTAAGAAATATTTAATTGAAACAATAAAATGTCGAATTTGGTGTAAGGGCAAAGGGGAGATACCTGCATAATTTTGGTATTTGGATAAGATGATGTTTGCCAATTTTAATCCTCAACGCAATTGTCAGAGTAATAAAATAGGAAACAAAAATGTTAATTAAATATTAAATTAATTATTTGTTAGATAAAAGTTTTATGTCAGACATGATGTTTCAGTCATTATATGCACGTTTTCCAGATAACAGAAATATTCCAGGCCTGATATTCAAAACTCGTTATCATGCAGTTGTTTTAATATCAATGTACATTTAAAGTCATTTTCTAGTTAGGTAATGTTAATATCTTATTATATCGCTCATTTTCTGCAAGATAGTCATAAGTCGAAAAATAATTTTTTTAATAGACAAAAGCATATTACGCATTAATATGAATGCATTTTCAATACTTTCATATAAACAAAAATTCAAAGATTAGAAGAAGAGTTTGTTGGCTAAAATTGGTCATTTTTAAAAACAGTTATGTTAAGTCAAAACTTTCTTTTTTTGTGTTATGACGATTTTGCAGCGAATGGTATGTCTTTGTTTAAATATATGAAATGTTCATTCACAAAATGTTCAGTTAATAAAACATCTTATTTACTATTTATTAATGGTATTAAGTCGAAATATGATTTTTTGTTTGGAGTTATGACGATCATGCAGAAAATAATAAAAAATAGGAGATATGTCGTAAACAGTGACTTAATAAATTATTTATATTTATTTTTTAAATAGATTTTATGATACAGACTTCTTTTAAAAATATATTGTTTCCAAGCCCAATACCATTGCTGAACTAATATTCACTCCAAAAGAATCAAGTAGAAACTTGCATTTTTTGAGTTATGACAATCTTGAATCAAATCGTAGTTTTGTCATTGCTAATCTCCGAATATACAGTATAAAGCATAAGTTTATATACTCTAATTAGAATAAATATTTTTCTGAATTTTTAGTGAAAATACTTAAAAATTAATTGAATTTATAGTTAAATTAACAATATGGAACACAATAAAAAAAGGAAAACTTTCCGCTAAAATATTATACGAAAACGCATTGACAACTACGCATTCGAATGTGAAATTTTTGTCTCGATTGTACTTAAATATGGAGAAAAATAAATAAAGCAGTATAATGGTATGACGATGTGTATCGGCAATTGCAGTCCTGAAAAATTAAGATTTATTAATGCTTATTGTTTTCAACAGGACAATGATTCTAAACAGAATGACGCTGATGTGAACATGTAAATGGCCTAAAATACACCCCACATGCTTTATACACAAGTTCACTAAGTTCCGATATGAAACAAATTGAGCTTATGTGAAATCATTCGGAAAAACGTATGTCCCTCCCATTAGTAAATGACAACAAATATTACTGGATTATTTAAAAAAATCGTGTAAATTCAATGAAAAGTCTTTTAAATGAAGTATTTTATCTTAAGGGATATTCTACTAAGTATAATGTATAACATTTAGATGGTACCTACACTTTTGCAGCACAAAATAAAGCATTACAAAAGAGTTTCTCTTATATTTTTTTTATTTTTCTGGTGAAACACATTAATATTTAATTATTTTTACTTAAAATTCATAGAATTTCTTACACAAATTAGGGTACCTAGACTTTTGCTTTAAACGGTATATTTATTTAAAATACATTTTAATATTTTCTTTGTGAAATATTTTGTATTCTGTCCTCTCTAAGATATAGACTCCCCCTCAATCGATTATTATCCCTAAAGTATCCCTCCAAATGTTTCACTAATTGTCACATTAATTTCTCCTTTTTTAAGCATAATAACTATTTACTAATAAATTATTTCCCCCCCAGAAAAAATAAGAATAGCAAATGCCAAAAACTTTATTTTAAAATTTACAACATAAAATACAAAATTTGCCGAAAAAATAGAGGTACCAGCAGTTACACAAGACGGTGAATCTACAACGCACAGGTGATATTTCGTAAGTCATAAATTTTTCGAAAATAAACGTTAGAGAAGAGAAACTAAAATGAAAATTATGAACATAAACGGATGTGAACGCCAACGACAAATTTTTGCTACAAATACATTATTTTGGCAAATGTTTCCTCTATTTTTTCTTTCTTAGATTTTTTTCCCAAATAGGAATATAGAAGAGGATAAAGTTTATGCTCATTTTGTTATTGTTGTTGTTATTGTAATTTTGTTTCATATTTTATAATTTTGTAAACTCTCAAGGATTTATTATTGAGCCGAGTTTGCTTAAGTTTCAAATGAATGAATTTTCTTTAGCTAAACATTTTGGATTAAACCTTGGGAAGGCTAAAAAGCTAAAGCCATTTGGATTTAATTGCGTGTAGAATGAACTAATGAGTTGAGTTATGGATATGAAAATAAACAAATGTTGCTGGAGTTTATTTTTTTTATGTTTTCTCTTCAATGATTTGTAAGTTATTGTCTGGTGTAAAATAAAATTTTGAAATTTTAATTTAGAGATTTCTTTGCCAAAAATAGATCCTAAACATGAAAGACCCAAGATGTTGGCAATCCTATATTGATTTTCGATATTTTTGCAAAACGAAGTTTGCAAATTTAGCTTTGTATAAGCGATACCCGTTCCCTTGGTTTCATCTGTCCTACGTCTTATCTAGTAAAACAATTCCTTGCTATAGTTTTCGGGAACAAATTTAAGAACTCTCGCATTTATAGTTCTATATATATTCGATAATCAATATTTGTTTTGTATGGGAGGTACTTCTCCCCCTGGTCCTATATAACCTATGTTATTTTGGGAATGTTTCTAACATAACTTGGTAGTGCAATGACAATGTTGTGGCTTAAATAATGAACAAAATAATAATTTCTCGAAAACAGGCAAAGGTATTTCTTGGTCTCTTTCAGCATATGAGACCAAGAGATCCTAAATTATTTAAACATAGATTAAGGAATCGGAGAACGAAGAGTTGACATTTTCATCTTAGGTTAAACTAGTTTATTTCATGACTTTTCTTCCTTAAGATAATTTAGCGAACGATGTCTAACATATGTTGATGACATTCGGAGAGCAATGATATCGCCCATTTTAGAGAAGAGGAAACAAAAAAATATTATTACACATTGAAAGTAAATATTTTTCGGATTAAATTATCAGTAAAATTAACATTTTTGTTATAAATATAGAAAGATCTAAACAACTTCGTCCTTTTCCTAAGGAGACCTAGAAATCCAAAAGTATTTATACATAATTAAGAAAATTGTAGGGTGGATTGTCCTATTTTGGAGGAGACAGTTCAGCGTTAAAATTTGCAGCAAAAATTTTTTTTCGCTCAGTGTATTGATATACAGTCTGTCAAAGTTTTCCTTACACACTAAGGTGTTTCTTGACAGTAATAAATGTGAAAATTATCGTTTTAAGGGAATCGCGGGATCATCCTGTTTAAGAAGAAACATTAAAGTATTGAATTAATCAGAATTGTTACACAGAATATTTATATACAGTCTGTCAATGTTAAATTTTGATATTAAAGAGCTTGTTGACACTAATAAAAGTAAACATTATCTTTATTTTCAATTTCGCTGAAATTTTAAAATCATTTAAAAGGAATCTAAGAAAGGAACATTCTGTTTAATAGAAGATTGTAAAGTATTGAACTGGCCAGTGTTATTAAGATTTGCAGGAAAGTAAACATAAATTAATATACAGTCTGCCAAGGTTAAATTTACACACTTTAAAGTTTCCCTACAGTAATGAATGTAAAAATTATATTTTTATAAACTCAACCAATACAGATGGTGAAGTGAAATTAGTGTATCGCTTAAAAGTAACCATCAAATACCCCAAAATGTATAAATATACTAAAATTCAAAATCTGAGTCGATTTAACTATGTCCGTGTGTCCGCCTGTCTATTAGTGGTACGGTCACATTCACAATATTTGACAGAACTCAATAGAAAAAAACAAAACATTAAACGCAAACAAAATGTTGAATAGGGCATGGGGGAGTGGTAACCCTTTACAAACGAAATGGCAATATATTATAAACAACGTAATTTTATATGCTCATGGGAGCTTTATTCTTTTGCAAAAGAAAATTTTTAATATATTGCAACAATTATTTCCCAATTGATCGTATAAAAGATTCGAAATAGCCGAATGTGACTTTCTTACTTCTTGACTAGAACAAGGAATGCACATTTAAAGAGGTATAAATTCTAATATTATGGGTATTAGGACCTCAATTATTGTTCATGATAGACACAAAATTATCAGTTGAACTAATTGAGACTAATTTTAATAAAGAGGTGAATAATATGGAACTGTCAAGTGATTCTGAATATTACAGATTAAACTGATTTGATACAATATTCTTATATTTGCAAGTTAATTGGAATTAACCTCCAAAAATTTTTATTAAATAATTCAATATTTATTTCATCTATAAAAATTAACTAAAATTCTTAACCATTTTCCTGCAAATTATGAAGAAAAGAACTTCAAAAACATCTGTGATTTTAACCCTTTCCAGCAATATGTTCCCCTTGGACTACAATTTAAGCTCTATTTTTTTATATTTAATCCGGTAAGCAAAAATGCGTTTTTTTTTTTTTTTTTTCGAGAAAAAAAAACAAGATGACAATTAAAATATGTGGGCATCATGTTTAATTTTTTATTTACACAAAAAATGAGAATAAAAATCCAAAGAAATAATAAAAAAAGAAACGCATTTACAAAAAGTTTTATTAATTTGAGCAAATCTACAAAACGCACAAACAAATGGAAACGGAAATGAATGTCCTAAAAAAGGATTAATACAATCAAATTACCTTTTTTCACAAAACAAAAAATTAAAGCGAATTAAACTCGAAAAGGGGATGTTACACTTAAAATAAAAATTTATATTAAAAAAAATACTGGAAACTGCAAGTTACACGTTTAAAAACTGTTTATATTTATCTTGTCTTACCCACGGAAATATGGCTTGTTACACCCTTTTATCATTATTTTTTACATAATTTTTTGTTGTTGTTGCTTTATAGAACCTTAATTTTTATGACAAAAATGCGTGTCTTTTTTGTAACAAATTCTTGTGTCTTTTTCTTTTTTTTTGTCGCTAAATACTTTTAAATATAGAGGCGTGTTATTTTAGGTAATAAAATAAGATGAAAATAAAAGATGTAAAATTGCATATAAATATTGTACGGAAATTAGATTCTTTTTTATTTCAAAATTACAAAAAAAGGAAATAGAATTTGAAATGTTTTATACGGATATCCTGTGTAAATATTTTGTGTTAGAAAATAAAGGATTTAATTTACAATTAGTTTAGGCTTAGTTTTACTTAATTGCGCTAATTACATTTAATTAATGTTATTTGAAATACGTTTCTTATTTCGAATAATCTTTTTTTTATTTCGCTAATTTCCTAAGGGTAACGAATTTTAATGGACTTTTTCTTTAAAAAAATAATAATGAGATTAAAGGAACCTGTGATATATTGATGGATAAAGAATGTGAGAATCATAAATTATAACAATAAAATGTTAAAGGGATTTTTATTTACATTCCTGACGGTCTTTCATATAAATCATTAGAAGTACTGCCCAAAGCTGGTTACTATTTCTTTCCACTTTCTGTACTATAGACTAGATTATAGTCTCATCAATAGACCAGGTTATAGTTTCGCCAGTAAATTAGTTCATAAACTAGACTAAAGATTCTCGACTATAGATCATAACCTAGTCTTGACTATTAACAAGATTATAGTCCCTAATAAAGTTTGGTTTGTTTCCACAATAGACTAAATTATAGCCTCAACTATAGACTATAATTTCGACTATAGACTAGATTATAGTCTCGATTATTGGCTAGGATTCAACCTTGACTATAGGCTAAGTTGTAGTCTCAACTATTGTCTTGATTCTCGTCCAAGAAATTTAATGCAACAAAAACTTATCTTATCCCAATTCTTATTATGTATGGTTTTCAATCATAGACCACTACCTGAATTCATATACAGAATAGTTCGGGAGACTTCCCCATTAAAAAGATGTGCCAATCCCATATCTGAGATTATTTTTTGCAAGATGAACTGTCACGATAACCAAAGATGAAGCTGAACAAATTTCAGGCGTGTGCCTATGTATTATGCAGCAGTTGGAAAATTCGAAATTTTAAATCCTTCATTTTCTTTATATTTTCTTGTAAATTTAATAGCTTTTTAAGTTTTATGTCCAACTTTTAATCTGATCTTCAAATGCAACTCTTTTATGTTTCTACAATTTGCAAACTTTATCAATAAATTTTACAATTTCTATTCACCAGATTTTTAGAAGTAATAAAAAATCAGATTTTAAAAACTACTAAAAATGAATCAACGCCGCAATTATTACCCAACTTTTGTGATCTGCCACTTGCCACCCTTCCATTCTTAATTATTTTCAAGATTTTAAAATAATGCTAAAAGTCGTTCGGTTTATTTGTCCAATTTCTTGAATTTTAACAGGTTCTAAAGAAATTTTAACGCCTTTAATTTTATTGCTCTAACTTTGTACTTTACTTCGCTCTCAAATACAACTCTTTCTTTGTTTACAATTTTCATACACTAAAAGAAAAATTGCATAGCAATTTTCCTTATTCTCTAACACCTTGATAAATGTTTGTTTCCCCTTATTGTACCTGTTAAAGTATTTATAACAATTTATTAAATGTTTTTCTGTTATTTTGCCAAAAATTCCACTAAATAAGCAAAAATAGCGAAAAAAGGATTAAATGAAAAATGTAGTAAATAAATGACAAAATATGAAGCAACCTAAAGGATTTAATGGCACATTAAGAATTTTATTGCCATACAAATGTTAAGCGCTCCTTCGCTAACAGTTTGCATTAGTTATTTTGGCTTTCATTACAAATCCATTGTCTATAAACCAAAAATGAAGATGATGACAATTTTTTTTTGTTGTTGGCCTCCTTAATGCCAACTAAGCACTTCGAACTGATGCTTCAGTCTCTAGAAATTTCTTAAGAAAATAATGTTCCTGCTAAATGAATGAAAGAGTAAAAAAAACCTGATGGCATTTTTGTCAAGTTTAGCATAAAATGACATTTATTATGTTTCATTTTTCGAAAAGGAATGAGTTAGAACTCCTGGATTTTGTTAAAAATTAAAGGTGGGAGCTTTCATTATTATAGCAAATTTGTCAAGATGTTTCTATTTGGTAATTTTGTGGTGGCCAAATAATTGTAAGTAATTAATTTGTTTAAAAATATTTCATCATTTTATTAAAACAATCAAAATTCTCCAAACATTTTTTTAAAGAAAGATTTAATATTTTTTAATTCCCATTTAATATTTTCTTGTTAATGTCCTCCATTTATTAATTAAATCAGTTATTCCTTCTGAATTCTCCTCCCCCTTCTCCTTTACTTTAAATTCCTCACAAATCATTAATTATCCTTCTTTTTGGAAATTCTTGTTGTTACTCACCTGTTTTATGTTTGATTTTCTAAATTTGATTTTTTCCATTTGTTTCCCCTTAACAAAATATTGTTATTAAAACTTCAATGTTTATGCTTCGGCACGTTTCTCATTGGCTTTTTGAATATTCAAAAAAAAAGGATTTCACTAACCGCTAAAACACTTTAGTTTGTTATCGGTTGGTATTTTTTCTGATTCTCCGTATATGTTTCCCATCATGTATTTGTGTTTTATTTGAGGTTTACAATATCAACAAACATAAGCATCCTTTTTTTTAATTGTTATCCTTTCACAAGGATACTAACAGACAACAAAACGCCAATTCACCGCTAAAATTTTAAACGTTTAATGTTTGTCCCATTCAAACAGTCACCATTAAAAGTTATTAATTTACTTTCTGTGGTTTATTGAAAATTTATATCAATTTTGTAAATGTTTGTTTGTAAAACAAGGATTTTTTTTCAAAATGCAAAAAGGAAAAAGAAATGTTTAAGGTCATGGGGCTGTTAGTTTTAAAGCAGAACAAATCTCATTAAGAAATATAACTTTTAATTCCAGCTATTTGTCTGGACAATAGGATAAGTTATAGTTTCAAATATAGATTTGGTTGTAGTCTTGACTACAGATTAGTTTGCAATCTAAATAACAGATTGGATTAAACCTAGACGACAGATCTAATTAAAGCCTAAACTACAGGCTTAATTATAGTTTGAAGTATCTGAACTAGTTTAGATATTAGTGTCACTTATAGGTTAGGTTATAGTCTCGACTAAAGGCTAGGTTGTAATCTCGACTATGGTCTAGATTATAGCATCGACTAAAGGCTATTTTGTAGTCTCGTCTAAAGGCTAGGTTATAGTCTAGTCGATGTAATCTTAATATTATTCTAGATTAGATATTCTCAATTACGGATTAGGTTGAAATCTAAACTACAGGTTAGAATATTGACTGTAATTTCGATTTTAGACAAGATTATAGTCTCAAATTTAGACTAGATTATAGTTTCGAATATTGCCTCGACCAAAGAAAAGTCATACATATAAGATTGACATAATTACAATTAATTAAATTTTGGAACACTCTGTCACTTTGCTAGAGCAGGTAGTCCATCCATGTTTAAAATATACCTCATTTTTGGAAACCATTTTTGTGCTCTTTAATTTTCTTTTCACAAATATCTTTCCACTGGCCTAATATCCAGGCAGTTTGGGGATTTGACTTTCTTGGTAAAAATACTACATTCTTGTTCTTGTACCACTCAATGGATAGACTTTTTTGTAAACATTCCTCGGCATTTATAGAGCCTTCTTTTGCCGCAACTGCCCATTGCTTGTCATTCCAAGAACTTTTGGAGAAATTTTTACTGTTTTTGACTTTAAACTTTTCGTCCACATTCCAGGAATATTCCTTTTAGAAAACTTGATTTCAGTTTTCATGCTCTGCTTTTGGGATCTAATTTTTAAGCAGCGTTCATGTCAGGAACTTCTTGAACCTCTTATATTTCTAAATCTGAATTAGCTTTCACTTTTGGTACCAAGTAGCTCGAGCACTGAACTGACTGGACTGCTTTCCTACCAGATGCGTTGGGAGCTGTTTTGAAAATGCTTTCTATTTTTGGCTTTAAGTACATTATGTGGATCATTCTCTCTACCAGAACCAGTTTTTCTATCAATGGACAAAATCTCCTGGTTCTGTTTAAGAACATTGGAATAGTTTAACGGCAAATCTATAAATGTTTGGTCAACTTATTGTCGAATCAGTTTGGGTTTTCTGGTCACTTAGTTTAATCAGAATAACAATAGTGACATGTTTAACAAAGGAAACTTGATCAAAAAAAAAGTATCAAATAATACTTGATTTAAAGGAATGTGTTATGAAAGTGTGTTATGAATTTTTTGATCTCACTGTACACTATAACTGGGTTTTTGCCTCGACTAAGAGCTACGTTTATAGGTTATTAAATCGACAGTAATACTTAAGGATCCATTCGAATTTCATAGTCTGAAATTATGATTAAAATATTTAATCTTCTTCCCATAAATTTCATCTGTTACCAAAATTAATACAAGAAAATGGTCTTTTTCCCTAAACCATTGTTTTTTTTTTTTCGTAGTTTTATAATTTATGCATATGTATGAAAAGTGTATTTAACATAAGTAATATTAATACCATTTTTTATAATTTATATCTGAACATTTTATATAGAATATATATTTTTTTTTTTTACGTTTCCTTTCAAATGTCGTTTTTTATTTTCCACTTTTCTATGAATGGAAAAAAAATTGTACAAATATATTTTATTTAGAGGAAAACTGTAAAGAAAAAAATTTTATACGTGGCTAACAAATATATTCACTTTTTTCTTTTAATTCGCAAAAAATGCATGAATATCCTTTTTCTGCTTAATATGCGAATGTGGTAAAAATAGAAATAGGAAGGAGTGAAATGAGAAAAAAGAGTAAACATAAAAATATAAAAATACTGTCATTTGTAATTTAAGCAAAAGCTTATAACTCAAACCTTTAATATGTTTTTACCAGAAGTGTACCAAACATTAAACTCCTCTCCTCCTTACCAAAGCTCATCAGTGGATATAACACCACCAACATCAGGCATTGGCCGCAATTTGTAGCACATATGGATTTTCTGGAATTTTTTCTCAATATGAAATTAGTATTTCAGTTGTTTTTTTTTCAGAATTTCTTTCTTGTATTTTGCTTTCTCTTAATGTTTCATTCATTTATGTATTTTTTTATTTCAATTCCTTTTAATGTTGTCAGAAAAAAACTTACATGTTGTCGTATCATAACAAGATTGTAATTGTAGATTTTTTTTGTATTTAGTGTGTGTTATTATGGTCTTTCCGACCATGCGAGCCACGCCTTTAGTAAATGATTTTTAGATTCTTTTTGTAACTTGAAAAACGTGTGATAGAAAATCTGTAGGCAAAATTAATTTAGCAAAAAGTTTGTAATAATAAAGATTATGTTTATTAAAAAAATTGAGACTTGACTAAGTAAGGACACAAACCAAAACCTTTGACAAGACAATAAAGATTAGTTATTATTAATAATTCATATATTGTCCTTTACGTTATACCTTCAAGAAAATTGAGAGTTGAGTAAGCAGTGAGATTGAAAAATTCTTAACACATGTTTTTCATCAAAACTTTCAACCCTGGTTTTACTTAATTTTTCGATCAAGTTATCTTTGTAACAAATAAATATTTTTTTGACCTGATTGAAATAAGTGACCAGAAAAAAATGCGTACTAAAATTATTAAAGATTTTCACCAAAACCCAACTTGGTCCTATAAAAAATTTACCAAACATTCAAAGATATACCGTCAAACTATTTCCAATGTTATTAAATAGTACCGAGAAAACTTGTCCGCTGATAGAAAATCTGGTTCAAGAAGAAGCCAAAAAATAAAAATCATTTTCATAAGATCTCCCAACACATCCGGTAGGAAAGCAGCCCGGTTAGCTCAGTGATCGGACTATTTTGTTCTAAAAGTTAAAGCTCAAAAAGTTGGCGACAGGAAGGCTGCTAAACATTTTGAGACCAGATAACAAATTTTTTAAGAAAATAGTATTTTTGGCAGATTTTTCGCAACTTCCTGGTTAAAATTTTTTTGATGCTGATGTCCGATGGAATGTTGGAGAAAAGTTAAGGACCTAAAAGCAGTCCAAATTTCTCAAAAAGTTCTTGATATAACAAGCAAAATGCGGTTGCAGCAAATGAAACCAATTATTTGTTACAACAGGCTTCCATTCATTAGACTTCATAATGTATCCACTTAGTCATAGCCTGACTTGCTATCCTTGTTGCTATTGTAACTTGTTAGTTGTACAAGAACAATAATGTGGTACTAGTGTTAAGAGAGGCAATCCTCCAAACTACCCGTAAATAAGGATGGAGAGATATGGGCATCTTATTAAATGAGAATTCAAGAGCACAGAAAGTTGTCCAAAAGTGTGGTAGATTTTAAACGGAGGAGGGACTATCTCTTCCAGAAATGTAACAGAAAGCACAACAAAACACGTTAATAAATGGGTTTCCGAAAACGGTTCAAAATTTCATATTTCATCTTTTTTGGAAAATGTAACAATAATTTCAATAAAATAAAAAAAGTTAAACATATATGTATGTTAAGAATTTTTCAATCTCACTCAAAAGTATGTTAGTCAAGACAAAAATAATTAAGAAGCAATTAAAAATTTGATCGCAGAACAGTTACGTTAAAGAAAATCTTAAGAAAACATTGTGTCTTAACTAGACTGCTTTAGTAAAGATTCCAACCATGTCAAGTTTTTGAACTACAAAAATACTATTGAAAATGGTCCTTCGAATAGTTATTTTTACCTGAATGTAGGGCTTTCTCAAAATCAAGGTATATTTCAAAATTTTTGTCTAATTTTTTATATCTAATTTTTTATTCTCTTCCTAGAAATAAGTAGTAACCGAGTAGTATAAGTAACCGAGTAGTATTGAAACCATTTACATATTAGTATATTTGGTTTCTATTTTTTAATCATATTTTTTGTCTTTATTTTTCTGCTGAACATGTATGACTGTCATTTAGATTATCCTTTTCATATTTTTTCCCTGTTTTTTCTTTTCGCCCTAAGAAAATCTATGGAAAACGGGGTTGGGCATTAGAAATAGTAGTGACCATTTTTATATTTGTTACAAATATGTGACAAAAAAAAAGAAGCAAATAAAATCTTGTTGTGAAAAAATGGTAACAAAATATATAAAAAATTATATAAAATGACAGTTAAGCATCCTTTTTTGCTCTCTTTTCACAGATATTTTCTTGTAAAAATGAATTGCTACAGCGAAATAAAAAAAGATGAAATTTTATAATTTTATGGTTGGCATGAAAGAAAAGAGGGCATACATAGATGTTTAGCATAAATAATGTAATTAAATTTAAAAAAAAATATATAAAAATAAATCTAAAAGAATAGAAACAGATTCATTCATATTATTAAATACATTTTACAATATGCGAAGACTAAAAAAGTATTTATTACATTAATATTTTATGAAAATGAAGGGTTGGGATGACGCAGGAACAAAAAACGATGACATAAAAGCAAAAGGGAAGATTCTAGACTCATTTTATAGACAACTTTTAAGTCCATTTTACACACTTCAGTCCAGTTTCATATAGAATATTATCCACTCTATGGATAAGTCTGTAGCCCAGTTTTTTGATTAGTGTATAGACCTGCATATAAATTTGTCTCTAGAACAGTTTGTAGACTGGTCTAAATTCAGGTTATTGACTTTAATAATTTTTAAAACTAGCTCAGTTTATAGACTAGTCCAGTTTTTAGATTAGTATGTAGTACAGATTTATCTATAGTACAGTTAAAAAATTTGACTATATTCCAGTTTATAGACTTTGCTATAGGTTTTTTATCTAGCTTAATTTATATCTATATCTATCTACCAGTTTATACAGAAGTCTATAGTCCAGTTTATAGACTAGTCTATAGCTCAGTTTATAGACTTATATATAGTCCAATTTATAGACTGGTCTATAGTCCAGTTTAAAGACTAGTCTATAGTCCAGTGAATAATCAATAGTCCAGTTTAAAGACTAATCTATAATCCAGTTTAAAGGCTAATCTATAGTCCAGTTTGTAGGTTAGTCTATAGTCCAATTTATAGATTAGTCTTTAGCCCAGTTTACAGACTAGTCCATAGACCAGTTTAAAGACCAGTCTATGGTGTAGTTTACAGTATAGTATATAGACTAGTCTACAGTCTCATTTATAGACTAGTCTTCAGTCTCATATATAGACTAGTCTACAGTCTCATTCAAAGACTAGTCTACAGTCTCATTTATAGACTAGTCTACAGTCTCATTCAAAGACTAGTCTACAGTCTCATTTATAGACTAGTCTACAGTCTCATATATAGACTAGTCTACAGTCTCATTCAAAGACTAGTCTACAGTCTCATTTGTAGACTAGTCTACAGTCTCATTTGTAGACTAGTCTACAGTCTCATTTGTAGACTAGTCTACAGTCTCATTTGTAGACTAGTCTACAGTCTCATTTGTAGACTAGTCTACAGTCTCATTGTAGACTAGTCTACAGTCTCATTTGTAGACTAGTCTACAGTCTCATTTGTAGACTAGTCTACAGTCTCATTTTTAGACTAGTCTATAGTCTCATTTGTAGACTAGTCTACAGTCTCATTTGTAGACTAATAAATAGTCTCGTTTATAGACCCTTCTTTAGTCTAGTTTAGTTTAACACTGGTCTATCTCTTATGTCTAGTTTTTAGACCAGTCTATGCAACAATTTTTCAACTGTCCCTCTTACTATTTAAGTTAATCACTTTTCTCAACAATTCTATTTTTTTAGTCTTCATCCAAAATAATAACTATTTCTTTGACGTTTTACTTTTCTGCTTTCATATTTTATTAGAGATAAAAGTAAAATAGACATTTTTAACTCCCTTCCAGTCATAATAATTTTCTATTTTGACTAATTGAAATAATTTAAATTTTGATTACTGATAAACGAACCGTTACTATTTCCTACATACACAAACAAACATAGACCAGAAAAACCGAAACCAATTATATTACACAACCCACAATCGCAGACCCAAAAATACGATTTTATTAAGAGTTTGTGGGGAAAGAGACAAGAGCTCAAAGAAACAATAACCATTTTTATGTAAAGATAAAGAGAGAGAGAGAGAGAGGGAGAGGGAGAATAAATAGAAAAAATATAAACTAAAATTATTATAACTATTTGCAGTAACTGTTAAATCACATATAGATAAATATAACCAAAAACTATAGTAATACAGTGAGTTATAAAAATAAAAAGACACTGAACTGTTGTTTAATATTTAAATTGAGCCCTTTGCTTTTTTACTTCAGTGTTTTTGGGGAAATAACAACAAACACCATAAGGTCATAATGGTGATGTAGTGAAATTTTCAAATCTGAATTTGACTTAATGACTATTTTGACTGCTGATGCTTCTGCTGCTGGTGCAGTAAGGAACACTACAAGAATATGACTACTAAAGAGAAAAATAATTCGCCTCTAAGCGATATTTTTTATATGAAACTCTCTAGTAGTCGTAGTTATATTAAATCCACAATCAACACACATCTAAAGGTAGAAAATTACTTGTACACAAATATATTTAACAAGTACTTTGCAAATATTTCCAGTTACAGTTCCTGCTACTCCTACACTCACGAAGAGCAGCAACGGGAGGAGAAAGAGCATTTTGGTTGTTAAAAACCAATGTTGTATTGAGAGTAAAAAGAGTGATTGTGTAGTAGTAAAATCAACCAAGTGAATGATTCGTTTATACCATTGTCCGTTTTGTTTTATCCCCAAAATGTTGGATGAGACAAGGTGAAACCTTTAAAATAATGTTCATATGAATATTACCACCGTCTCCAGGTTTTAACAAACATCAAGAACATTGACTTTACCGATCATCGTCAACAACATTCTTATCTATTTATTCAGATTTTTCTATGCTTTTTTTTTGGGGAGGGGACTTGGATGTTCGAGTCCTTTTATTTGGTATTTGAAGAGTATTTCAGGGATTATTATTTTTTTTGTGGAATTTTTGTTGCAAGGTAGTTAGCAGTTGTAAGTAACCTGTTGTTGTTTTAATGTATTTTTCATATATTTTATTAGCCTTGACTTGTGTTGTATGTTGATTGTTCTAACAGATGATGTTAATGTTAGACAGTTTTGCTTAAACGAGTAGGAAGAGACACACAGTGGTTAAGAGAGATAGACAATTTTTGCTTTAATTCTATTTTATCACCAGTGATGAAATTTTTTAACCTCGAACAGGTAGTTTATATCCGTTTAAAATCTAGCACACTTTTAGACACCATTCTTGGGTTCTACACTTCTCTTTTAAGAAGGACCCACTGGTCCTTCCCTGGTCTTAGCTCCGGGCAATTTTTATTATTTGTCTTTTTTGATGCAAATACCACATGATTGTGCTTGGACCACTCAAAAATTATTGAACAGTTATGGAAGCAGCCTTTTTGTAAACATTCCTTGATGTAAATTTGGTTTTTATAGAGCCTGTTTTAAGGAAGAATTGGCTTCTTTTGCCAAAACTACATATTGTTTGCTATACCAAGAATTTTGGGTCTAAACTTTTCTTTAATGTGCCCACGAGCATCAGCAACATAATAATTTAGAAATTCTGCCAGAAGGTTTATAGAATATTTTTTTAAAGATTTGTCTTTAACTTCTATGATCTGTCCTTCCAAATAGTTCGAGCAATGAGCTTTCCGAACTGCTTTCCCAACGAATATTTTGGGAGCTTTTTTAAAAATTTTTTGGCTTTAAAAACATCCTTCTACTTGAACCGGGTATCAAAAGGAAACAGTTTGACAGTAGACATTTAAATGCTTTGGCAACCTTTTGCAGGACCAAGTTGCCACCTGTTGGCAGATAAACAATATATTCACTTGCTTGACATTAAGTACAATAAATGACATGTTTTACAAAGGTAACTTGATAAAAAAAATAATACTTGGATTATCAGTTTTAATAAAAAACGGGTGTTAGCAATATTTCTATCTCACTATTTACTTCAGTTGAAGTTCAGTTTCAGTTTCACTTCTAGCGCTAAATAGTTCTAGTACAGTTCACTGCAGTTCTAGCTCTGTTTTAGTTCTAGTTCAGGTCTAGTTCACTTATAGTTCAGTTCTAGTTTAGTTCTATTTCAGTTCTAGTTCAGTTCTAATTCAACATTTTGTTCTCATTAAACCACTGTAATTTCCAAACAAAGTACGGTCCAGTAATAACGATTTTTTCATTTGATATTTTATCTATGTTTGCAAATAGTAGAGAATTGCTCCAAAATAAATATAAAAACTCAGTAATATTACTCTATTTTGTTAATGTTTTAAATTACATTTTAAAAGTTAATTGAAATGGAAATTGGATGAAATTTGTAAAACGAATTGAATTGCAAGTGATTATCTCCATAAAGAAGAAAAATAGCAAAAATTGGGTTTTACAAATTATTACTGCAACCAAAAAAGTGTAATGAATATTTAGACTACAAATGTAAATTTGGATTTTAATTTATAATAATTATATTATTTAATTATGGCCAAAAGATTGGTTAGCAAAACCCTTAAAACCACAAATTAATTGAAAAATCATACAAAATTCTTTGATTTGATTTTGGAAAAAAAATGAAAACAATAAATTTCCATTTTGGTTAACTTAAATCATAACTAATTTTAACTAATAATTTTTAATATTAAATATTTATTTAAATGTTTGTTAACATAAAGTGCCCTTGATAGTTGTAATCACTGGAATTTTTATCTTGTAGAGATAAAGATAAAAATTTTAGTTAAAATCCCCAAAAACACATTAAAATTCCCCACACGTCCTGTTTGTATTAACCAAAAGTTAGAGCAGGATACTATGTATCCTTAATATGTCTCATATTTGCAATTAAGTTTTAATTATATTCATTACACTTTAACTAAAGTCAAAATATTAGAATAACATTTTTAATATTTTTCTCTCCTTCAAACAAACTTGTAATTGAATTAATTAAATAAAATTCACTGGGTGAAATTTTACTTCAATATTGAATATGGTGTGATACATATGCTCTTGAACGTGATATTTGTGAAGTGTCTTGTAATAGAAGCAATGGACCGACCATCGCATAATTTAAAATATCGTTTAAAAATATCATTATTCCTATTTTTGCCAATACTTTTTAAGATCGCTTTATATTTAAGACTTTAAGGAGTTTAAAACCTCGTTCTGTATGGGAACATGGCCAATTTCAATAGGCTTCGTTCTTGAGCCAAAATAATTTTAGACACAAAATTTTATCAAGATTTTTAAAAAATTGCGACCTGTATAATGTTCACAACGTTAATAAGAACAGCCAGCCGGATGGACGGACATTGTTAAAACGATTCAGAAAGTGATTCTGCGTCGAACGGTATACTTTAAGGCGGGTTTAACATCATTCTTTCTATATGTTACAAACATCAGCACAAGGGCATAATACCCCAACCAATACAGGGTATACAAATATATTTTATCTTAAAACTAGTGAGAATGATATATTCGGCTATGCCGAATCTTCAATACCCTTCACCACAAATCCCTAATATATAAATATATTATGTTTCGTACATGTATATTATACGTAAATACACACTCACATATACGCTCACAAAACATATATAGAAAAAGGAAATCTTAATGAATCAAAAATTATTTATATTTTTGGCTATAATTTTTTTTCAACTGAACCGATTTTAATGATTTTTGGAATAGTAATAAAGTACATATTTCTTGATATTATGGTAAAAGCTTATTCTAATTTGTTAATTGGTATGTAATGAAAATTTCACGAAAGTTCTTCCCTTTAATTTTGAGGATGTGTCAGATATCGGTCTATATCTCTAAATATACTGAACCGATTTTGCAGATTTTTAATAGAAAACTTTCCATGACTAATACAAATACTTAGATCAAATTTCATTGAACTCTCTCAATTATTGCGGTTGTGAGCGTGACAACAACAGACAGAAGGACAGTCAGACGAAGTTAGCTAAATCTACTTAGATTTTGATTTGATACATGACTATATATACATTATTGGATCTTTGATGATTCTTACTTTGCGTGTTACACTGAATAACAAATTTAATACACCCTCTTCGCCCCTTGTGGTGGTGTAGGGTATAAAAAGAAGATAAACTCCAATAATGGATTTTCAATGTTTTTCTTCTTTTGTCTTTAGTCCATAAGACGACATTAACAGAAAAATGTCTCTGTTTAACTTTTTCTAAATTATTGTTGATTTTCTCTTCTTTTCTTTACTTTCATTTAATTAATTAATTTATGAATGAATATTTTCCCTTTTTCAAACATTTATTTAACTTTTTGTTGTTTTTCTTTTTTTATTTTTCATTATTTTAATTTTTAATGAAAAACGACAGTCACATGACATGAAAAATATACGCGTTTTTTCGCTTTTTTCCAGATTTTTATTATTTTTTTTTTATTATTTTTACATAAACTTTTTGACCGCAGAGTTTGGAATAAAAAATGTTGTGTTATAGGAAAATGGAAATAAATTTTTCTTTTAGTTAGTTCTTCTATATAAACTTCATTCAGTCAGTAATAATTATTAACTCTTGGTTTTTTTTGGGGGGGGGGGGGGGGGTAAAAAATTGGGGAGTAAAAGGTGAAAAAAATTGTACAGACAACAAATGAATATGAAAGCATGAAAAAAATTATGTTTATATGATTTTAAATATTCGTCGTTTATTTTGTAACAGACCGGAGAGTTACAGAGACACCTGTTAATAATTAATACACAGAAAGAAATGGTTTAAACATATTTTAAATATAATTTCTAACTGATCTTAGATGTAGATATATATATATATATATATATATATATATATATATATATATATATATATATATATATATATATATATATATATATATATATATATATATATATATATATATATATATATATATATATATATATATATATATATATATATATATATATATATATATATATATATATATATATATATATAGCCTAATTTAAGTCTATAGTCTGGTTTATACATTAGTTTATAGGCTTCTATTTGCGAACCGGAGCAGCTGTTCTTTTTGTGAAGCAAATCGGGCTTTTCATCCCCCCTACTCCTGTCCGCCCTCCATTTTTTTCCAATAAAACTGAGAAAGAAATTGTCATGAAATCTTAATAATCTCACTTCAATAGTTCATTAGTTATTCGATAAATAATATTTGCTTTGTATGAAGACCAACTCTCGCCCTGATCCTATCCGTCCTACATTACAAGAAAGTGATTGGGATTTAATTTGAAAACTTTCGGTATAATATTTCTTTAGATATTTTGTAATACGGTTAATAAACAAGTCTATTATCTGCTTTATACACTAGACTATAGTCCGATTAATACTCTAGTATATAGTATAATATAGTTTCATTTAGGCAGATTTACATTCAGTTCAAGTTCAGTTCTAATTTAGTTCTTGTTCAGTTCTAGTTCAATTCTGTTTCAGTTCCAGTTCAGTTCTAGTTCGTTTATAATTCAGTTCTAGTAGTTCGGTTCTAGTTTAGTTCTAGTTCATTTCTAGTTCGGTTCTAGTTTAGTTCTAGTGCGGTTCTAGTTCAGTTATAGTTCGGTTCTTGTTCAGTTCTCGTTAATTTCTAGTTTAGTTCTAGTTCAATTCTAGTTCAACTCTAAATCAATTCTATTAAAGTTCAAATTCAATTCTTAATCAATTCTCTTTCAGTTCTGCTTCAGTTCTAGTTTATTTTGTCTCTTGTTCTAGTTTTCTTCAGTTTATAATTTAATTTCCATTATTTTTTTGAGTGTATTCTCTTTGTATGTTAAATATGAAAAAAAAATTGTGCGAATTGTTGAAATAAAACAAAGTGTGTGTAAACATAATTTAATTGAAAATTATGTTGCCCGCTTCGTTTTTTTTCTTGAGTCCTTACATTTTTTTTGGTTTCTATTATAATTCATAAATTTTTGAATTTTGTGACATTACTATGAATTTAGTATCAGGACACTTGGAATATAACCCAGCGAACAAAGAAGTATTCGAATGTCGGGACGAGTTTTTAAGATTTTTTCAACTGTCATACAATCAAATTTCAGACTCCCTGAATGTTATTAAATGTATTTTTTTAACTGTTTGAATTCGCTCTCACTTTCAGTGATTAAGAGAAATTTGAGTTTTCTGAAATCTGAATTATTTTGTTTTTTATAGATTTCACACTTTCGTTGTTTTCTTGCTTCATTTTAATTTTGTTCGTCGAATTATTCGCTGGTTTTATTATTTCTCTATTGCATACTTTGGGCCAACAATTACTAACTTTTGGTGTCGTTTTATTAAAATCTTTCAGTTTTTTTGTTTCTCTTTACATGGAAAAAAATTATAGAAATTAATTTAAATTTATGTTAATTTCTCTAATGTACAGTTTATAATTTTTGTTGATATTTTCACAAAAAAAAATAATAATAATAAAATGAAAATAAAGAAGAACTGAAATTCTTTTGAAACAAACATAAATTATATTTTTAACTTTTTTTTTTTTTTTTTTTTTGAAATAAATTATTTTAAAATAATTGTTTTCCCTAATAACAAATAATTTTTATGACATTTTTTCTTGAACTAAAGAAAAAATATTTTGAAAGAAGGGGGAGGAATATGAGGGGGGTGTCTGAAGGGAGAATTTAGAAAACAATTCAAAGATTTTTATACAATTAAGTTCTGAAGAAGAAATTAAACACTTAGTGGAGAAGAGAAAAATAAAAGAAATTTTAACAATCAAACTGCTGCAAAAGGGTTAAATAATAATAATAATTTTCTTATATAAATTTTTATATTGTTAAAAAGCTCAAAACGCAAGCCCCACCTCCTCCACCTCCCTGTATGTTTTTCCTAAGGTTTTGGTATTGTTGTTGCATTTTGTAGCACAAAGTAGGTGAAGTACCTTGTTCCTTCTTTTTGCATATGATGTTGATGGTGATGATGAGGTTGGTTGCTTGGTCGCTTGAATGACTGAATGACTGAATGAATGATGTTATGGAATGAATATTCTTATTTATATAACCCCCGTTCTCCTCCCTGCTTTTTCAGCTTTTTCAGATTTGTAAAAGAGGCTGTTGCTCTGTAATGATTTTTTGTTTATAATTTTTCGTTTTGTATTTTGTAATACAAATACTTGAGTTGTTGTTGTTGTTTTTTTTTTATAATTCTCCTTTCTAGGGTTTATTGCTTTGCAAAGCCTAAATTCCGGTTGCATTTATAGTAATTTTCCAAATCTTTAGAATCTTTTACTTCTCCACAAAAGTGTTCAGAAATAAAATACCAAAACAAAACCAGCTCAAATAAGGAGACCTTTGATTGTTTTGTCAAGTAGAACGAAATGAACAATTTAGGTGTTTTATTCTTTATTTTCGCTCTGTTTTAAAACAATCGAAAAGAAAATTATAGAAAATTGTTTGGCTTCTGTCAAGCTCTTTGCACACACAAAAATCAGAAAGAAATTTAAATTGTTTAATAGAGTTTTTAGATTTTTGCAAAGATAAAAGAAGAAAAATATGCAAAATTTTGAACAACTTCCACAGTGCACTAATCCGTTTATTGATCTGTAGTCTAGAATGTACTTAATTATATCTAAAACCATTTCAATTATATTTATAGTTTATTTTCTTGTCTAAAAATAATTTATTCTAATAGTCTCAGTTGGTTATAACTCATTCTGCAGACTATAGCAGTTTATTTTGGAAGTTAGGCTAAAGCTTATTAAATAGACTATGTAAAAGTTGAGACTAGAATATAGTTCAATCTGTATATTATAATTTAGACTACAATTTATCAGATTATGATTTATTCTATTAAATGGATGATATTTTATTCCATGAACTAGACTATATTATAGACTAAATTATAGTCCCGAGAATAATTTTTATTATCAAATATAGTCTATTTGATTCTATGAAGTGAATTCATAACTTAGTGATCACAGATTAGTGATACTCTCTCAAATCCTTTGTCTTCAAGTTGCATTTTTGTCAAACCTCACACTCTGCTACAATGACCATCCATATGTAGACTTAGGACGTGTTTTAGCAATCCCCTCTACAAAAAAAAAATCAGCTTTAAATGAAAAGATAAAACATGTTTAGTTTTTCAAAAATACAAGGCCCAAAATAAGGAATTGAAAGCACGAAAAAAAGCCACCAAAACCAACTGTTTAACATAAAATATAGCAAAATATAAATCCCCAACTCCCTGTTGTAATATAATTTTAACAAAAAATATATAAAAAAATCTTCCAAACACTCTCAAACACTTCATACATATCTATTTGCTGCTGCATGTGTTAGCTAAATGTTGGGGTCTCGGAATAAAAAAAATATATAACACGATTTGTTAACAAGAAATAAAATCTAGTAGAAATAAGAAAAAAATGCAGCTAAAATCACATTTGGTTTTCTACATATTTAAAGCGTGCATTTACATAATGAAAGATGTTTCAATGGACATGGTATATGAGTTGGAATAAACTCTGTATAAGTGAAAAAGGAACAAAAAAAAAAAAAAAAAAAAGAACACACACGTAAAAAGGAAAAAGATCTGCGAATAATAAATATGTATAAAAAATGTAAAACAGGACATACAGCAGAGGAAGGGAAAATAGCAGAATTCCAAGTCTCTTATAAATAGAACATGAACTGAAACAGAACAGTGCTGAAATGGAACTGCAACAAAACTAAACAAAACTGAACTGAACTAGAACTTAACTAGAGCTGAGCTAGAACTGAACTAGAAATGAACTAAAGCTGAGCTAGATTTGAGCAGGAACTGAACTAGAACTAACTAGAACTGAAATAGAACTGAACAAAACTGAATTAGAACTTGAACTGAACTAGAACTTGAACTGAACTAGAAATGAACTAGGAATGAACTAAAACTGAAATAAAACTGAACTAGAACTGAACTAGAACTGAACTAGAACTTGAACTGAACTGAACCAGAACTGAACTAGAGCTGAACTAGAACTTGAACTGAACCAGAACTGAACTAGAACTTGAACTGAACCAGAAGTGAACTAGAGCTGAGCTAGAAATGAACTAGGAATGAACTAAAACTGAAATAGAACTGAACTAGAACTGAACTAGAACATGAACTGAACCAGAACTGAACTAGAACTGAACTAGAACTTGAACTGAACTAGAGCTGAGCTAAAAAAGAACTAGAACTAAAGTAGAAATTGTATGAAGTATTTGTCATTTTTTTCAGTACATTTATTATTATTTTTTTTTTCGATAATCGAATTTTCTTAACTTAAGTTCGAAAAAAATTAAACTTCTTTCGATAATAAACATATTAAAGCACTAAACATAATTAAATAAAAAAATCATTAAAAGCTCTTTATAGATTTTTTGACATGTTGTAGAATTTCGAAAATGTTCAAATATTTCAAGTTTATTAAGAAGTTAAAAGGTCCGATAACATATAATTTAATGAATTTTCATTAATTTTATAATAAGAATATTTTTTTTGTTGTTCGAATTTTTCGAACTTATATTCGAATTTTTCGAACATGGCTTAAATTTAAAAAAAATAACATTTATTTGGTATTTTTCATTATTTTAACGAATATAAACATTTTTATTAACATTTTAATATATACTCCCAGTTTTTTGCTATATTTTTGCTCTTTATTTTATTTTTATTTTTTTTTTACTAGAAAAAATCATATAAATAAAATTCTAAAAAAATGAAATTATAACATAAAATATTGAAACCAAAATGTAAGTATTTGTCTCTATGAAAAAAAAAAAAATAAATAAATAAAAAATATGGAAAAAACCCCTGGGAAGTTGTATGATACAACACCCACTCGGTGAAACTAAATGCATTTAGGTTTCAGCATTTCGTTTCATATATATTTTTTTCACTCAGATTGTATTCTACTTGTTTTCCTTTAGTTATAGTGATTTTTATACATTTCCTTTATGTCAACGATTATAATGTGTGTAATGTCCTTTATTTTTACTCACACCCTCCTTTTGGGGCCAAAAAAAAAGAAGATGGAAAAAATTACACATATTTTAAACAAATAAATTTCATAAGCATGCGTTTTTTCGTTTTAACATTTAAAAATTATTTCTCTTTTTTTTTTGTTTTATTTTTGGTGAAATGTGTCCTTTTTTAAGTTTTGCATTACAAATTTTTTCTATTCGGTTTTGCCGAAAAAAAAAAATAATAAAAATTATTAGCTTTTTTTTCATTGAAGGAGAAATTAATTGTATGAGGGGTTGGAGCTTTAGCCTTATTATGGAAGGCTAAAATAGCAACAACAAGAAGCTTTATTTATATGTTGTATATCCTGCGGCAAATGCGCATAATGAGCGCGTATTATTTGCATATGCAGTTGTTTTAATATCCTTAACAATTTTTTTTTGTTCTTCATTATAAATTTTTTGGAAGTATCACCAAATGTTCGTAGTTGTGGCTTTAGTGGGTGGGGTTTTTGACAACGCTTTTTTCTTTAATGTGTCCCATGTCCATATATATTCACTCTAACCTTTTTGATAGATTTTTGCTTACTTTTACATTAAGTTCCAAAACAATTTTTTTCGTTAATTCTCTTTTTTTTTGTTATTTAAAGCCATTTGAAAAAAATGTTAATGTACATTTGTTAATTTTTTGCCAAAAAAATATACACTGAAAATTTTTTTTATTAATATGTGAGTTGGTGTATTTTTATTAAGCGTAAATCCTTTGCCGTTTAGATAATGATATGTGGTTTTACAGTTGCTTTATTTAAATTTTTTCCATATATATTTCAATTTTACTCTAAAGAAAAAAAGAAAAACATTTCCAAAAAAATAGATATAAAGCTCCCTTAATGGTAACAAATTTTGGGGCGGAGTTATTAAAAGCATTTGGGTATAAATAAATTATCTAGTAAAAGGACATTTGTTTTATGCACAAATTTTTGTAATAAAAAGGATTAAATACACAAATTTCAAAAAGAAACAAAACGCCAAATATCCAAATGATCTTTAATGAATAATTATTTTTTTTAGCAAAGATATGAACCCAAGTAAAATTAATATTCATAATTTTAAAAACGAATACAAAACCGGTTACAAAATTTCTATTCTTTGGGAAAATTTAATCTTATTTCTTTTAAACATCAAACATATAGTACGGACATCAACCTTAGCGAATTTAGCAAATACTAAAACCGAACTAGAAAAGAACTGAACTAGAACTGAACTAAAACTGAAGTAGAACTGAGGTAAAACTGAACTAGAAAATAACTAGAACTAAACTAGAACTGCACTAAAACTGAACTAGAACTGAACTAAGAAGTGAGACCGAAAAATTCTTAACACATTTGTTTCCTCAAAATTTTAACCCAAGTATTATTTGATTCTTTTACTGATCAAGTTATTTTTGTAAAATATTAATGTTTAATGTCAAAAAAAATATATTGTTAATACGATTAAAATGAGTGACCAGAAAAAAATGCGCATTAAAATGATTAAATATTTTCAACAAACCCCAATTTGGTCCTGTAAAAAGATGTCCAACCATTCAAGGAATTACCGTCAAACAGTTTCCAATGTTAAATAACACTAACAGGAGAACTTGTCCGTTGATAGAAAACCTGGTTTAGGTAGAAAGAATGATGTTTCTAAAGCCAAAAAGCAACACGGTTAGCCTTGAGCTATGGGATAGAAACCGCATATTCGATGACGAAACCAATGTTCTGGCATATTTTTTACAACTTCCTGATCACAGATTTTATGTTAAAAGTACTCCAGGGAAATTTAAGAAAAATTATAGAACCCAAAAGCAATCAAAATTTCTCCAAAAATTTTTGATATGACAAATAATATTAAGATGCGACAAAAAAATCCTACATTTTGTTACAACGGGCTCTAGAAATACCGAAATGCTTCCATTCACAAGACATCAAAATGTATCCACTTATTTTTGGCATTCTGTCACATGGGAAAGAAGCCCTTTGGCGGCACAAGAACAACAATGTGGTATTTGTATCAAGAGCAAGGGAATCCTCCAAACTGTCGGGAATAAAGCCCAAAGGGGAGAGATATTAAGCTCTTATTAAAATAGAATTGAGAAGCACAAAAAGTGTGTCCCAAATCGTGGTAGATTTTAAACGAAGGAGGACTACCTGATTGAGAAAGTGACAGAAACAACAACGCAGAATAAAAACGTTAATTGAAGGGTTCTGAAAACGTTCAAAATTTCATCACTATATTTTTTTGTAAATTGTAAAAGTTATTTTATTCAAATGAAAAAAATAACACTGTAAGTTAAGTAGTTTCGTTTTTATATACTTAACTCCTAATACCTTAATTTATGTTTTCTCTCTCTCTTCTCTTTTCTCTCTTCCAAATCCCACATTTAAAAAAAAAACTATATTTTAGAAAACTTTATTCTAATTCTGCAAATATTTTTAAAATTTTATTTCCCTTTTTACTTTTTCATTCTTTTTTAGAGCCTCAAATTTGGATGGTCATTTCTTTACCAATAATCCACATTTGGAATTAAGACAATTGCGCTGGCATCCAGCCTCACCCACAGATTCACATTTATTAGTGCTTTTAAGCGACAATACTATAAGGTAACAGAAAAATAAGGATTAACTACAACTAATTTATAAACTAAAATGAAAATGTTACTTTTAATACTTTTAAAATGGAATTTTTTTTTGTCCTTTTGTGTTTCCCAAATAGAGTTTATGATAATGCCTCCTTACGCCATGTTTGGCAAGTAGGTCCTATACCGTTAAAAAACGATGGTAATCCTAATTCTTCCACAGTTTATGCTTTAGGCGAAGCTGCTGTAGATTTTGATATTGCACCAGCTGTTAATGTGGCCGAAATGCAAACCAACTTAAATAACACTACGATTAGCATAAGAGAACAAAAAACTCTAATGAATAGCACACGTTTAAGTCAGGTGACAAATAGAACTGGAACACCAGCAAGTGATATAACAACTAATAAGGTAGATTTTAGTATATATGAAGTTAAATTAATTTATTGTTTTCTTTATATTTCATGTTTCAGAATCCTTCTGCTAAACCGGAGAAAATTGAATGGCCTATTGTTATATTGCGTGAAAATGGCAATATTTATGTTCTAATGTCGGGTTTAGATACAGATAGACCACGTTTACAGGGTCCCATAACTATAACACCATCAACAGTGGATAATTATGGCTTGGATTCTTGCTCCATTTTAGTCATACCATCTTTGCCACCCACATTGGTTATAGCCGAAACTAATGGCAAATTACATCATGCTTTATTTTTAGAGGCCGAGAATGCAGAAGATGTATGTCTTTTACATAATTTCAAAAGATCTTATATATAGTTTTTAAATATTTTTTAGTCTTTCAATGAAGTCGATGAAAATTTAATCATACATGCATCAGAATGGACAGTTCATGTTTTGGAAACTGTAGAACTGGAGTTGGGTTTGCCCAAGGAGGAATTACATCAACCCTACTACTGTCCCATACATTTGAAAAGGTGGGTAATTAAGAAAACAGTTGAATTCATACATTTTTTACGATACTTTATTTTATTGTACCTTTTAACAGAGATTTTATTAATGAATTGCGTTATTTTGCTTATCACAACACTGGTTTACATGTAGTTACTGTGAATTTTATAGCAGAATTGCAAAGATTTTTGGAAACTGAAGGTATGTTTCCTTTATTTATATTTTCCATAAAAAAGTATAATTTCCTTCCATTTTTTCTAAGTTAATACTGATATCAACACCTTATCGACTCCTTCTCATGCTGAGTATATTGTTTGCACGAAAATCGATAATAGCGATAACATAAATGCTGTCTTGGGTTTTGTGCTCATGCAAATGCCCTCCTGTGCCGTTTTGCTTTTAAGTAGTGGTCAAGTTATTAGTTTAAAATTAGTTATAGATCCTAAATTAATACAAGATTGCTTAACAAAACCTAAAGATGATAATGCTCTTGCCAAAACAGATAATGCACAACAAACCCAATTAAATCAAGTATTGGGCCCCTCTTTCATAGATCACATAAAAAATATTTTAAAACGTACGGTTACACAGCCAATATTATCTTTAGATAAATCAGCAAATCCTTCACCACAAGAATGTTATGAGTTATTGACACAAGCCGTAGAAGTTTTAAGAACACAGTACTTGAAAAGACATGAAATAGTAAGAGCAGAGTTTGCTAGACGTATACACACTATTAAATTATGCAAAAAGCAACAGAAACAGGATATAGAAGATTTGGAACGGGAAAGGGAAATTATTAGAGACAAAGCCCACAAATTGGCTGAAAGATTTGAGGAGATCAGTGATCAACAAGAAATATTAACCAAACGGTTAGTTTTCCTTTATTTACTTTACTTTTAGGCTCATAATTTTCTATTTGTTTTCTGTATTCAGTTGCCAAGATCTTATGCGCCAGGCTAATACCTGTTTACCTAGCAATACTTTGGCTGAAAAAGAATTTGCCCAAGAAGTGGAAAGAGTTAATAAATTAACCAAAAATATGATTAATTCTTTGCAAAAATCCAAAGAAACTATTAACAAGCAATTGTATCACGTAAGATTTTTGTATTTAATTACAGGAATTTTAAGAGATTTTAAGGGTTTTCTTTTCTTGTTTTTTCTTCTGCTTTAGATTTCCAAATACCAGGAGAATTCTAAAAAGAAAACCTTTGAATTGCCCGAAACTCAAGAACGCACTATTAAGGAAATTTTGCTACAAATGTAAGTTAAAATTTTAAATTTTTATTTCTAATTTCCGATACAATTATTAATTTCATAAATACTGATCTCTAGCGTTAATATTTGGCGTTTTGTTAAACAATTTATTCAAGACTCAAACCAAAATATTTCACCTTAGTGTAGTGAATAGTAAGGTTTTTCTCCCAAGAACTGAGAAAATCACCATGTAGAAGGAATACTTTTTTATTTGTGTTATACAGTAATTGTATACCAGCTAATTTTATAACCTAAAAATTTTGTACTAAATGTTTAGAACAAATAGACATTGTTCCGTTAAAATATTGTATGCCAACATGTTTAGTATTCCAATTTACAGCTCACTAAACCATAAACTAATAGAAACTTCTTTAAGAAGAACGTTGGTCATTTTGGAATAGATTTTTTTAAGAAGAACGTTGCACAGTGGTTTCTAAAATATTTTTTGGAAATAATTTTGTTATTCTTGAATCATACAAAATTCTTAAATCTTAATATAATTTCACGTTCATATAGCTGAGGTTGTCGTACGATGTAGAATTGGTGGAATGTCACTTGATATCAGAATTTTACGAAGATTTAAATTTTTAAATTTTTCAAAATTCTTATCCGCAAAAACCGTATTTAAGACATTTTTTTCTTTCATTAAATTGATCTATCTGTAGGTTTATAGGGCGTCCGGCTCAATGTACTTATATATGCACTTATATATGGAGTGTACTTCAAAAATTAATTATGTGAAAATTTGGTTCAAAATCACAAAATTATTTACAAGGAAATCGTTTTAGAACCACTGGGCAAAATAAATTATAATGTTTGTTAAAAATTAACAGGGACATTTTCAAATAGATTTTCTTTTTTCTGAAGTGAAATGTGAAGAAAGAATAATGTGAAAAAGTCTCGAATGATCACAATATTAAGATTATTGTTTTTCTTTAATTATGAACAGTCCAAGACGAAGGTTTTTAATAGACCTAAAAATTAGCTTCATATTTTGGAAACAAATGTTCAACATTACGAGTAGAAGGTTCATATATAACTGCAACTTCCTAGTGTTAACAGGAAATCGAAACTAAACTCAACTTAGAACGAAACTAAATCGTATAATAACTTAAGATTTGTAACATCATAAATCTGGAAAATTACAATTTTTGGAACATTTTCTAATTGGCTAATTTAACTTCATTTCAATTTATCCATCATCCATATTTCCCTTATATTCATTATTAATTTATTTCTTATTTTTTTCCCCTCCTATTCCTCTCTTCCCAGGACTGCTGAAATTGATGGTCAAATAAAGGAAGTAAAACGTATTAATAAAATTGTGGGTATTTAAATGAAAGACAATATTTTTTTTACAAATATTTTTTTCTTTATTCGCTTAAACAATAAACAATTAATAATAAACAAATAATTAAAATACAAAAAAAAACTACATGGGTGTTTCCATTACAATTAAACGTTTTCTTTTCTTTTTCTTCTTCGCCTTCTTACGCAGCTTATTATATTTTCTTATACTTCTAACAATTAAATCTTTCACTTCATGGCTGCCATCGTATTTGCGCCACGATACTGTTAGTAATATTAATGAATTTATATAGAAAAATAATCTTAAATTTACATTTTCTTCTTTATTATTTGTATTATTGTTAAAATTGTTGCTCCAAAAATGTTCACGGAAATTTTCGTAGACAGCATTCATGCATAAATAAGTTAAAAGGATTACACAACGTTGTATATCTTGCCATGATCCACGAGCCAATAGCATAATTACTGCCTCGTGGACATAATCGGCAAGTCAATGATCAATTAAGGGACCCCAAAACATTTTGGAAATTTTTGTTTCATCTTCGGTAAGAAAGAATTGGCGACCCAAATGTACAAACTCTTTGAGTGACACTTGACCATCACCATTTATATCTATCACAGCAAAAGAAATGGCGGCATCTTCATCGGAGAGGCCTAAACAACGGAAGAATAACTTATATTGATCTAAGTCCAAATGACCAGTGTGATCATAATCCACAGCCTAAAATGTATGGAAATTAATTAGAAAATCTATCTTTGTGTGTGTGTGATTAAAGTTATCCAAACTAACCTTGAACAAATAGGGCAAAAAGCGGCCCACTCGTTTGAACATTTTCTCATCATTTAAACGATGATGCAGATCAGTCAAAAATTGTTCAGCTGTTACTAGATTATAGGGTGTTATTTCACCAAACTGTTCTTCCCAGGTTTGTTTCATAACATCCAAAAATTCTGCCGACAATTCTGGTGTTAAATGACCCAAATCGGAGAATCTTTTGTGTAATAAAGTAAAATCATCAAATGAGATCACACCATCACGATTAACATCTAAAATACGATGTAAAGTACGCATTTTACGGCGCCAAAATTCAGAGTCGCCCTGAAAGGAAAAAATAAATTATTATTATTTATTTTTTTAATTTACAAATATATATTTTTTAATTTAGAAAGTTCAACATTTTTGAAACAAGATTTTTAAATTCGTTTTAAATTTTAGAAGTTCGTGTTTTAATAATTTCGAATTTTTACTGTTATTTATTGTTTTTCATTTCAATTATAAATTTTTTTTACAAAATTAAATAAACTTTTATATCCTCCACCACCACAAGTGGTGAAGAGGGTTATTTGCTTTCTTAAAACGCAAAATTCGTGTTAATAAACAATTTAAAATCAAATATTTTTCTAGTTTACGAGTTTTGAATTTTAATTCAAAATACTTATTTAAAATGTTAAACATTTTAAGTAAATATTATTATGTATTATTTGTTTTTGTTTTTTTTTTTTTTTTTTTTTTGGAGTTAGAATTTTTGGCATTAACACGTCTGAGACACGCGCAACGCCCTCTCTGTCATACCCTACACCACCATAGATGATTGAGGTTTTATGCGTTTTTTGTAGATGTTTGTAACGGGCAGAAAAATAACTCCTATCATCACTTTAAATACATACCATTCTACTCAAAATCACTTTTTGATTCACTGTAACCATGTCCGTCCGTGTAAACTTTGTGAACGAAATGTAGACAGACCTCAGTTTTAAATCCTAATGAAATGTGGCATGTATCATCATTTTGGCCCAAGGACAAAGCCAATTAAAAATGGTCATTATCGGTCCAATATTTCAGGTAGCTCCTATACAAATATCCTCCCGGAATAGGGTTTTAAGGTCTCAAAAGTCCCGATCTTTATTAAATTTTGGCACAAATATGTCTTATGATATTCTTAAACGATATGCAATATTATACGAGGATCGGTTCATTATTTTGCATAGGTCCCGTAGAACCCTACTTTCTTCTATCACTTTGACGGGTTCAAATATTACATATACGTTGGTATTGCAATAAGAATTGGTCAAGTCAAGACGAATTTAAGGTAAATTCTATATGCAAATTCTACGAGAGTCGGTCCCTTTTAGTCCAAACGCCCACAGAAAAAATCATTTTAAAACGCACTGTTCCCTTCATTGTACTCTTCAGTGTAGATTAAAAAATACCTTTATAATAAAGTGGTTCACCAATTTTTGGTAGTGGCAGCCACCACTTATAACCAGAAGTGTGGTGTAGGGTGTTACAAGGGCTTGACGACTATAACTTTTTTTTATTATAAATAATTTAAAGGATCTCTTTTCACTTTAGATTTTGTTTTGAAATTTAGTTCTTTTTCTTACCTTTTGACTATATTTCTGTTTTAAATTTTGTCTTTTGCGTTCGTATTCATCATCTGAATCCGAATCACTTTCAGTATCTTCCTGTTGACGCGATAAATTTTGAACTTTTTTATTATAAATACTGGAGGCTTTGCCTACTTGATTTTTGGTAGGATGATTTGTTTGTAAAGCTATAGGAGAGGTTTTCATTAAGGCTGCTGAGCTAGAGGATACAGGACGGTTATGTTTAGAATTCTGCAAAAAAAAAAGAAAAATTAATAAAAAGAAAAAGATTAATTAAAGAAATTTTTGATTATTAAAAATGACCTTTAAAGTCACTTCTAAAAAAATTAAGAAATTTGTTGAATTTATTTATGTTTTTGAATTGAATATTTGCTTTATTGGGGTTTGATGTTGTAATGTATGTGTAAAATGTAAATAAAAATTGTGTAATATTTATTTATTTATTAAACATTTTTATATATAACAAATATCAATAACAAAATCTCGTATTCGAAACCCACTTTGAAATATATTTAAAACAACAACAAAAATTTAAGATTTTGAATGAAAAAGTTTTTGTGCTTAAAAACATGAATTTTGTGAGTTGAGATGTTTATTAAGAGCAAATTGAAAATCAAATAAACCTATCGGTTCCGTATGATAATAAGATAAAACAATATTTGAAAATGTTCAAGGTTTTTGAATTAAAATACAACAAAAAACAAAATTCTTAAATTAATTTTTGACAAAAAAATGATGACAATTAAAGATTTTTAATTAGTTTTTGGGAAAAGTTGTAAATTTTTAAAGAAATTATCTTTGAAATTTGATAAAAAAAATATTAAGCGAAACATTTTTAATATTATTTAAAAAAAAGTTAATACTTGTTGAACCCGTCTTCACCACAGGTGGTGAAAAGTATATTAACTTTGTTCAACTTTGTTGAATCATCTCAGGACCCTCTGTCTGTCTGTTGTTGGCTCAAAGAAATTTGGCCAGAGTATTTGCTATTGTCCTGAGAAACTTCCTATAACAAACATTAGGTAGTTAATTGGCACGCATTTGTGGTGGAGGGTATTGAGAGGTATTCGGCTATGCCGAATCCTCTACTTGTTTTTCTTTATTTCTTTATTCTATAAAGTTCAAAGTCTTTTAATTCGTTTTTTTCTTCGATTCCATTTTGTATTCTTATTCTTTAAAATAATAATTATCATAAAAGTTTAAGTTGCCTAAATTATATGCAAATTTGTTTGTTTTTATTAATATTATTTTTTTGAATTTTGTTATTGTTTTGAAATTTAAGAAAACAGTTTTTCTGCATGTTTTTGCTTTTAATCCAAAAAAAAAACTTTTTATTTTTTATTATTATTTATTTTTTTAACAATTTTATAGCCTAAAACTTGTTTTTAAATACGAACAAAACAAAAACAAAATAAAAAGTGTGTTTTAAATAAAACCAAAAACAAAGATAACATAACCTTATCATAATAATTAACTAAAAAAGTTTTTGTATTTAAATTAGGCAGACAATATAAAATCATAAATTAAAAAAAAATCGTTCCAATACAATAAAGAAATACAAATGAACTTTCTTAACCGGCCTTTTTTCGAAATTAAATAAATTGCGCATTTAATAAATGATAAACGATTTAAATTAAAACGAAAAATGAAATATTTTATAATTATGTCAATAAGAACAGATTAAAACTGTTAAAATCATTAATTAATAAATTAAAAGAGAATTAAACAAAAAAGGGATTTTTTTTAATATTATTTTTTCGAAATTGAAATTGTTTTAATTTTTTTTAAATTATAAAATCGTTTTCTGCAAAAAGCTAAAGTTGATTTAAATTCTTTAAATATTTTATTTTTAGATTTATTTAAACTTCAAATTAAATTTTAATCTTCTATATATAATAGGATGTGTGTATGTAAGTAACGATGAAATTTTGACAAAATGATCACAACATAGGCTGTACCTCCATACAAATCTAAAAACAGAATAACTGCGAAAGTTCTTAAATTGGTTACAATCACTTTTTCTATTTTACTGGGCAATATGTAGGGCGGACAGGACCAGCAGGAGTGGTACCCCCATACAAAGCAAATATTGATTATTGAATCTCTATAGAACAGTGAGAGTTTTAAAATTTGTTCCCAATCATTTTCACAAGAAACTGTTTGATAGGACGAAATGTATTTACTGAATCAGAGGGAGAGCTACCACCCGTACAAGGCAAACATTTTTTATCGAATATTTTAAGAATTATTTCTCCCATATATATTTCCAGTAGGAGACAGATAGAAACTCTACAGTACTTCTATACTTACTTTCTGTACAATTATTCTTAAAAGAACAGTTTTACAAAAAAAAAAAAATAATAATAATAATAAGAACGAATAGGGTCTGAGGGGAGATGAATTGTCTATTTTAAACAGATATAAATTATGAATTTTTCTAAATCGTGGACGATGGAGAATTTTTGAGCAGCATAGCGCACCCGTTAAATACTAGTAATTTTCTAATGATGGAAAATTTGAAGTTAACAATTTTATAAAACTGTCAATATTTATTTAATTTAATTTAATTTAATTTAATTTAATTTAATGAAAATGATTAAATTTAATTCTTTTAAATAAATGGGAAATAATATAAATTCAGATGACCTTAAATTTTAATCTAACTTTATATTTCAATTAAATTTTTTTATTTTTATAAAATTTTGAAATAAAAAAAGTTTTTTTTTAATAAAAGAAAAAAACTATCGTCAAGGTAAAAATAAATGAAATTTATTTAAAGAACTATTAAATATTCATTAAAAAATAATTTAAATTATTTTAATTATATTTTTTCTTTAATAAACAATTTTCTAAATATTTTAAGTTATTGATTTAAGAAAAAAAAAATAAAATAATTATTGTAAAATTTTAAAGTTTAATTTGCAACTGTATCTTTTGGTCTGGTAGATTGGAGACCATTGAAATAAAAGAATGAAATTTAGTTTTTTTTATTAAACATAATAGTTTTGGAACCACTGTGCAAATTTTGAAATATTATAGGTTATCATTTTCAAAACAAATTTTAAGATAATTATTGGGGTCATTACAATTTTATAGCTAAAATGTTGGGCTAGGTTCTCATAAAGAGAGACTTAAATGGCAAAGTCATGAAATTAGAACCACAAATTAAATGGTAAATTATTTTTACATATTTTTTTTTTTTTAATTTAAACAATAAAACTTACATTAATATCAATATCCACAAAACCATTTAAAACTGTAACAGCACCGACAGCCATATTGCGTTCCAATAGCTCTCTGGAAGTACGCAATAAACCGCGACTAATCATTGAGAATGCCATGATGACAACAAAGTGATGTGATACTACTCTTTACAAAAAAGGACAACTTAAGGTGGGGTCAATTATATTTTTAAAACTCTCAATTGTTTACAATTAATTTACATTAAAAAATTTCCACTTTATGAATTTTAATTCTTTTATTTATTTATTTTTAATTACAAAAAAAGTAGTTTTTCTTTAACTTAACAACTTTCTCTTTTTATTTTAATATAACATTAACACTCTCTTTAAAAGTTTTATTAAAATTTCTTAACATTTGCTTTGATCACCAGGATTTTTTTGCTTTATTTATTTTCTATTTTGTTTTTTATTTTTTAATATCAGGAGTTTGTTTTTTATATTTCCAGCGTTACACGTCTGTTAGCTTTAACGTTCGAATAGGTTTTGATTTCATGGATGTAACGTTGCATACCATGAAAGCATATTGAGCAGATGGATTCATAGCGTCCTCAACATATAAAAAAAAAACAAAACAAAACAAAAAACAATACTAAAAGCAAACACAAAAAAGAAACCAAACCATATACAAAACACATACAACAAATACAAAAAACTTAAATAAAAAGAAAAAACACTCGCATACAAAAGTCTATACACACAGAGGCCAGTCAGAGGCATACGTGCCTTATAAACAATAACCGCTGTTTTTTCTCTACTTCACATCACAACAAGTTGTATGATGAAAAATAAAATTGAAAGAAGAGAATATAAAAAAACAATATTAATAAATGAAATACAAAATAACAACAAAAACCGGCAAGACAATAACAACAAAGAAAAGAAGTGTTTGCACATATTTACATACATAATACAAATACAATAATAAAGAAATGTAAATGAGCTAAACGAATATCAACTAGATTGAAAGCATTTTTACAGAGCTTTAAAAAATGAGAGAGAGAGAGAATGGAAAAAAACAACAAAACAACATAAAGAGACTGAGCATTTACATTGTAAACTAGTGATAGATGTGTAACAGGCTTAGCAGTGTTATCAATATAAGGTGAGTGCAAAAAAACGTTGAAATATTAATTTTCAAGCAATTGAAAATGTAGATTTCTATTATTTATTTATAAAAAGAAAATATATTAAACAAAAAAATAATCGGTACCTATTAAAAAGTATTTTGTGCTGTTAAATAAAAACATCAAAGTAAATTCAAGTAGAACAAGGATGATAATTAATTAATTAATTTAATAATTTAAACAAAAATTAAAAACTTCCTTTGAAGCAAAAAAAATGAACTTAAATTTCATAAAATATTTTCTTCCAAAAAAATATAAAAAAATTCAACAAAATTTGATAAAACAATTTAATTTTAAAGAAATTTTTTAAACATAAAATCTATTCCTATACAATTTTAAAGTGGGTCTTATAAGAATTTTATATTGATTTTTGTCACCAGATGTTGGTTATGCTCATTACTCTAAAATTAAATTAAAAACTAATAAATACTTCTTCTAATGCCAATAAAAACCCTTCTTTAATCGAATTTCTTTTTAAGAGATTTATTAATTCAAACATGAGTGAAATAATAATAGAAATATAAATAAAAAAGGACACTGGGAATTATAAAGCCAATAATTTTAATTGATAAAATTATAATCACTGTAATGAAACTTTGATAAAGACGGATGATATTTCTTCACATGAAAAGGTCTATTTAATTCATACCACAAGAATTATTGAAAAAATAAACTGCAAAGTAAATGTGACAACTTCAGTATCATGTCCTGCATAACACTTTATTGGATTTAGGTTATTCTTATATTTTAAAAACCTTAATAGATTGAATTCAGTATGCAAAGCTTTCCTTTAGCACATTTTTCAGGCCTTATTACTAATTAGCTTTTATTATTTTAACGAGTAAATACCGGAAGTCACAATACTATAAATAAGCAGATTTTGAAAGGAATAAATTTATAACTTGTTTGCACTAACGAAAATATAACTGAGTTAATTTAGCTATGTCTATCTGTCGGTCTTTCTGTCTATCTGTCAGTCTGTAGTTGGCTCTCTCAAATCCACAATACAGCTAAATGAAATTGGGCCTTAGTGTTAGTTTTTTTTCCCGAGAAGTTTCCTATTTAAAACCAGAAAAACCGGTTTAGTATATTAAACCGATATCTGAGGCAGCATATGAATTCAAGAGAAGACCATTCGTAGAATTCAAGTTATAAATTGACAAATTGGAATATAATTTTGCCGTATATGTAAGTCATTAAAAATTGTGGCTCTATAGGGTTTCTTTGTTATATTTAAGAAAAACTTTTATTATTCTCTATATAAATCTAATTTCGAAAAAATTATAGTCATATAATAAAAATTTCGACAAAAAAAAAAATTATCGATATCTCTCGAAAAAACGCTGTATTGTCATCATTTTGGTGTACACAAAAATTTTTTTAAAAACATTTTTTTATTTTTTATTTATATTTTATTTCACATCAAATATAAATAAAATATTGTTAAAAATGTCATCAAATATGGGTCACTTAACATTAATTAAATATTTTTCTATTGGGGGAGTGGGCAGGGGGGAAAGATTTCTTTGTAAATATTTACAAATTTCATTAAATAAATAAGAAATTACAAGAAAATTCTAAGAAAAACACATGTTCTAATAAAAGACTCTTGAAAATAACATAATCTCACTCTCTATCTTTTGATATCTCTCTCTCTCTCTCTCTCTCTCTTCCTAAGATATTACATTCTATGACATTTTATTGGAAATTCTAGAAAATGCTGAAAACAAGAAATATTAGAAAAATCGAGTTTTTTTTCTTTATTATGTAATATGTTTGTATGTTTTTAGTATTTTCTTTTAAACATATTTTTATTTTTTTGTAATTTATGGCTGCTAAATGAATTTTTATTTTTTCGCTTTTCAGACTTTAATCGAAGTTTCTTTTTTATAAATTTACTGTTACTGTTGTTGTAAATTTGTTCATATTTACGTTTTGTTATTATTGTTACTTTTTATTGCATTTTAAATTTGGTTTCTTTACAATTGAATGCATTTTTTACTGAAAGAGAAAGAGAGACAAACCAAAAGTCAATAAACTGTGGCTTTGATTGTATGCATTTTAATTAGGGTATTAGTTCATTTTCTTATTCGATTATATCAGATTGAAGTTTAATTTTAAGCTGGTATTAATATAATAAATAAATTCTTTAAAAACAGGGTTCGTTAATTTGAAAGTTGTTTTTAAGAGAGATATTATATCATTTGGAAATGAAAATAATATTTTATAAAAAAAGAATAATTTCGATGATAATTTTAATCACATCTCTCAAGGAATTCTTCATGATATACTTGGGTTAATTTCTTAAATGCAAGTTCTGAATTACGTTTAATTTAATTCAATAAATAGTAGGTTTATATAATTATGTTGAGTTTACACAGTAATTCAAAGAGATTTGTTACTTAAAATGTTTGGAAAATACCCCAAATTGCCTAGAGGAAGCCTAGTTTAGGTTGTATTTTCAGCCATGGTATAAGCTTCTTTCATAAGTATTTGGCAGCTACGAAAACGTTAAAATTTGATAATTTATAAAGAAATAAAAAGATCCCGCAAAAATGGGTAAAAATTTTATTTAGACTTGAGAATTTCTGAAACATTAAGAAATATTCAATACATATAAACATGTATTTAAAATTTATTTTGTCTCAATCTTTAAATTAATTTAAAAAAGTGATCATTCCCGTAATGACTCTGACTAGATTAAACTCTGTACTCCTTTAAATTACCCTGAAAACATCTCTGTTCTTACCATGAGATATTTCTAAAGGTTCAATAGTCGTAGAATTATTTCCAAAAAATCATTTTGGAACCACTGTGTGTTGCCTTTTTCAAAAATTTGATTGATAAATGTTTTTTTTAATTTCAGATTAATATTTTATCTAAATACTTCCTTCACTCATTAAGGATATTTTCAAAATATATAAATGAAACACCTGTATAACTCTACAGGTGTTTCATTGTCGCTATTATTTATTTTAAAGAAAATATACCTGATGTTAAAATCCTTTAATATGACTCAGTCATTTAAGCATTTGTGACTCTATATCACTGAGTAGCAATATCACGTGTCTACCTCATGCCCTTAAATATTTCTCAGGTTGAAATGGAAAACAACAATAAACAAACTCCCACTTCTTTTAAATAATTATTCGTTCGTCTAAACATTTAACTTATGTTGTGTTTTCCAATAAAATGAAAATTACTACGCAATTTCTTTATATTTATTTTTAATAAGGGTTAGTTCTATGTTTTCATTGCTATTACGACATTATAGACTTTTATTCATAACTTTTTAGGGGTGTACGTGCTAAAATCAACGAAATTCTTTCACTCTTAAACATTTGATTATTTGTAAATTTTCGCCATAATTTAATAATTTTCAAAAACATGTTCTATTTAACTGAAATAATGTTTTTTATATCACTACCACAAGTGGTGAAGGGGGTATTGTTAGCTTTGTCATTCCGTGTGTAACGCTAAGAAGGGATTATCTCAAACTCCATAATGTTAATATATTCTAGTAACAAATCAAATTCTTAGTCGATTTAGTCATGTCCGTGTAAACGCTAAGAAGGAATAATCTAATCAATATCTGAGTCGTCTGTCTTTCTGTCTATTATTAACACTCACACATCCGCAATAATTGACAAAGCTCAATAAAATTTGGTCTTAGTATTTTTATGTTAAGATCCAGTTCCTATTTAAAACTAGTAAAATCGTTTTAGTATATAAAAAGATAAATACCGATATATTAGGCTGCTGTAAGATTAAGATATATGTACCTCTTAACTATTCGAAAAATCGGTTCATTAGAAAAAAATAAATCTAAAAATATAAGTAATTTTGTAACTCATATTTACTACATACGCATTTCTGGCGGAGGGTTTTGAAGATTCGGCATAGCCGAATATAGCATTATTACTTGTTTAGATTATCTTCTATTATTATTTAAGTTCTTATTTCTTTTCTGGTCACATATTAATAAAATTTAATTTAATTTGTTAGTTTTAGAAATAAATTTAAAATTTTTCGTTGGCTTATCAGTTAAAAAATTGTAATAATAGAGATAAATTTTGCTTGGAAAAAATGTTATAATTCTTTCAACATAATTCTATTTATAAATGCACAGTGGTTCCAGGGAAAATAGCTAAATTTGTTTGGAAAAAACCCCATTTTAGTTAAGATTGTCAGCAAAGTTTTAAACTTATTAAAATTATACAAACGATTTCATTAGTACTAAATGAAATCGTTTTTACTATAATTGAAGATTTTTTTCAATAGAAAACTATTTAAATATTAGTTTTACTGAATATATAATATTCTTATTTATTTTCGTGATTTCTACCCGGCAATGACAGATTTTCTCTTAAACTCGTGGGAACAGAAAAAAAACATACTTTTGTAGCTATATGTAGTAGATGATATAATGATGAATCCAACTTTGCAGTTTAAGAATTTTAGCAGTTTTATTAAGGCCGCTAACTTAAGATACTAAAAAATATGTCAAAAAATAATCTATAGATTCAAGCTGTCAAAATGAATTTTTAGCGATTTTTTTTCAAACCAATATACCTGAGGTAGTCAAACTTGAGAAGTCACTGACTGCGCCCAAGACCGCAATGTGCTCTTTCAAATCAACTCGAAAACATTTTATATTTTATTAAGATATTTCTAACAGATCAAAAGTTAGAGAATTATTTCCCAAACATATCGCTTTGAAGCCACTGTGAGTTGTGTAAATTATTTAATTATTTTAAATGTTGATTTATTTATGACATTATTTAATTTTTATAAGATTTACAAAACCACAAGATATTTAAGAAAATTTTGAAATTTTATCGTTTAACAAATATTTACTCAACAAATAAAGAATCTTACTTCCATAACAGAGAGTGGGAGTGAGCAATGTAAAATAACATAATTTATTTATGGTCCTTCAAGACTGTTATAATTAAAATCAAGTGAAATTATATGATAATTAAATTCCTTTTAGAATCTTTCATGGCATTAAAACTAACCTCAAGATCTTATAAATTATTTACATAAATATTAAATTCATCAATAAATTTATTCAATCTTTTGCCTAAATTTAGCAACATTTTGTTATGCAGATTTTAATTAAATTTAACAATTTCCGCAAAATCTTTTTAAACCTGAACATTTTGCCCACGATGAGTTTATTTGCACGTAGTCTCTTTTTATGTTTCCAAAACCCAGCTATGGGGTCTGAATCTCACTCTCAAAAAAAAAATTAAAAAATAAATTAAGTAAATAAAATAAAACGCAACTACAACAAAGCGTTATTATTTTTTCCCTGATCTTTTGGGGAAATGTAAAACCGACATTGAAGCAAGAAAATAATATATATATACACATATATTTTTATACTCAATACGCTTCATTAAAAAGATTGCGACAACGTGTATTTGAATCTCTATCTAAATGCACGTTCTTACAATCTGGGTGTAGAGACCGGCTGCCTGTTTGGCTGGCTCACTGACACCAATGACGGTCATTAATCTAGACTCAAACACAAGATTCACGTCTGCTAATGATTGTGTTTCTGTTTGGTGATCATTAAAGGGAGAAGTATGTTATACTCATGGGAGCATAAACCACTAAAAATAAAGAGAAATAATAGTTTTCTTTCAAATGTTTATTTAAAATGCATGAAGTCCAAAGTCTATTTTAAAACAATTCCAATTTCTGTAACTGTTTTTTTGATTTTTATGAGTGTAAATATTTTTTTGAAGAAAATGTAATTCAATACTTTAATGGCTGGAAAAATCAATTGATTTTTTAATTACTTGTCAAGTATAAAGTAATAAAAATAAAAATGTTGTTTATTTCAAGAATCGTTCTTTTCAAAATTTCTTTGGATAATAAAATTGTTTAATATTACTTTTTTAAACTTGAAAAAAGTAAGATGTATAAAATCATTTCAGACCCCATAATGCATATATATTCTTGCATCAATTTCTGAGCCGATTAGCTATGATCGTCTGTCTCTTGTTTGCTCGCTCACATCCACAATAATTGAAAAATTTTTGTTATAGTCCTGAGGAGATTCCTATTTAAAACCAGCAAAATCGGTTTATTATATTAAAGGATACAGACCGATATCTGAGGCCGCCTCTTAGTTTAAGCAAATACTTCTGTAAAATTCAATTGTAAATCGACGCGTTAGAATGAAATATTACAATATTAAGTGTTCCTGTGAGTGTACGAAACATAACGAATTTACCTCACACATGGTGAGAGGTATTAAAGATTCGGCATAGCCGAATATAGTATTCTTACTTGTTTTTCTTGAATATTTTTTTCACGTCGAAAAAACCCTGAAATCGTTTTTATGTAAAAAACATTCTTTTTTATCATTATTTTTTTAAATGGCAAATTTTATAAAAAAAAATTTTCCATAATTAATTCTTGTTATTAAAATGATTTCGCCAAGACAATGCGTTAGACAGTTTGTAGATTATAAATTTCAAATATAATTATTTACAATGACCTTAAAGTTATAAAATATTAAAAACTGAAAATTGGCGAAAACATGGTAAACAATTTAAAAGAAGTCTTATCAAAACAGGGCGAATTCAAAATGCCCTACTTTTCAGAATAATAAAAAATAACGAAGAAATTATTTTACAAAAAATCGTACCCGATTTCAAAATTAGGTTTAGAAATTAATTTCAGATTCAGATAATAAATTATACTTTTTACAAGAAATATAAGTTTATTTGATAATAATTAATTTCAAAAACTTAATATAAAAATTTAAATAACGAAATATAAAAAATAATGTATATATGTATGTAACGAATGGACGTCAAAGCGGCTGAAACAATTTTGATGAAATTTTCCCAGAATGATCGTTATATACCCCAAAAGTAACATAAAAAATCCGAAAGGACAAGGGAGAGGTGTACCCCCATACAAATATTGATTATCGAATATATAAAGAACAATAACAGCGAGAGTTCTCAAATTTGGTTCAAACTACTTTCTCAAGAAAGTTTTTTAATGGACCAAATTAATCAGATGGCCCCCCATACGTAGCCAATTTTCATTATGGGATATCTAAAGAACTAATTCATCGAAATTTTTAAAAATTGTTCCCATCGACTATTTATTTTACTGGACAAAAATATTATTCGAATATTTTAACAAAATCTTTCAATTTTTCCAAATCCTTATTGTACGATTTTTTAATTCATGTCGCGACTTTTGGCATTTTTGTACAGCAAAAAACTAGTAAAAATTTATAATTTATACTAAATTTCTAATATCAAAAAAGTATAATTTTATTAAAATTTTCTTCTTAAATTTTATACTAAAAATCTGAATTTATATTAAAATTTTTATTTTATTTTATTTATTTTATTTTGTACAAAAAAAAAGATATTTTGGACTAAAATTCAAATATTAATTTTATATTATAATTTTATTCTAAATATCAATTTTTATACTTTAGTTCAAAGTTTGTACTTTAATCTAATTTTATACTAAAATTTTAATGCTTAATATGTATACTGTACTTAAATTAAGATTTTACATTTTTATTTTAATTTTATACTAAAATTCCAATTTTATATTAAAATTTTAGTTTTATACTAAAGTTCTTATTTTATATAAAAATTCTAATCTTGTACTAAAATTTAAGTTTTACACAAAAATTCCAATTTTATATTAAAATTCTGATTTTATACTGTATTTCAAATTTTATACTAAAATTCTGTATTCATTACGACTAAGTATAATCAAAAACTAATTCTTTTTGTTTTATCTCTGTTATACATATACACATGGTTTTAAATTTTATTTATTTACTTATTTTTTTTATAATGCTAATTTTTATTTGTTTATTATTGTTAAATTTTATTTAAACGTTTTTATAACATTTATTTTCAATATTTAAATTAATAATTTTCATTTAAAACAATTTTACATTAAAAATTATCTCCCACACACACTCTAATTGCCACCATTTTGTGTGTAGGGTATACCAATGTGAAGTTTGTTTACATTGTTTATGTAAGTGTGCATGTGATGTTTACAAAAAAGTTCTTAAATACTCACCACCACCACCACATCATGATAAAAATATCAACAAAAAAAAATGAAACAAAATAAAAACAATAACAATAATAAAAACAATTTGATGAAGAACTTTGTAAAAAAAAGGAAAGAAAAAAAATATAACAACATTCAAACTGGTTGACCTTCCAATTAGAGCAACAACAAAATATTAAATACATCAACAAATAAAAACATTCTTATTGGAAAATAAATACAACATAAAATAATAAACAAAATAAGTAAACAAAATACAGACAGACAGAATTATTTTCTAGTTTAAAAATAAGATTGATTAGGAATTTTATTAAAATTAAAATGAAATTAAAGTAGAACATAAATTGTTGGAGCATTTGTATTAGTTTGTAGCCCTTCTTCCTCATTAGCGGAACCATTCATTCATACCTTCACTTGTAGTTTTTGTTGATATTGTTGGAAATCGTGCATTAAACACACATACAGAACAATAACAAACTTCACACAAACACACTCACATTGGGAGATATTGAATTTATTGATGTTTTTAATTTAATTCTAAATAAAAAATATAAACATTAACGTGTGGCGGCATTACTATTAACCGAGATGATTTAGTTTGTGCTGCTAGTGATGACTGACTAGACGACTTTACTCACGTTTACCCTCATCATGATCATATCAGATAGTTTTTTTTTGTGGGTATTTTGTGTACCTTAATAAAACTATAAATAATATTTATATACTTCACTTCTTTTTTGTTGGTCTCATCTCATTTAAGAAATAATGCAATATTTGTTTTTTTTATTAAATAAACAAACTTGTTTGGAAGCTTTTTGTAATAAAAGAAAAAAGTGTTTGAAAATAAAAAAATTAAATAAAATATATATCGCTCATTTGCTGCAAAGGAAGTCATAACTCAAAAATTTAATTTTTTCTTTAGATGTATTTTTCATTTTTTGAAGACACATATTTCTTGGAATTCATGAATGAAAACTTTATATTTAGTTTATTTTTGAAACGCTTAAAATCAAAAGTTATGACGATCTTGCAACAAATAAGCGATATAATTTTGCTTTTAATTAATTTTTTAATTAATACGATTTTCTTAGAAAATATATTATTCACACTTAACAAGTGTGTATTTTTAAAAAATATTGAATTGATTTAAAAAAATTGAAAAAAATATAAATAACTAGCTTTTACCCGGTGCGCCTTGCTGCACAAAATTTATCAATCAAAATCACATGACGTATATTAAAAGAATTCCATGCAACAGGGATTTTCCTGAATCCCTCTGACTGTAATCGTGCTTTAATTTTCCAATTAAACCGTATCAAAGGAAAGTGACAAAATTTGGACCAATTATAATTTCGATAATTAATAATTGATATATATGGTCGGCTCTTTTTTTTTCCTTTGTAAGACCACATCTACCATTCACTTTCTTACGTAAAACTGGCTGCAAAACTTTTATGGTCCTATAGACAGTTATTATTTGTATTGCATGTGGGCTGCCATTTCCTTTTTGTCTAGTAAAACTGTTCCTTGGAAAAGAAATTTGGATGCAATATCCGTCCTATATTTTATGCTCTGAAAACGTTTATTGAAAAATTATTTGGGACTAAATCTGTTTAGTTAAACAGTTCCTTGATAAGTGATTGGGTCCAAATTTGAAAATTCTCGCTGTTTTAGTTCTTTAGATACTCGATAATCAATTTTTGCTATGTATGGAGCGTACCTCTCCCCCTGATCCTATCCGCCCCACATTTTGTTGAGTAAAACAGTTTTTTATCAGTTCTCGCTGTTATACTTCTTTATTCAATATTCGATAATCAATATTTGCTTTGTATGGCGGGTACCCCTGCCCCTGGTCCTTTGGGAATTGTTTATAGCCTTTGTTACTATCGGGTATTTTTGGATCATTCTGTGAAAATATCATCAAAAATTGCCATATGTTACATACATATACACATCCTATTTTATATATAGAAATATATTTTCCTATTTGCTGATATACAACCTGATAATTTCAAAATGATTAATGAATTCTTTAACAAAAAGCAAAAGATTTTCAGATTAAAATTCTTCATTGTGTTTGAAATTGTTTATAATGAGTTCAATAACTTATTTTGTTTCGAATATTTATAAAAGGCGTTCAATTAATATTTTTAAATTTTATTATTATATAGCGCCATTAAAAAAAAACAACATTACAAGGAAGTAATTTGTTTTTTAATATTAAATAATATCTTGAAATATTAAATAATTTATTCCGCTAAAATTTTAAACATTTTCAATTTACGTCACTTTATTCTAAATTGTCTAGGGTCTATGGAAAATCTATTCCCTAAAATGTTTTTAATCTACACTTTAAATAAAACATGTTTTATCTTCCAAAACAATCTAACCTATAAAAGGGCTCAACTACATGGAAAGCGTGCTGGGTGTTTTTTTGTTAAAAATCTAACACGTGCTAAGAATTTTTAATAATTAAAATTGTTAAATTTTTATTATTTCATATAAATTAATAAATTTGTATTTGTGTAACTTTTAATTTTTATATCGATATGATTTGAATATTTAAATATTTTTGTTTTTTTTTACACATTAATTTTTTAAAAACAAGTTTTAAAAGTCGCGATTATTTTTTAGTTAGAGTTTTAAGAAAATGAATAATATTTGTGAAACAAGTATTATTATAATATAAAATTGTCATTTTAGTAGAAAATTGAATTATAAGTTTAATATAAAAATTATAGTATATAAACAGAACATTTTTAAAATTTTAGTATAAAATTGAAAATATTTAATTTCATTACTAGCATTTATCCGGTGCACTTTGCTGCGCAAAAATTCTCCTCAGTCCCAGATCTCGAAAAAAATTCATAAATCAGGACGTGTATTAAAAGAAAATTCATATAACGTGAATTTTACCAAATCCCCCTGATCCAATCCATTCTAAATTTGTTCAATAAAATCGTTTCATAGGAAAATGAAAAAAATTGGAAACACGAAACGGAATAGTTCTTTAGATACTCGATAATTAATAATTGGTATAAATAAGGTCGGTATATAATATAGGCAATTGGTATATAATATATGAGTCCTATATTTTTTCACCACGGCAATTTTTTAAGAAAATGTTAATATCATACATTTTGTCCATTGAGAAAGTTCCTAGAGGGACCAAATTTGAAATACTTGATGAAGTAACAAAAGCTTTGTAAGGAGGTCCATTAACACAGTTCCTTGAAAAAGTTCTTGGGTTTGAGAACTCTCACTGTTTAAGTTCTTTGGATATTCGATCATCAATATTTGATTTGTATAGAGGTACCCCTCCCTTTAGTCCGATCGAAATTTTTATAGCCTTTCTGTGAACATTTTAACTAATTGGATCAGTAGTTTTAAGGTATATACATATATCCTATTTTATATAAAGAATATTATTTTTATTATTATTCGATTTTAGTAAATATATAATGAAAATATTTTTGAAAATTATTTATTAATTGGTTAAGATTTAAATAATTATTTTTCTAATTTTAATTCTTATACGTTTTTCTATATTTTTAGGGAAAAACTGATTGCGAATTTCCTGAAGTCGATGATTTCTTTCATATTATTGTATAATAAATATTTTAATTTTAAATTTATTTATAACTTAAATTATAGAAAATGTACCATTTATATTTCTAATTGTTTGCTACTACTTTTAAAATACAACTCTGTACATTATTTGATAAGAATTGTCAAAAACAGCTGTGTATTGTTGTTGTTGTAAGTTTTTTCTTTGCAAAGAGAGTCTTTTTTTTTTGGCAAATGTATTTGTTTATCATGTGTAATTTATTATGTTAAACTAAAATATGAATAATTTTAATTTTGATTTGGATAATAATATAGATGAAGATTTTTTTGGTTCTTTAACAGGGTGAGATTAATAATATATTACTAAATAATAACAGAATTAATAATAAACAAATTTAGAAGCAAATCTTCAAAACTGCAACAACTATTTGGTGAGGAGACTTTATCGGCCGATGATAAGCAACAAACATTAAAATATCAACGTCCCAAAGCTAATGAACTCAAAAACAATGAAAGCAAAGATGTAGCTGCTACAGCAACTAATAACACAAGTACTACATTAATGGCCAAAGTGGTAACAGCCTACAAACAAGGTGAATTGCAGGGTAAAGTTGGTTTGGCTTTAATACAGAATGTTGATAATACTTTCAATATAATAATGTATAAAACAAAAAATCATATATTGGTTACTTTAAAACTAATTGCTGGTGAAGATTTGCTTTACAAACAAACAAAATATTGGCAATTTTACGATGAAGCAGCAATATATTGGAGTTTTAGTTTTGAAAATCCAATTGATGAAGTTGAATTTATGGAAAAACTAAATGAAAAGAGAATAACATTTGAACAACCAGAAAAAGAAGATCATACACAAAAACCTTTAGACTTGGATAATGAAACTGAGTTCTTAATAGATAAAGAAGAACTCTTAGAAAATTTACCTAAAACAGCTATAAAAGATTCCAAAAATTCCTTAATTAAAAGAGTTGCTAAAATGGGCAAACCTTTACCGACACTTTCTTCATATGGCCAACAAACTACTACAGAATTTAGTGATTCCTCAGATACAGAAGTTATTAAAACTCCGTTGGCTTCTATGGCAAAACCTGTCATTGCACCTAGAAGTAATAAACTAAATAGCTCGAAAGTGAATTCACAAGTGATGACCACCATGGCTGCATTTAATCCTACATCAACAGCTGGTGCTATCTTTCCAATTGCCCCCATGGAATCCCAATATATGCAAATGCTTTTAACAGAACAAAGAACTCAAGGATCAGAATTACGTATGAATATGAATAAATTAGAAAATAAAATAGAAAAAGTTTTAGACAAACTAGAACTTTATGATAGAACAGATGCTAAAACGAAACCGGAAAAAGATGATGAAATCTTAGAATTAGAAGAGAAGCTATTAATGCTCAAAAAGGAAAATCGAAAATTAAAACAAAATTTGCAAGAACAAAATTCAATAGCAAAAGAAGAAAGAACTAAAGAAATAATTAACGAAATAAAAGAGGATTTAAAAGAGTTGGAAATAGATTATAAACAAGATTTAAAAATTATAATAACACAACTTAAAGCTAAACTTAAAGAAAATCTCAGAAAAGTTCAGGAATTACAAGAAAACCTAGCAGAAAGTGAATTAGCTCTTAAAGAGAAACAAACAGAATTAAATACTAAAGAAAAAGCTATAACGGAAATGGAAAGTCAGTTAAATTTGTTAAGAACACAAGAAAATGATTTCAAAGTTAAAGAAAATGAACAAGAACTACAAATATTAAAAATAAAACAAGAATTATTAGATTTACAAACTAAATTACAAGAAAAAACACAAACATCTTTAACAACTCCCAATGATAGTTTAGTGAAAACTATAATGAACAATTTGTATTTGGATATCGCTGAAAAATTGGAACACAACAATTTGCCACAAAATGAACAAACCCTAGCAATAATTGCTGCATCCATAAGGCAACAAACCTTAAAATCTTTACAACAATTAAAGACAAAAGAATGACTACTTTGCGATGTCCAAAGAAATAAACTTTAAAGTATTTGTTTGATATTCGATTGTATTATTTTTTTGTACTAGATAAAAATAATTTAGAGCAATAAAGTTTATCATAAATATAATTTTATATCAATTCGAAAAATATAATAAAAAACAAACATTTTTTGTTAAAAGAAAGAAGTCATTTACCGCTTTTTATTAAATTGTTTATATTAAAACATAATAAACATCATCAGATTCAACGTAGAGATTACTGTAAACATCCGGATCGGATTTTAAAAATTAGTTAAATATATAAAACATTTTAAGATTTTACAAAAATATTGTGATTTTGCTTAATATGAGACTTTGCCATATAAAAATAAACAGGCAAATTGACAATTTTGTAGGTGGTTGAATTTGCTAAAAATGAGGCATTGCTTACTAATGTGGATTAGATAGCAGGGTTGTATTTCTTTTAAAATTTTATATGGAACTTTTTAAAAAAGTTCATCTAATCAAAATTTCGAGTCCATTTTCGGATTCAGCGGGTGGGGTTACGGTAAATAGGGGTTTCCAGCCCAATCGGATGGCAAATTTAAGAGAAATATGCAAAAAACTTAAAATATGAAATTGGCAAAATTTGCAAAACAAAAATATGGTGACTTTGCTAAATAAAGTGAAACAGAATTTGCTTATTTCATGTTTTATGTTTATTTTCCGTCCGTTTCGGCTGAAAACCCCAATCTTCTAAACCCCCAACGCTTAGTTCAAAATTGAATTCAAAATTTTAATACGAAGAAGTTTTTTAAAAACTTTTGGACTTTTTATTAAAAATTTATATGGGATTTTTAAGAAAACTTCCCCGTATCAAAATTTGGACTTCATTTTCGGATTTAGCGTGGGGGGTTACGGTGAATAGGGGTTTCCAGCCCAATCGGATGGCAAATTTGGATGAAAAAGTCAAAAAATCTAAAATGTGAAAGTGGCAAATTCTGTTTTACAATATTTAGTGAAAACTAATTTTAGCAAAGTCACCAAATTTTTGTTTTGCAAATTTTGCCAATTTCATATTTTAAGTTTTTTGCATATTTCTCTTAAATTTGCCGTCCGATTGGGCTGGAAACCCCTATTTACCGTAACCCCACCCGCTGAATCCGAAAATGGACTCGAAATTTTGATTAGATGAACTTTTTTAAAAAATCCCATATAAACTTTTTAAAGAAATACAACCCTGCTATCTAATTCACATTACAAAGCAAAGCCTCATTTTCAGCCACCCACTTTTTGTGAGTAAAATTTTGCCTGTTTAACTTTATTTAGCAAAGTCACTTTATTTTTGTTTTGCAAATCTCGTCAATTTCAATTCTTAAGGTTGGTCTAGAAACCCCTATTTACCGTAACCCTACCCGTTGAATCCGAAAATGGACTCAAAATTTTAATTAGATGAAGCTTTACAAAAAATCCCATCAATTTTTTAAAACTCTGCCTAATTGAAATCCCTAAAGTATACTACAAAGAATAAAAGCATTAATGTTGTGTTTACTAATTACATTAAAATATGTTGTTTTAAGGGATTAAATTATTAATTTATTTTATAATTTATTGATTTTATTTTAGTACAATAATTTTAAAATATTTCTGTAGTTTTTCAGCAACAGTTATAGCAAAAGCCAAAACATTTAAAACTTCCAATGGAAAAATGGTACTCAATATCTCTTTAATGACTGTTTATCTGAAACGAAAATAAGAAAGAAAAAAGGAATATTAATTATTATTTACAATATTTTTAAATTTATTAAAATTTATTTATTTTCACAAAATATATTCAAATTTTCTTTTATAAATAAAACACATTTTTGTTCTGTAATGATTATTTACTTTTATTTATTGCTTATTTTAAAAAGATGCATACATATTTTTGTATTTAAATAGAGAAAAATAGTTATTTAAAAACGAATAAAACTAAAATTAAAGAAAAAGTCTATGCAAACATACATATTATATTTCATACAGTTATAGTGTTGAACTACAGGTAACTGCCTTTTAAAACAGAAAAATCTGTTATAATCTCTTTACAACAATATGTGTATGTATATTAAATAAATAATAAATTGTTTATTTAATTTTATAAATTTGTATTTCTAAAGTAAAGTTTAAAAATTGGAAAACGTTTTTTTTATAATTTACTTATGGTTATGGAGTCCTGTTTATCTTTTATAAAAATGATTTCACTACTTGTTATTTTATATACTGCTATTTTAATGTTATATTTTAGGAGATTGAGAGGAAAAGGATATTTATTGTTTTTAATTTTTCTTTATCAAGGAACAAAACTATTTCACGTGGGAAATATTGCTATTAAATGTGTTCAATTTGGTGGGTAAGTAAATTCGAAAACTGTTTTAAAGGATTTTTTACTACTTTAAAGACTGTTTTGATAATTCCAGTGAATAACATAAAACTCTTTGAATTACACATTCAGTCCATTCTTTTGTTTAATTAAAACTAACTTATAAATAAAAATGTGTCACTTTTGCTTACAACAATGGAAAAAGAAACGATGTTGATTTCTATTTCCAATATTTTTTTACCTGATTTGAAATATTATTTCTAAAACAAACCTATTACAAGGTGCACAATGTTAAATTCTTAAAAGAACTCATTTTTCCTATTGGTTTAGAAATTTCTTAATCAATCCGAAGACGATTCATCTTCAGAATCGGAGGTGGTGTCGGTTGTCTTGTAGCGTTTACGCTTAACTTTAGTTTTCTTACGTCTCATCACCGGTGTTTCAGAAGCTTTACGCTTGTATTTGCCCTTCTTGCGTACTTTTCGTCCCGTTTCATCAGATTCACTAGTGGAAGATTCTTCATTATCGCTAGAGTCCGATTCGGTGGTATCATCGCTGGAGGAAGACGAGCTAAGGGAAGAGGATGATGATGACGAGGACTCTGAAGAGGAAGATGAATGTTTCTTGTGTTTCTTATTTTTTCCATGTTTTTTATGTGTTTTCTTGTGTTTTGCCTTTTTCTTTTTAGATTTTTTCTTTTTTGTTGTTTTTGAAGACTTCTTATGTTTCTTAAGCAGCTCGGCCTCCTTTCCTTTAACTCTTTCATACGCAACTCTGTTAGTGGTGTTAAATAGTCCAGTTCAGAATCTGAACTAGTACTCTCCACATCCAATAAAATCTCTTTATTGGGATCCACCTTAAATGCATACACAAAATGTATAAATTATTTAATTATTTTTACTATGCAATTTAATTATTTTTTACCTTGAGAAAGTTTCTACATTGAAACGTTAGATGGCCGGCATAACCACATTTTTTACAAGCTGCCCTGGCCGACTCCTTATTAGGATTTGTTAAAGGAAAACTCATTTCTCCCTGCAAGAATTAATCTTGCCTTCAAAAAGTTTCTTTTGTTTAGATTTCTACTTTATTATTAAATTATTTTGCCGTACAATTTTTTTACAAGACTTTAGTTGCAAATAAACAAAAATCTAGTATTAAAAGCAAATAAGAAAGAAGAAAACAACTACAACAAACAGCTGATAAGCCAAAATAAATCTCTCTCATAATAACGACACTTTCTCTTTGAGATGCTGCCATTGTATGTTGTTTTAAGTAATTTTCTTAACTGATATGGTAATCTTTATTTTTGACCAATTGTATCATTTAAATCCGAAGTTGTATATTTTTTATTTTATTTCAAGAATGTTAAAGATACTTAGAAACCTTCTTGAAATAACTTAGTTTTCAAGGTATAGAGATTTGAAATTATAGTAAACATACAAATAACTATTCATTCATTTCATTCAGCCATAAATGCACATTAACTCAAATCAATACACAGTTTTATGGTTTTTTTCTTGAAAAAAAAATCGATCTTACTAAATTCATTCCTACCGAAAATGAAATTAAACATCTAAATATCCATATAATTTATTATTTATTTGCACAGTAATTTTTTCTTTAGAGAAATAAATAATATCCATCTCTGTTTGTCAACAATGTTTGTTTCCTACAATTGTTGCAACAATTTAACTTCAAGAAGAAGAAGAAGAATATATTTGACAGTAAATTTTCTGTCGCGTACGTCATCAATTGCTTTGTAGTTGCAGTCAAGTGAAAATATTGTAAAAATATATATTTGTAGATAACTTGGAAGAAAATTAAATATTTTTATTAAAAATTTGCTATAAATAAAAAAGTAGATAGTAACAATAAATAATTTAAAGGAAAATATTGAATATTTTCTCTAATAACGAAGTAAAAAATTGTGTTTGCAAATATTCTTTGGTAAAAGTGTTTGTGAGAGTGTGAGTGTAAGAGAAAAAATCATTGTTTTATTTTTTTGTTTTTGCTAAGTGAACCTTATCTTATATTGCTCGTATGCTATCTTCAAGTTCTCCCATTACTTTAGCGGGGAGTTTAAATAGCACAACATCTGGTAGTGGAGTCATGCAACAACAATCTAATGCATTTTCCGCTTATGGCGATAAGGCCCAAATGGGACTGGATATTGAGTATGGCACAGATCCGGCTAGTGGTGCCATATTTAAATATGAGGGACGTAAACATGATGATTTAAAACAAATGTTAGATAGCAATAAGGATGGTCTCAAGTTGGAGGCAATGAAACGTATTATAGGTATGATTGCGAGGGGACGAGATGCTAGTGACTTGTTTCCAGCTGTGGTGAAGAATGTAGTTTCGAAAAATATTGAAGTCAAGAAATTGGTATATGTGTATTTGGTGCGTTATGCCGAAGAACAGCAAGATTTGGCATTACTTTCTATATCCACATTCCAAAGGGCTCTCAAGGACCCCAACCAGTTGATAAGAGCTTCGGCTTTGAGGGTTCTGTCTTCGGTAAGAGTGGCCATGATTGTGCCTATTGTAATGTTGGCTATAAGAGATAGTGCTTCTGATATGAGTCCTTATGTGCGAAAAACTGCTGCTCATGCTATACCAAAGTTATATTCTATTGATGCAGAACAAAAGGATGAATTAGTAACTGTTATAGAAAAACTGCTATCAGATCGTACTACCTTGGTAGTAGGTTCAGCAGTAATGGCTTTTGAAGAAGTAAGTACCTAAAAACAAAATTTTTTCTTTTCTTTAATATGGTTTTATCTTTAGGTCTGTCCCGAACGTGTGGATCTGATTCATAAAAACTATCGTAAACTTTGCAATCTTTTAGTTGATGTTGATGAATGGGGACAAGTGATTATTATAAATATGTTGACACGTTATGCCCGCACTCAATTCGTAGACCCTAATGCCGATGAACCCTCAGATGAGGAAAACGCACAAAGCTCTGAGGAACACAAAAAGTTCTACGATGATTCCGAGCAAAGTGATTCCAATAGTAGTGATGATGAAGGCAATAAAAAATCCAAGCACCGGCAAAATAATAAAAAACAATCATCTAATTCCTCACCCTCTTCAAGTTATCATATTGATCTTGATCACCGTTTGTTGTTAAGGCAAACGAAACCCTTGTTGCAATCGCGCAACGCTTCTGTTGTCATGGCTGTGGCTCAGTTATATCATCATGTGGCTCCAAGACAAGAAGTGCAAATTATAGCCAAAGCTTTAATACGGCTCCTACGTTCCCACAAAGAGGTTCAAAGTGTGGTATTGACTTGCATTGCATCGATGTCTACAAAACGTAAGACCATATTTGAGCCACACATTAAGTCATTCTTTGTGCGCACAAGTGATCCTACCCACATTAAATTATTGAAATTAGAAATTCTAACTAATTTGGCCTCGGCTGCTAGTATATCTTTGATTCTAAGAGAATTTCAAACTTATATTTCTAGCAGTGATCGTCCATTTGTGGCTGCCACCATACAGGCCATAGGTAGATGCGCTGGCTCTATTAAGGAAGTAACAGAAACTTGTCTCAGCGGCTTGGTTCATCTACTATCTAATCGTGATGAACATGTGGTAGCCGAAAGTGTTGTAGTTATTAAGAAATTACTGCAAACTAAAGCAGCTCAACATTATGACATTATTTCACAAATGGCAAAACTGTTGGACTTTATTAAGGTACCAGCGGCCAGATCATCTATCATATGGCTTATAGGAGAATATAGTGAAAAGGTTCCCAAAATAGCTCCAGATGTTTTAAGAAAAATGGCTAAAACTTTTGTTGACGAAGAGGATGCCGTCAAATTGCAAGTTCTTAATTTGTCGGTAAAATTATATCTCACTAATCCCCAACAAACATCGCTTCTGTGCCAATATGTTTTCACTTTGGCCCGTTATGATACAAATTATGACATTCGTGATAGAGCCAGATTTTTGAAGCAGTTCATTTTTCCTAGTAACGGTAAAAGTAATGTTCTCTCGGAAGCAGCCAAAAAGGTCTTCCTATCAGCTAAGCCAGCACCTACTTTGGAAAGCAAATATCATACACGCAATCTTTATCAATTGGGTTCATTATCACATTATTTGAATATGCGTTGTACGGGTTACAATGATTTACCCACCTTCCCTCAACAACCTTCAGATCCTACAGTACGAAATGTCGATGGGTTTATGCAGGAAAATGTTAGCAAGATGTCTAATCATTTAGCCAATCATCATCAGCAGCAAACACCCCAAAAGGAAAATAATATAAAACAAAAGAAACACAAAAAATCGGACAATTCTTTCTTTTCGGAGTCAGAAGAGAAATCATCTGAATATTCCAGCACCAGTGAGTCATCATCGGGTTCTTCCAGTTCTTCGGACTCCGATTCCGATGATGAAAATAAAAATGAAAACCCTAAATCAGTTGAGATGGTAAAGGAAAAATCAGATTATAATTCCAACAACAAGAAATCAAATGTAGCAGTTGAAAACAATAATTTAGTTAATAATGCCAATGGTTCTGGTACTTCAGATTCGGAATCATCTTCATCTTACGGTTCATCTTCGTCCTCGGAAACTAATTCATCAGAATCAGCCTCAGATTCTGGTTCTGAAGATGAAAGTCCTATTAGAAATAATAAAAATTCTAATGTTAATTCTAAAACAGAGACAGAAAATAAAAAAGAGCTAAAAAGTAATTTAGATTTACTTTTGGATTTGGATGATATACCTCCTATAGGGCCTGTTATGACACCATCTTTAGGAGGATTTTTAACACCAGGTATTTTTAAAGAACATTGATTGTTAGAAAATATTTATTTTTTTAATAATTAAACTTAATTTTTAGGCACACCTTTAGCTGCTACTAATACAGCCGCCTTAATACCACAACCAATGGCTAATCGTATAGATCTAGTGGGACCTTCCCACATTTCTTACCATCACAAAGAATTGTTAAATAAACTATCCGGTCGCGGCCTACAAGTTAGTTATCGTTATACACGTTCCCCTCATCTATATTCTTCTGCAATGGTATCTATAGAATTGCAATTCATTAATCAGGGCACTGAGGAAATTACCAATATACAAATGGGACAAAAATCCTTGCCACCTGGTATGCAAATGCAAGAATTTGCTCCTATTAACACATTATGTCCTGGTCAGTGTGCCACCAGTGTTATGGGTGTAGATTTTAATGATTCTACACATGCTATTGATTTTGAAATTTGTTCAAGTAATGGGACTTCACGAGTGACTTTTAAACCCATTATTGGAGAACTTATAAGATCAGTTCACATCTCGGAATCTCTATTTAAAGAAGAACGTCTCAAACTGCGAGGCATGAATGAACATCAAACCAAATTAAAAATGAAGCAAAATGCTATTGAGCCTACAATATTAAAACAAAAAATATTTGAATGTATTAATGTTGCAGCCCTAACTAGCAACAACACTGACAATCCAGTTTATAATTTTGTAGGTCAAACAATGACTTCAAAAAGTTTAGTACTAATTAGCTGTGACTGGTCACAAACACCAGATGAATTAGTTTTGCAAGTTAATTGTGAAAAAATGGTTATTGGATCGATGGTTTTAAATGAAATTACAAGTTATTTAAATAATGCTTTTAAATATTGAATTGTAGTTTTAAGGTTAAATTCACAATTCAACAATTTTTGATTCGAAAATAAAACTATTTTCAACTTCAATTGTTAATTATGAAAATAACCTGAAAATGGCAACGAAATATCTATTTGAGAATAAATATTATAATATCCTATTAATAAACAATTCTTTGAAATTAGCTTAAGTTAAAAATGTTTGTTTGTGGCCCTAAATGTTATAATTGATATTGGAACGTATATTGTCTTAAATGTTGTAAACTAAAAAATGCCTTGTTATATTTTTGGTTTTAAAAAATTTTTTATTTTCAAAATCGAGGAATTTTAAAGTAGTTATTTTGCCCATTGAACAAACAATTATTTTTTTATAAGAAAATCATTTACAAAAACAATGCCAATTCATAAAAATAAAATGAATTGTGTAAGAAATTTTTGTTGCACTTGGTAGATTTTCTAGTAGACTATTAACAAGATTCAGAAAGTTATTTTTACACAATTCCTGAAAATATATATATATATATATATATATATATATATATATATATATATATATATATATATATATATATATATATATATATATATATATATATATATATATATATATATATATATATATATATATATATATATATATATATATATATATATATATATATATATATATATATATATATAAACGTATTTGATGTTAATAATTACCTTATCCTACATTTGAATAATATATAAAATAAATTATAAAGTATTGCATAAACAACCTTTTAATAAATTAAGCAATTTTAAAAATTACTTTGCATCTTTCAGGCCTATGTCTCCACTAAATGTTTAAACCACTCTAAGGTTTCGTTAACACATTTTTCTATGGCTAAAGCTAAGCTTTTTAAATAAAGAAATGAATAAAAATATTATAAAAACTGTAATTTTATTTATTAGAATTCTTAATTATGGGGTTTTAAATTGTTAAAAATATATAAATGTTTATTATTGTTATTGTTTACTATTTAAATTTCATTTGCCTCGTTTACTCTCTCGTACAATGCTGCAACTTAACAACACTTAAACATATGTTTATTTAGTATTTAAAAATTATTTTTCAATATTTTTATAGAAATCAGATCATTCCGTATACCTTTTGAAAACTAAATAGAATGAGATTTATATCTCTTTCATGTAAGTATAATTTCAATCCTTAAAAAATATTTCTCTATATATTAAATTTTAAATGTATGTAACTTGCCAGCTCTGAGTAATAGGAATGACATCACATTTGACAGTTGCTGAGACAACTCAGTGTTTTTTTGTACTGGAGCACAACATTTAGTGAAAAAAATTATTTTTTTATATTGTTTTATGTTTTTTATTTAAACAAATAAAATTCATGCTCAAAATCTAAACATATAAACTATAAGCATTATTAAATATTGGCAAATCAAATAAATAATAAAATAGAAAACTAATAAATCTTGTAAAATATGTATCAAATCTAAGAAGTAGAGAAAAAAAGCAACACCACCAACATACAACGCAACCAATAATAATGCAATAGAAAAGAAGATTTGGAACACAACAACAATTGCCTGCGTGGATGGGGAGAAATCCATAAGAAACAGTAGTATTATATTCTAGTAAATAGATTAAAAAAGTCGAACAACAAATCAAATATAACAGAGATAATAATAAAAATAATTAAAAATAGATTGAAAGTGTGAGAGAAACCAAAAATAAATAAAAACAACAACAAAGAATTGGAGTATGAGTAATAATAGTGCAAGTAATGGTGTTAATGGTGGCGGCGGAGTCGGAGGACGTCGCACACAACAAGTGGATTGGAATCGATTTGGTTTAGGTTCTGAAGATGATAGCGAGGTGGTAGTGGCAAATTTTCGCCAAAGAGCCAACACAGGAGGTTTTATAGATTTAGGAAATGAACACACATATGCTTCTGGTGGTCATCAGGCCTCGGGAGCTAATGAAATATTTGCCCAAGAGCAGGGTGATAAACCTTGGTAAATTATGATAAGTTATAAAAATCGTTTGTTTTTAATTAAATGTGTTTTTTTAGGTGGCGTTCAAATTTCTTTATATCCCAACCAGTTTTATTTGGCACCTGGGATGGTGTCTTTACCTCCTGCCTTATCAATGTTTTTGGCGTTATTGTGTTTTTGCGTTCTGGTTGGATAGTAGCCCAGGCTGGTATTTTGAATGCCATTTTGATTATATTTTGTACAGTAGTTATAGCCTTGGTATCAGTTCTATCAGCCGTGGGCATATGTGAACGTTGTCGTGTAGAAAGTGGTGGCGTTTATTTTCTAATAGCTCATACTTTAGGTTCAAGGTTTGGTGGTTCTTTAGGTCTGTTGTATTGCTTTGGACAGGCAGTTGGTTGTGCTTTAAATGTCATGGGTTTTGGTGAATCCATGGCTGGATTAGTTGGCTTGGAAGACAATAAATGGGCCATTAGAGGTTTCGCCACAGCCGCTGTATTGCTGTTGGGTTGTATTAACGTGGCCGGTGTTAAATGGGTCATTAAATTACAGTTTATATTATTAATGATATTATTGGTATCTGCTTTGGATTTTATGGTGGGCAGTTTTATAGGAGAAGATCGGGGTAAGTATAAATAGTTTAGTATATATTATTATTAATAATTTGATATGTGTTTTATATTTAAGCAAATGGTTTTGATGGCTGGGCTAGTAATAACTTTGTGGAAAATCTTTGGACCAAATATGAGGATGGCTATTCCTGGTTTAGAGTATTTGGTGTTTTCTTCCCCACAGTCACTGGTGTCTTGTCTGGCATTAATATGAGCGGTGATTTGAGAGCCCCATCCACAGATATTCCTAATGGCACTCTAGCTGCTTTTGGTACCTCGTAAGTTTAAAGTAATAATAATTTTTCATGATTAATCTCAATTTTCCTAATTTTTAGCACATTTCTTTATATGGTATTCATCTTATTTTTGGGCTCCACTTGTCAGAGAGATACTTTATTAACAGATTTCATGATTGTGGTTAAAGTTTCTGCTGTTCATTTACTATTAGTCGCTGGTATTTATGTTTCCAGTATGTCTTCTTGTTTAGGTGCCATGTATGGTACGCCCAGAGTTTTGCAAAGTATAGCCAAAGAAAGTGTTATACCTGGCATTGATATTTTGGCTAAAGGAGTAAGTTTTATTTCTAAAAGGCTAAATTTTAACATTTTTATTTTTAATATTTAACATTTAACATTTTTAAAGCGTGGTCCCAATAAAGTGCCTCTGTATGCCATGGGAGTAGTAGCTGTTGTCACAGTTACGTTCATTATTGTAGGCGATATCAATTTCCTAGCCCCCATTGTCACCATGCCTTTTTTGCTTACCTATGCTTGCATAGATTACTCATATTTTGCTTTGGCCCAAACTTTTGATATACAAGAACAAAGGGAAGAACGTTTTCGCATACAAGCCTCATCGCCCTCTTATGAAACCAGACGTTATGGTGCTACTCAAGAAGGCAATGATTTAGATTTATTATTTCCCGATCGAGTTCGCCATAAAAATCTACAAAGTCCTCAAAATTCACCTTTACATGTGCCTTCTACAAATAATTCATCTTCTCAAAATGGCAGCATACAAACAAATGCCTCCATCTCATCTAATACAGCTGCAGCTACTTATGGCGAGGGAATTAATAGTACAAATGCTGAAGGTAATCTAGAAGCTGTTACTACCCAAGACAATGAGGAAGATGAAGAACCAATTGCCCCCATTAGACCACCTATACATTCCAAAACGAAAAATTGGTATTCCGGTTATTGTAATAGATGGGCTTCATTATTGGGAGTAAGTATTTAAGAAATAAAATCAATGTAATTTTTTTGTTAATGATTTTTACCACAGGCCTTTACCAAAATTTTGGTTATGTTAATGGTAAACTGGTATTATGCCTTAACCTGTTTTCTGGTTGTATTTGTTATTTGGTTTTATGTGGGTACAGCAAATCCTGCTGTTAAACCAGGTCTTACAGCAGAATTCAATTTCTTTGCTTGGCTGAAAAGTGTTATATTCCGGTGTTTTGGGTAATTTGGAAAACTATTAAAAATAATTTTAATCCTCAACTTTCTAATCTTAAATCTTTTTTTTAATTCTCTCAGCAAACGCATGCACGAGTATGAACAAATAGTGGTGACACCTTCATGTCCAGGTGTTGATCTATCACCTACACAACTTAATGAAGACAATGAAGACTTTTCTCAAAGAAGAAGATATCATCATTCATCTGTTGTGGAAGGCCATTTAGTTAATGATATATAAAAGCAGCTTTAATCAATAAGTAAAATAAAATCCCCTCCAGAAAAACAAACGCCACTTTTTTATGAGCTGGACCAACCTCAAAAAAGTATACCCTTTATAACCCAAACATAAAAAGGATATGAAAGCTAGAAAATATGAAATTAAAACAATAATTTGTATCTAAACGTTATATAGTTGAACAAAGCAATATTTATCAAACAATTAAAAAGAATATATTAAAAACAAATATTTACAAAATTTTTGCAAAAAACAACAACATACTAAAAACAAAGCTCAAGTAAACTTTTTATAAACAAAAATCCTCCTCCCTCTATACTCTTTTTAGAAACTATATAACCAAACAGCCTATATATTCCTAAAAACCATTGTAAAATCTAATATTTATAAGAATGACACAGTGGCATTTAGATATTCCTTTTTCTCTTTTTATAGTTTTACTTTATGTTGACTTAATAATGTAAGTTAAGTTTTTTTATTTTCAAACTTTAAAAAAATATTGAATATGTTTCCTTAAGTTAATAATTTTGTTTTGTGTTTATTTTGTTGACATTAATATTTTTAATTTTCTAAGGAAACATATGTGATACTTGAGATAATAAGCATTAAATTTAAATTACAAAAAAGTTTATAAAAACAAATATACACAAAATCAAATTAAAAGCTGGAAACTTAAAATCAAATGTATTGTTAAAAAAGCAGAAGCTACTAGTTATTTCATATCATTTGTAATTCCCTTAGTTAATTATTTTTTGTTTTATTTTCCATTATTTTTATTTTAAATATTTTTGAAATATTTAAAAAAAAATTGAATTTCTACTAAAAAACTATTAATCTTGAATTTAATAAAAAGTGTAAAAAAGTATAATAATTGAATATTTAATTTCTTATAACAAAAATATTTAAATAAATTTATATCATATAATACAACAACTCTATAAATGTATATTAACAAGAAAAACAAAAACAAAACAAAAAAGATTTATAACAATTTATATATGTTTAAGTAATAAACGCATTTAATGTAAATTAAGATAATTTGCTATGAAGTTATAAACTGTTTTTCTATTTTATTTTACTATAATTTTCCAACAAAGTAACTATAACAACCTTAACCTTTTTATTTAACTCTTACTTAATAAATAATTTCTTCTTTTTTGTAATTTACAGATGTTTAACTGGCAGTAATTTAACGCTAAGTTGGAATTTAAAAAAAAAAAAAAGTCAATACACTAGAGCCCCGATTTGCTTAGTTTCGATTTACTCTGTTTTCATTACGATTTGCGACGGTTCGATTCCCGTCATTTCGATTTGCGTCGCTAAAAGCTGCAGCATAGTGGACAACTATATTTAGCATCACTGATAACACTCATCGTTGCCTGCACGTTAATTTTACGAATTGCGTGAAATAAGGAAATACTTTCTTTGTTATATAAATGATGCTAAGCACAAGTGTCTGATTATATGTCTGTATCGGCAAAACATATTAAGGTCGTAAAAAAAAAGAGTAATAAGTTTGGAAGCAAAATTAAATCAGGAGAATAGGTTGCTAATATAGGAACTGATCTTGGACTAGCACTGCAATAGTAAGAACAATTTGCAACAGAGACAGTGATAAAACAAATTAATTAACTGAAATTGTCGCACCACTCTCATCTAAACAAGATACTACAGCTAAAAATCCCTTATTTGTTAAGATGGAGTCCCTTATTTCAATTTGTATACATGATCAAAATAACCAAAGAATGCCACTATTTACACTGACCTTAAGAAAATACTAATCATTTCGAAGTCAGCAATGATTTTTGATTAAATTTCAGTATATTTATATAAAAAAATTGATTAAATTTGCGTCGCATTTCTCTAATTGCCCTTACCGATGCAAGTCGGGGCTTTGGTGTATTACATTTTTAACGCATATATGAGAGGTAAGTTTTATAAGTTTTTTTTAAGCATAATTACTTAATTTATTAATTATTATTTCTAGAACAGTGGGGGATAATTTTTAAAATTTCCTAAGATGCGATAGATACATTTTTATATATCTTAAATAAATGTTATAATTTCCTTTGTTTACTAAATTTTGATTTTGCTTTTATTCAATAACTAATGGCCGGTTTAATTTTCAAAAATGTTAACATAGGAAGTTATAAAATATTAGAAATCTAACAAAAAATATTAGATGAATGAAAAAGTGGTACCCCTAATTGTGTTGGCCACAAAATAGTCAAATCAATTTTGTAGCTAAACATTGATTGTAGTGGTTAACCAATCAGATGGTGATTTTTGATGGCGATGATGTAAAGTTTAAAAATTTTATTTAACACGCTTCATTTAAAGTTTTGTTATCGATTAATTAAGTTGGGTTAACTACAAAACTACAAGAGCTTTTATTAAGCAAAGAAAATTGAAAGCAAAATATTAAAATTTTTAAGAAAAAAATCTGTATTAAATATTTAAACTAAAAAAACCTTTCACTGTTAAGAAATATACATAAATATTGTTACAATTACGATTTTTAAACACAAAACTTCAAAGACTTCCGTATATTGCAATAATGAAAACAAGTTTCAATTTTCTTTTGTTGATTTTTTTTTTAAACTTGAATTTTTAATGTTAATTTTACCGGGAAATTTAAATCGTTTCTTATACAGCAACAGCATTATGTTAAATCAAGGAAAATTCATGAACATCTGGAATCCTAAATTTTAAAGTAAAAATTCAATAATATTTTATTAATTTTTATTCCCAAAATCATTACAGGTGGTTTGGCGGTTTTACGCGTCATATTTGTAAACGTCGTACTTTCAGTTTAATTTGATGAAATGTGGTTTATAGTAATAATTTGAACCAAGGATGAAGTCTGTTTAATTGGCTATTTAAATATAAGTTATTTTCCATGCAAGTTCCACTCCGGAATAAGGGTTCTAAGCTCATAAAACTTACAGATATAAACATATTTGAATTAACATTATTAAACATTAATTTGTGTTAATGTTAAATTTTAAAAAGATCGGTTTACCAATATTAGTAGCTATACTAGCTCACTTCCAAATTCACTTAAGGCTGCAAAAATCTCGAAATAATGTTAGTTATATCATAACATTCCATATGATTTAGATTTACACAACCGGAAAACTTCGTACTTAATTTTGCGAAAAGAGCAATTTTTTAGTTTTAATAAAGCAATTTTTCAACTTAACCTCAAATCTAGTATTATAAAAAATACGAGTTTTATTTCTAGAAAATAATTTTTAAAACATTCCTCAGTTTCCAATTTGAACACTGTTCTAATTTTCTAACGGCTTAAGTTCAAATTCAAATTTTTGAAATTAACGATTTTTTTTTAATAATTTTAAATTATATTTTTTGAACAATGTTTTTTTCGTACATAAATGATTTTAATCATTTTCATGAAATTCGTTAGTATTAAATTGCATTTTGTTAGAGGCAGAGGGATGATTGTTCCCCATAATAATTTTGTTTAAACTTCTGTTTTAGTGGTTCCAAATATATAAATTACATAATTATTTTTAATTATAATTTTAATTTCTTTAAGGTTCAAATGAATTCATCTTCAATTTACCTACTTTTTAAATTACTTAATAAACTTTAACGTTTTATCATCATCATCATCATGATCATCATCATAAATATTGACATGCGTTTGACATTGTCATCTTCATCAACTATGAACAGCAGCATCAGCTTTTTAACATCTTCAAAAGTCAGCTTATATACAAACATACAAACATTTGTTTCCTCTGACTTGTTAAAAATACCCATGTGTGTATGTGTGTGTATGTGTTAAATTTGAATGCTTTCATTTCTGGGTGTTATTACATATTTGACCACTTGTGGTTATGATCACGTATAAATATACGTGTGTTCATATATCTCAATTTTTTTGTCAATACATTAACACTTAAACTAATACATAGGCATCATAGTATATGTGTGTATATATAAATACAATTATTTGCCATTTATTATTACTTTAACTTTTAAACTAATAAATACTTTCTCCTGTGGTGTGTTTTTTCTTTAATTTTTTTAATATTATTTAATATTGTTGTTATTGTTTTCGTGTTTATTTTAAGTAAACATATTATGCTCTTTTTTAAAATCCCAACATTTTGCTAGTTTGGCTTGATTAGTCATAAAAAATTCATAAGTTATATTTGCTAATCATCATTATATGTATGTAAATGTTTCGGCAAAAAAGAGGAAAAAATTAAAATTATTCGCATTTAGACGAAATGTTATTTAATATTTTAGTTTAGTTGATAAACAAAGGTTTACACTAGAGCCCCGACTTGCGTCGTTATGGGGACCGGAGAATTTGACTTATTTAGATGTAGATGCTAGTCCAAGAGTTCTTCCTATATTAAAAGTCTTTTCTCCCGATTTCATTTCAATTCCTTAACTTATTATTTTTCTTTTACTTTGACACATGTTTTACGTCCTTAATGTACTGTAGAAAATCCACACTATATTCTTACCATAACCAGATACTTGTTCTTAGCACCATTTTTATAACAAAGAATTGGGAATTTCCTTTATTTCAAGCAGTTTAAAAAACTTAACAGGAGACGATAACTGATAACATATCAGTGATGCTAAAAATGGTAATCAATAATGCTGCAGTACAAAATTTAACAGTTTCCAAAGACTCAAATCGAAATCAAAACGACTCAACTCGAACCGACACAAATCGGACTCGAAACGTCGCAAATCGGACCGATGTAACTTTCAATGATACAAATAAATTTTTCAGTTCATAAAAAGCGAAGCAAATCGGGGCTCAGTGTATTTGTTTATGTTTGAGTTTAAGTTTAAATTTTTTTACATGGAAATTGCAGTTTTATGAGGTTTCTGTTGTGGTCTTTAGAGGGAAATAGAATAAATAAACAAATAACTCCCAAAGAAAGTTAATAAAGGCAGGTAAAAGAGATTAATAATAACTCTTTTTTAAGTTATAGATTTATTTAGTTTATTAAATAATATTTAAAGTAGTTGTTATATTATTTCCGGTTTGAAAATTAAAATGTTTATTTTTGAATTCTAATTTAGAAGTTTTTAAGGGATCTTTTATCATAAGATTTTTATTTTTAAGCTCCATTAAAGTGAGTTATCTGTTGTAATAAAAATCAGTAACTTTAAAATTAAAATTAAGGTTTTTATTGTCAAGGTTTTGTTTAATTTTTTATCAATCAAACTATAAAATTCATTTTAGTGCTTCCATTAAACTGAAGGATTTTGTATTAAAACAGATATAAGATTAAATTTAATTTTAGTACTTAAGTTGAGTATTTAAAGATGTTAAAACATTTATTTAATTCTTAAATGCTCTAAAGTAATTTTCAGAAGTAGATCTTTATGGGAGCTATTATTATTTCTAGATCGATGTATTTGAAATAGGTTATGCGGATTTGGAGTATTACAAAGTCCATTTATCGAAGTAAAGTGTATACAAATTTAATTTCACAAACGGCTGTCATAAAAAATGGTAACTACTTGGTGGGAGAAGTTCAAAACGTTTTAGACAATTGTGATATAAATAATCTTGAAGTGTAGAACTGAATTAGAATTGAACTAGAACAGAACTAGAACTGAATTTGAACTGAAATAAAATTGAACTAGAACTAAACCAGGATTGAAACAGAACTGAACAAGAACTGAACCAGAACTAAACCAGGATTGAAACAGAACTGAAGAAGAATTGAATTAAACTATACTGCAACTGGAATTGAACTGAATTAGCACCGAACTAGAATGAAACTAGATTTGAACTAGAACTGAACTACAACAGAATAAGAATTGAACTGTAACTGAATTGAAAACTAAACAAGATCTGAACTATATTTAAAATCATATTTAAAACTTTAAAAAGATTTCTGAGCCGATGCAGAAAAACAGAAAATAAGGTTTCATTATGTTTATATATTTTTATGCATTTTTAAAAATGTTCAAATTCACTTCAAATATCAGAGCAAACTTCGTTCAGTTTTAATGCTTTTGCCTTTAACAATTTACCTAAAATATAATTTATTTACCAATAATTTCAGTTGTCTTTTACCTAAATAAATTTTTATTACCAGCCAATCACATGTAACACTTTTTTATAAAAATAATGTTATTTTTTGATGATTGTATTTCATTCTTATGCAATAATAACATGAAACTAAATAGAAAACATAGAAATAAAAGAAAGATATTAATGAAAATATAGTTCATATCGTAGTAAATATAGCATTTATGATTGCAATTGATTTGTAATACAATACACACATACACACACAAGAAGTTAAATAACTTATAATACAAATGAGAGCATTCAAGCAAATACTTAAAATAACACAAAACATAACATAAATATTAATGTTTCTTTTGATTTTTTTAATAAACAAGCAATCACTAAATAACAATAATAATAATAATAACAACAACAACAGCAGCAAAAATATATACACCGTCTCAAATGTTATTATTTTTTAGCCTGATTAATGTTTTACAACAGTTTTTTGTTGTTGTTGTTGATAATGATAACAATTTTAAGCATAAGAAACTATTTACTTTAGAGTTAAAGAGTAAAGTTTTTAAGAAATATGTGCTCTTAATTTTTGTGTTAACTCTTATTTTTGGCTTTTTTTAAAAAGAGATTTTTTTTAATTTTATTTAACAGGTGCTTATGGTCAGGGTAAGTTGTTGAACTTAATGTTTTAAACAAATTTTTTAATTTAAAACTTTAAATTACTCTGGTTTTTTATTGTGAATAATTTAAAAAAAAAAAAAAAAAATCAAATCAAAACAATTATGTAACATTGAATTAATTATTACATATTGAACATAAAAAATAAAATAAAACAAAACATAAAAATCCTAAAGCTATAAAGAGATAAAAAAACAAATAATGAAAAAAAAAAAAACAATAATAAAAAATAAAAAATATAAAAAATTAAATTTATAATAAAAAAATTATAAATTGAGGATTTTCAATAAATTTAAAGCTTAATTCTTGTAGCAAATAAATTGCAGAGCAAAAAAAAAAAAATAAAAAACAAAAGACTTAAGAAAAATACTTGTAAATTCTAGCAGACATAAATTCCATAAAAATACAACTTTCTGGGAGAGTTTATGTTATTTTTTTTGAAGAATTGTCTAAAGTATTTATATATGTAAAAGGTATCATTGAAAAGGTTATTACTTCAAAAATAATAAAATGTAAACAATAAAGTTATAAAGCAAATTCCCCTAAATAAAATTTACAAAAAAAGATAAATTCAATAATATTTTCAGTGTACTTTGTGAAAATATTCCATACATGATCTTTAATAAAATCCATAAAATAAAGTTAGTAGGAAAATTCTTTCAAAAATTGTTTTGTAATTCCATGAAGGGAGTCAAGTTTTGATAAGATTGAAAATTATTGTGTAAATTATTTATACAAGTATTATATATCATTGGAAAGGTAATTTTTTCAAGAATAATAAATACATTAAACATTTGTATTTTCTGTGTACTGTTGTGAAAAAAATATTAATTTTTGATCATTAATAAAACCCATATAAATAAAACTCTTTTTTTCAATAAAATTATGATAGCGCTTGCAGGAAAAGTGTTTCCCTAATGCCTCGGATTTGTTTTACATTTACGTTATTAATGCTTGTTCAGAGAAAATAATGGGTTTTAAAGTGAACAAAATTAGGCACTTTTTCAGAATTTTATACAGAATCTTAAAACTATTTTCAATTTTCTAAAGTCTAAATTAAATAAAACCAAGTTTAAATAATAAAATTTTGAACCACTAAGAACTTGTTTTGTAAAAATCAATTGTCAGGAAAGGAAAGTCTATGTGAATATCATTACAAAATAGTCAGTTATTTCAAAGTAACAGAATTATTTCCAATAAGAAGAGTTATGGAATAACTGAAGATATCTATATAGTCTTCTTGTATGAAGATTTGAGTTTCTAGCTAATGAGGTTTAAATGATTTTAAATAAGGAACAATTTTAAGAGCCTTAAAAAATAGTGAAAAATAGTTTTAGATGTTCTAATCGAAATTTTAATTGACAATTTTTTATATATTTATTTAATTTTATTAAATTTTCTGATAACGATTTAAATTGTTCAAGTAATTTCTTAAAAATTCTAAAACAATTTTTTGTGATTTAATATCTTTTTTTTATTTAGAAAAAAATTAACTTTTGGACTTCAGTTTTAAAGAAAAAAATAAAAATATAATAACGAAATAAAATAGAACTGTCTCTTTGTACAATTAAGAGAGTTTAAGAGTTTAATCGTTGTCTTTTAAATTTTAAATTTGTATGCATTATTCAACTCTTTGAGGCTTAAGATCATTTAGTTGAGTTGTAACTGCGAAAGAGTAAAGTTTATAACGCGCTTAAAAAACGAAACCGCATTCAAACTAATAAAATAAAAACGGTTGAAAGTTTAATATATAAAAAATCAATTTTGAATTGTTGCCAAATAGAAAATTTCAATACAATAAAAAATTTAAATTTAAAAAGAAATTTTTAACAAAAAAGATAAATAATAAATAAATGGTAATAATTTTTAGAAATCTTTTAAAATTATAAATAATAGAAAAGAAATTTTATATAAAACAAAATTTTTAAGAAAAAAAATAATAAAACAATAGTGTTTTTTATAAAAACAGAAAAAGGTGTTAATAATGTAAATAAAAAGATATTTTTTTCTTGTTAAAATTATTAAAATAAATATTAAATAAAAATGAATTAAAACAATAAAATAGGTGAAAGTAAAAATATGTCAATAAATAAAAAAGTGAATAAATACAAAACATCTTTTTTTAATTAAATTTTTACCATATTTGCAAAATTTGTAACAGTTTTAAAATTTAAGGAAAAAAATAATAATAAAAGTATTTCTAAAAAAATTGTATTTAAATTAAAACTAGTAAAAGACAAGTTTTATTTCGACTGCAATATATGAATCATATCCTTATATGAAATTGAAAATAAAATGAATTTTAATTTGTTGTTATTTTACGAATTTGGCTTAAAAAAGTGACCACGCAACCATCAGAAATTAAAACTAAAAACAGATATTACAACCAGAAATATATTGAAACCAAAAATATAAAAAAACAACATTCACCGCCACCCATTAAAACAAAAAGCACAAATGACCAACCACAACTTGGAACTGGATTTAAGTCATATTGGCTCAACAATATTTTTCTGTTTATGTTGCTGTTTTTTTTTTCTTAATCTTTTATAAGGCAAACGTCAAGAATTTTCCTTATAAAATCTGAACAGTGTGAAATTAAATGTTTTTTTTTCGCAAAAAATATTATTTTATTTATTTAAGAAAAAAACACGTTATTACTTTTTTAAGGAAATCCGCATATATGTAAGTGGTTTTGTAGTAAACCAGATTAAAACAAATTTCATTTTGAAAATTGTTATCAGCAGCCTAAGCGAAGAAAAAAAAACTGCAACAACTTGTTTCTTGATTACAAGCTAAAGCATACAAACAGACAACACTTTTTTTTAAATCATCATCATCAATTGGCGTCTCAATAGATGTCTTAAATATATATTTTTAATTTTGAAAAGTGACAGCTTTTTTATACAGGTGTTTATCGAAAGAAAAAAACGATTAATATTAAAAAAAAAGCTTAAAACTACTGTAAACAACTTGCGAAATCCCCACTTTAAACTAAATGATTTCGAAAACCATAACATACATACACACCAACTCTCTTGAGTGTGTTTAAAACAAATAATTAAAAAACATGAGAAATTTAATTCAGAAAATTGATTAAAAACCAAACATTGTAAGCATTAAACATAACTACATGTCTGAATATATAAGAAAAAGACTTATTTCTTGAAAAAACTGTCGACTTAAATCATAAATTATGGTATGGGAAATATGACAAGACTTTAACAGTTAAAGAAATATTTGAAAAAAAAATCTAGAAAATTCAGTATTTCAAACAAAAAAATCTTAAAAGAAATAAACAATAGTTAAAAAGCATAATTGGTTAATTACAGGATATAAATAATATAAAAGAAAATTAACAATTAAAAAACTATAGTTTTCAAAGGAAATATTACTTAACAACAAAAGACTTAAATTACAAACTTTTCAATTATAAAATAATTTTTTTTCTAAAAATATTGTTTGTATTAACATATTAGAAAATTATTAAAGGAAATTGCAATTTAATACAATTTAAGTCCATAAAGGAAATAAATTGAATTATCATTAAAAACAAAAGACTTAAGATAAAAACTTGGTAAGCAAAGCTATTTTTGTAATAAAATTAGGACCAAAATTTAAAAATATATACTTGAGAACAAAAGACTTAAGACACAAACTTTGTGATAATAGAAATAACAGTTTAAATTAAAATGTTTTAATAAGAAAATTTTTGCTATAAAACATCTAAAAGAAATAAATCATTTTTTTATAACAGAAGTTTCGAAGAAAAAAACTATTTGAAAAAAATTATATCAATAAAAAGAAAGAAATTAAAAAAGTTGTAATGGCAAAAATTTTTTTGTTACATAAATTTCTATTTAAAACAATAAAAAAATTTAAACGAAAGACTTAAGACACAAACTTCATAGTAGTAAATGTAAAGAGAGGAACATTTTGTCAACAAAATATATAAAAGTTATAAATTATGGACCTTTTATAAGAGATAATATTTTAAAATAAATCATTATTACAATTAAAAAAGTTATAGTCCTTCATAGTCCGACTGTAAAATGTCTTACACTACATTGTTTGCTATAAGTGGTGTCTACAAAAAATTATCAAAGTACCCTCGTTTAATTAAGTTTTCTGATTTCTGTTTAAGAGTTAAAAGGAAATGCTAAAGTCTTCCTTTTATTCCAAAACGATTCATGGTCTTCTAGATGTTACAGAAATTACTTTGTTTTAGCGTTAATTAAGGGTTAAATTTAAAAAAATCGTCCAAAATTTTTTATATTGAGAATTTTTCAAGGAAACGTCAAGATGATAAAACAATCGTTCTTTTTGTTAAAGTAAAACTCTCTTCCTGTTTTTCTTTAATAAAAATCCCTAAAAAGGGATACTTATAGTCCTCATGGCATTTACTTTAAATAATAATTTGATGTGAGCTTAATGATGTTTCAACTATTTGATGAAAAATCTAATTTAAGACAAATTTTTCTTTAATCAAATTACTTTTCTTTGAAAACGTATAGTTTTTATTTTTATAATAAAATAATATCTCTTTTAAAAGCTCATATGTGTTAATTACTTTCTCTATATAAAAGAATGGAGAATAAAAATTAATTGATAAAGTATCGGCTTCCAAGAAAGCAAACTATGCAAATGCATATGTCACTATAATTATCACTTTTATTGAAATATTATGAGTTTGACATGCAAAAGAGAGGAAATTGCAATAAAAAGGAAAATTTACAAGTCGGTATAAAAAAAGACCTGATAATTGTCTCATACAAGTAAAAAACAAATAATAAGACATGTAAACATATGGATTAAAATAAATCAATATACATCTAAGACTCTGTAAACGGGATTATTTTTTACAATTTAGAAATTAATGAATTAAATTTTAAAAGTTGGGTTTGAAGTTTGAGGTGTATTTTTTATCTTAAAAAGGAAATCAATAGTTAATTAACTACAATGTTCAATATAAAGTTTTCAATGTTAATTTTTTTAATAACCATAAAAGAGATTTCAGTGAAAATTACTAACAGGATTTATAAAAATGTATTAAAAAGAAAATTTTATATAAAAATTAAACTTGACAATGAAAAAAAATAAATAATAAAATAATAAACTGGAAATGTTTGTTTGACAGAAAGGAAATTGCGGTTAAGATTATTTAATATTATTTTAAAATTTAAAATAATTTTCTTTTAATAAAGTTTTTAATAAAATAATTAGTTTTGTCATAAATTGTAGAAATATTACCTAAAAAGTGTGAAGGTCAATTTAAACTTTAAAAACCCCATTGACAAATATTGGCAGAATATCAAATAAATGTGGCAAGAAATTGTTTTTAATTTTTTACTATTTAAAATAAAAAAATACCTTTAAAAGCCAATTAAATATTGGCCAAGTTTAAAAAAATATAATTTAAATTAAAATAATTATGATTAACATGCTGAACTTAACTTGAAAAATTAAAAAAACTGCAAAAATGTAAACAAGTTTATGTTAAATGTGACAATATTATTTAGTAAAAGATTTTATTAAAACTTAATAAAATCAAAGTTTAACTTCAGGTTAAAGAGACCCTTGTTAAGAAAACAATTATTATTAAAAAATGGAAACAATTATGGGAATGATTTTTTTTAAACATAAAATACTATACATTTTACAATTGTTTAGTGTAAACGCTTTATTTAATTATTATTTTTAAATTTATTTAAATTGACCTTTAATTTGAGATCGTTTAAGAAATTATAAAAATGTTTATTTAAAAACACAATATTTTTTGAACTAATTTATTCTAGGAATAAGTTAGAGATCGAAAATTTTGTAAAATACGTTTTTCTTTCAAACTTTTCTTCGTTGACAATATTTCCATTTTTATGGGATCTGGTTTTATAGGAAAAATAAAAAAAAAATATTAAGAGTAAAAATAACTCACATTAATTAACAGTCTCGTCTAGAATTAAACAGATTACTTTTTCATGTGATCTTTACTAAATTCATTCTTAGTCCATTAATACAAGACATAAATTTAAAAGGGAGATATAACAGATTTGAGGGCAAACTATTTTCTTTGCCTCTCTCTTTTTTATTAACTCAATTGTCATGTCTGATCACTGATTTTTATTTATAAATTTGTCGCAATCTTTATTTGAATATAAAGTTTCATATCAATCGTTATGGTTGACTGCTAAATTAGTTGTTTTAACCCTTCAATAACTTTTGCTCTACTTAATAATTATATTAAATACAAAGAAAGTCTAACAATTGACCACTATTTTTAAATAACAATTTATTAAAGACTTTTCCCTTTTAGGGCCTAATAAACATTTGTTATGAAAAAAGAAAATTTCATTCAATAATTTGTCATAAAAGAAATTAAAAAAAAATAAATAAATAAAAATTTCATTCATTTTCTTTTATTCGTAAAAAAAATTTCAGTTTTATGGCCTTTGTAATACAAATCAATTGGTTCGATAATGGTGTTTACAAAATCCTTGATGTTACCGATAAATTACATGAACAAGTGTGGCAATTTATGTGGGAATATTTTCAATCCAATCAGCTTTTTCATGTTCTGAAAATTTCCCAAGATCCCGACATAGAAAATGAGCTGCAGAAAATAATAAAACATATTTTACAAGATAACAGTAGTTTAGTGGTTATGAATGAAAATAAAGAGATTATGGGTGTTGCCTTGCTTAAGTGCATGACCAGAAAGTGGCGTTCTTGGTCTTGTTTACATGTGCAAATAGAAAATGAACATTTTAAGGAGTTATATGCTGTTCTACAATGGTGTAGGCAACAGCAGTTTATAAAACATCCTGAAAATCCTGGTGGTAACAGTTTGCATTTATTCTCCTTTCATTTAAATGAAGAATTAATGGAAGATAAAGAATTTTTAATGGAATTTTTTAAAGCCATAAGTCAGGTGGCTAGACATATGCATTTAAAAAGAGTGACCTATTTATGTTTAACACGCCAAGCTAGGGAGTGTATGGAATTGGCCGGTTTTAAAGAGATGATACGAATTATTTATTCTATATATGTTTTTAAGGGAAAAAGACCTTTTCAACGTTTAAGGGATATAAATGAATTGTATGGAGGATTTTATGAAAAACAAGTAGAAGGATTAAAATCCTATCAGGAAATGATAGTCAGACATGCTGGGGCAAAGGAAATAAATGAGCTAACAAAGAATTAAATGAGACTGGAAATTAAAAAAATAATAATATTTTTTGATAAATTATCAGTTAAGTTAATTGGTTTTATTTTTTAAACCCACGTTTTAATCAACTCTTTTGTCACTTTTGGTGTTAACTTATGTTAAATAAAAGTAAATTATTTTAAATTTAATTGTTATGCAACTAAATTGTTTCTATGCCCGTAATTTTCTCTTACTGTTTTTAATTTTATAAAACCAAAATGAGTTTTAAATAAACAAAAGCGTTTTTTTTCACACTTGTTGAAATTTTGTCGCACTTTCTGTTGACGTTATTTTTTTAAAAACTTTTAAAGTTAATGGCTTTTTTTCAAAAACGACCTTTAGCAGCCATAAAAGTTATTACTACAGCAAAAATGATGAATAATGTTTTATTTACTTACAGAGAAACCAAAATTTAAATTTAAATAAATTCCAAGTTTTATGACTAAATGACACCAAAATAAAAATGATTTTGTTTTTCACTTAAGAAGTTAAAAATATAAAAATGTTAAAATTAAATAATAATTTGTTGGTTAAGTAATTTTGCAAAAAAAAGTGTCATGTAAGTTTTAAAGCTAAAGAAGTAAAAACTAGAGCATTTAAATAAAAATTTCTATTTAAAATTATATAAAAAGTTACAATCAAGAAACTTTTAACTGATTTTAAATTTAAATTGTAATTTGAAATTTAACACATTTTTTATTACACTCTTTTTATTTATTTTTGGAATTCAAATTTAAATTTTTTAATCTTAATTCACAACATAAAATATAAATTAAATTAACACAACAAAGAGTTATTATTTACTTTTATTGATTTCTTTATATATCAATAAAAAAAGAAGCAGATTTTAAGTTTTCAAAAAATAAAGCAATCAAAAAACCTTTTACAAAAGAACAAAAGACAAAAGAAAACCTACTTTAAATAACAAGTTGCTATCTTAAGTCTTTTGTTTTTTTTTTCTTACATTCTCTTGCTTTTTTCATTCAAATTTACTGTTATTTAATGTACCTTTTGTAAACACATCTCTTACAACTGCATTTCCTATAATTTCATAATATTTATTTTTGTTGTTATTAATTTAAGAGAGTTTTCTTTAAAAGAGTTTTCTCTTTACTCTTTTCTTTTTCTTAAGCTCTTTTTATTTCAAACTCTAGCACGTCTAATATTTATATATTTTTATTTTTGTTTCATTTTGATTTTTAATAAAATTTAGTTTTTTATTTCTTAATTTTTTCAAAAGACATGTTATGCTTGACCTTAGACAACTTTTTAGAGGCTGAAACTTAAGATTAGAAACAAAAAAAGTCATCATTTCTTAATAACTAAAAATATTTTATTTATGCGTTTTATATTAATTTTTGGACTTTTAATTCTGTTGGTGTTTTTGATTATTTTTTATTTTATATTTTATGAAAAAAAATTAAACAAAGAAATATGATTATAAAAGTTTTTAGGTTTTGTTGTTGATTGTCTTGTAATATTTTATGGTTTTCAACAAATCAGTTAATAAGATTTTTAAAAATTATAAAAATATAAAGTAAGGAAATAGAGGCTGGAGGAAAGGCAATTTGTTAGGAAAATATAATTAAAGAATAAAAATTTATAAAAAAAAAAATTTTAAAATTGTTAAAATAATATTTACAATATTAACGCTTTGTGATCCAAAACTTCTTTTGCATATAATTCTATAACTTTGGATGTACTGAATATTTATTAATGAAATTTCACATGGATATTCTAGAGATGTTTTCCCCTTGATTTCAAGAAGTACAAGTTCTTAGTGTTTGTATTAAGGAGTGAAAATATCAAAAATTGCAAAAAGAATGAAATTAACTCAAAATTGTTTTGGAAATAATTCTGTAATTTTGAAATTACAAAATAGTTTTTAATAAAATATCACTTGGACTTTGTTGAGATATTTCTCAAGATCAAGAGACGTGTGATGGTGTTACAAATTGAATCATTTTAGTTTTTGAAAATTCTGTACAAAATCTGTAAAATTTTAATTATGATTTCAATGAAAAAACAAAAAAAAATACATATTCATATACAGTCCTTATAGTTCTCCACCAAAAATTTGTTTATATGTGTGGTATATCTTTTATAATATAGGAGATATTTTGATCCAAGTAAAGCCTAAACCCAAAAAAAAAAACATTTTTTTTGTTCTTTTTCAAAAAGGTGATATCACTTTTTCATTCTTAAATCCACTATATTACTCTGGATTATAATTTTTTCTTTATAATTCTGAAAGAATATTTAACATAAATTCATACAAAACAAATCCGAAGCCATTAGGATAAATATTATTCTTGCCTGTTCTATCATAATCATTCGTTAAATGAAATTTGTTCATTTTAAGTTTTATAACCGGAAAAATAGCCTCAAACAACAAATCTAAAAGCTTAAATTAAAATAATAATTTCCCGATTATATACCTTTACATGTTAACTATATTTTCAAAAAATCTATCATAAAATAAACAGGTTGTAACTTGACAGAGTTAGGAATTTGCTAAAATGTAAATTTTTATAACAAGCTTTAGACGTTTTGGAATTTTGGGCATTTTGCTATCAAAAAGTGGTAATCCATTTATAGTCCTGCATTAACGAGAAGTTTTCCCATATTGTATCAAAATTTCATGGTAACAGCTTTATTTATATAGATTTTATTTAAGCTCAAATATTGAACAAATTAAAAAAAAATACACCGAGAATAAAAATTTTAGTTTTTTTTTTTTTTTTTTTTTTTTTAATTTATTAAAGAAATTTAACTTTAATATCTTGTTGTTTCTAAATGGTAATTGTATAAGTATGTGCCTTTTTAACAATTCCAAATACGTGTATAAATACTTGACATAACCTCCAAAAAATTAACTTGAACTTGGTCCCCCTTCAAGAATAATTTACACATTTTCCTTTTATTTTAAACAAAAATAAAACATACATAATTCTTAGCTTGTTCCTGAGTCCAAAGATCAGCTAGTAAATTACACAAAATCACTTGCTGAATAGCTTAATCGTAAGTGTGTAAAATTTCATTGAAATATATAAAATGTGTTAAAAGCTAAATATAATTTTTTAATACTCTTAAAAGGAAAAGGAGTAAATTTTGCTATCGTTTCATTTCTAAAAAAAAACTTTATAACCTCCAATTTAACCTCATTCTCGCAAAATTACAAAATTTCGCCATCTCACATTAAATCTCAATCACAGACAATCATCCATTTAAATAAAATGACAGCACGTATTAAATGTTTTTGAAAATTACTAAAATTAATTATAAGTTAGCTGTCCGTTTATAAATGAAATAGTTAAAAAGAAATTAATTATTTTATTTGCAATTTTTTAGCTTTAAAACTTCCTTATTTCATAATTATCTTGATTATGAATTTAGTTTTTTTTCTATAAAAATTTAATTTTATTGTTTGGTTTATAATAAATAAACTATTTATTACTAAAAAAACTTCTACGCTTTATTTTTCAAATTTTGTTTTAAAATAATTTTCTTACAAATTATAATGAATAAAAAATTATAGTTTCTTTGAATTTGAAGTTTTTGTAGCAAATTTTAACACGTGCGAAAAGCGTTATCACGATTCGACAGGGGATTAGATAGAAATTGGAATAAAAGCGACAACGCGAAAAATTTTAAGTTAAAATGTTATAACTTTGAAATTAATTTCTGGCAATAAATAAATATATAATTAAATTAGAAAATCTAATACTAAACATTAGTGCTAAAGATGAATTAAATCTGCATTATTATTCTACATAATTCAAATCGTTAAATTGTAATTGTTGATTTTTAATAAAAAACTAAAGACCACTATTTCGACCCTAAATAATCCATTAAGTAGTGTGTAGAAAAGCATAGTTTAGTTAAAATTAAGTTTTTATTATTTTTAAGGATCCAAACTTTTAAACAATAAAAACCAAAAAATTATAATAATCAAGAAACTCCAAAGAAGACAGTTTAATCCCTTTACTTTATATTCAGCAAAAGCTCCATGTTCAATCGTATAGACATTGTACAACCGACTTAGAAAGTGCTCGATATAAAAAGGGAAAATTTAGTTTTATATGAAAGACGTGGAATATGGGCTGATATCGGTAAATCCATAGAAATTAATTAAAAATTTTGTTAAATCTATTTATATTTAGAACTAACTAGAGTTTAATCAGTTGCTAGCAAAAGTTTACTTTCTCAAGGAACTGTTATGCCGGACAAATAGGCTCAGTGGAGAAATATGGCCAGGGGATTGATATTCCCCTATAAAATGTATCAATTATTAAGGTATATCGATAGAACTTATATAAAGAGTGTATTAAAAATAATAACAAAGTGAGTTAGAGTGAAAAAAATAGTTTAGTTTAAGTACAATTTCAATATTTCTTTTTCGCCTGTCGTCCTTATTGTGTTTTTACATTTAACCACAATTATGCGGCTGAGTGCCTGAAGTAAAAGACAAAAATTTCAACAACAATTTCATTTCGTTTAAACTCTCTTTTGCTTTCGTTATTGTTGTGTTGTCGTCTTCTACCACATAATATTGCGTGTAAAGTTTTTTTTCCTTTAAATGCAATAATAAACATGTTTGTTGACGTAATTTTTTTATTTATTTTTTGTTGTTATATTGACGAACGTAATACTAACTCTTTTGTTACTGTAAGTAATTCACTATTTTTTTTTGGCGTTTTACTTTAAAATTTAAATAAATTTTAACATTTTTTTGTTAAACAAAGTTTATGTAGATTTTGTTTTTGGGTAGTTGAAGCTGTTTTTGACTTATAATTATTTATAATGTTTACAATGTTTTTTGTTATTGTTTTTTTGTTTGTTTTTTGTTAGAGACTTTTTTATGACAGTTTTATGAAAACATAAGTAAAATAATAACATAATTGCGGCGTTAAAGTCAAGACATTAAGCTAAAAATTAATCGACATTAATAGTTTTTTTTTGCTTTCTTTCACAAGTGGTGAAGAGGGTATATTGATTTTGTCATTTTGGGTGTAACGTTAAAAAGGCATTATCTCAGACCTCGTCTCCCTGTCTGCTGTTGGCACTCTCATATCCACAATAATAAACAGAGCTCTATGAAAGTATTTTTTATAGTCCCGAGAAGTTTCCTACTTTAAATCAGCATAATCGGTTTAGTTTTTTAAAAGATAAAGACCGATATCTGAGGCAACCTTTAATGTCAAGCAAAGATCTTTCGTAAAATTGTCAATTATAAATTCGAATGAAATTTTTCCATAATATTAAGTTATGAGTTCTTCATTACCATTCCAAAAATTATCAATATCGGTTTAGTAGGAGAAAGTTATAGTTAAAAATATCACTTATTTTGTGACTTCTTAAGTAATCCTGTGTTACATTAAAAAAAAATATGAATTGTATAAGTTATTGAGCTTATATGCAAGTGTGTATGTACGTACATAACCTATTTACTTTACACGCATTTGTTGTGGAGAATATTGAAGATTCGGCATAGCAGTATAAAGCATTCTTACTTGTTTTTAAAAATTGTTCAGTTTATGATTTTGGGGAAAATTTTATTCTTTTTTAAAGTTACTTAATTTTCAAAATTTTTGAAAAATTATAAATTTATTTTAAATTATTGAAATTTTGACTTACCTTTCAAAAAATCGATGTATATCAATTCAAAACTGCAATAATAAAAAAGAACATAAATTAAAATTAAAAAAAATCTATAATCGAATAAAACTTTTAAAACTTTAAATGTTCTTTTTGAAAAAATGATCATATTTAGAAGAAAAAATCTTCAGATCAGTTGAAATATGCATTAAATCTCTTAATAAAATGTCTATAAAATAATCATTTAAAATTGTTTAAAGATCAACCATAACAACAATTTGTAATTAACATCAATATGTATTTAGTTTATTTATTAATAATGATTATAAAGCTAAATTATACCAACAACAACAAATTAAATTTTCTGTTTAATCAAATATACCTTGACATGGTTTGTTATAAAACAAAATCGCAACATGTTTGTTTAAAACAAATTTTTACTAAAAGAATCTAACAATCACTTTTTTTAAAAAACAAAATTACAAAACAAGTATTTATTTAAAAATTAACAAAACAAACTCTACTTAAGAATATATTAACATTTCTAGAGTTCACTAAGGCAAGGACATCTGCCTTAATTTACAAATACATTAAATGAAATTATGCAACTTTGGAAAAAAAACGTAATTGTAATAATCATAAAATTTTTTATTTGATAAATAATCTTTTGCCAATTAAATTGAAGCCATAAATATTTGTTACAAAATGACTATGAAAATTGTTTAAAAAATATTTGACATGAAACGAGTTTCAGTCCAAATCAAAAAATGTGCAAAATGCAAGAAGAGAAGAAAAAATCATCCTTAGACATTTTTTATATTTTGATTTATTTATAATGAAGATTTAATTGTCACATGTTAAACCAGTTGAAAACTCTGGTTAAAAAATTAAAAAAAAATATTGGATAAGTTAAAAAGTAATTTCTTAAAGGGGACTTTAATCTATAAAGATAACCTGGAGAATCTCAACTAAACTTCATATATTAAACTAAATATTTTTATTATAAACTAACCAAAAGATTAAGTTTAGAATATAGTTTACACTCCACTATAAATTTCAATAAAGTCTAAACTGTCGACTGTAGCATAAATCCTAGAGTTGCGATTAAAATTAAGACTCTAACGACTCCAGACTACAGTCTTAACTCTAGGCAGGTGTCTTAACTATAGACTATAGTCTAAACTAAAACCTAGAGTCTAAACTCTACATTACAGTTCTAACCCTAAACTAGAGTCTAAACTTAAGATAAGAATTTAAACTTTAGAGTAAAAACTTTAGACTAAGTCTAAACTCTCTTAACTCCCTAAATAAGAGAGTTTAGACTCAGAGTATAATCACCAGACTAAAGTCTTAACTCCAGACTGGTGTCCAAACTCCAGACAGGCATCTAGAGCCTTGATAGGAGTCTGAAATCTGGAATAGAGTCTAAACTCTTTACTAAAATCAGAACTTTAGACTAGAGTCTGACTAAATTTTATGCTAGAATCTTAACTTTAATTTAGATTCTGCACTAGACTTAAATCTAAAGTCAAAACTAGAGTCTCAACTCTAAACTAGTCTAAATTCTAGACTAGAATCTAAATCCCATACTAGAGTCTAAACTTTATACTAGAAACTAAACTGCATTCTCTAAACTCTAATATCTTAACTTTTGATTATAAACTATCTGGAGTCTAAATTTCAGATTCTTGAGTTCAACTCTTGATTCTAAAGTCTAAAGTCCCAAGTCTAAACTATAGAGTTTAAACTCTAGACTCTACAGTTTGAACATTAAACTCTCAAAGATTTTAATTTTTTCCTTTTCCAATATTTTTTATTTAAATACTAGAGACTTTCGCATTTATTACTATTCATTTCCTTATTTCTCATCTTCTTTTTCAGTTACCATGCATTATCCTCCTAAATTAGTACCTCCCCTCTATTTGAGCCTAACATTATGTGTCATTTTTCTAACCCGGCTCTCCCAAACATTGCCCACAGTACCTCATACGTTACAAGGAAATTTAATACAAAATTTGGATAAAAATTTGTTTCAACCTCCTGCTTTAGAAGAAACTATACATGAGGTGCAGCAGATTTTAAATCAAGATCCTTCTTTGCCCAGATTGACCAGGTAACGCTTATTTTTGTAAAAAGAATTTTGAACTAAATCCACTTCCAAATTATAGGGGAGAAATTGAAGAACTCTATGAAAAGGTCACGAGGGAAGAATATGAGAAAAGTGTTAGGGCTGGCGATAAAATGAGGGCAGAGAATATGAGAGCTTTAATGTTGGTGCTACCCTACAATACCGATAATAATACGGAAGAAAACTTACAGGTAAATTTATATTATTCTAAAGTTTTTTGATATTAATAAATTAATTTTAAAATTTAAGGAACTTTTTACCAGACCTCCTGTCACCAAAGTAGTAGATACTTATAGCTCTCACCAGCCTATACAATTTCTAACACCTTCCATGAATTTGGATGGCAAATTCCCCACAAAAGCAATAGGGCAAATGGATGCCACCACCTATAAACCCTCGTTTCCAATGAAAACTAGAACTATGGCTTTAAGTCCCACTACTTATCATCCGCCTAATCCACCAGTTATGCATCGTGTGACTCCTATGATGAATGAGCCCAATTTTGTACCCTTTAAGCCCATAACAGCTGAATTACCTCAAAATTACGATTTTAATCCCAAGCCTGTGCAACGTTTTAGCAGTCATTATAGTGCCAAAAATGCTGATTTCCTAAAGGCCGCCTCAGAGAAAAAGAAACCGGTTTATTCCTCTCGGTCCACCCACAAACCGGTAGCAGATGTTTTGGAAAGTTTAGGTATAGTTGGCAATACTCAAACTAGAAGTCGTGTGGGAATGGACGATTTTTATGCAGCAGAAAGTGCTCCCAAGCCTTCTGTCGTTAGTGTGGCTGACTTGAAAGGTTTAAGTTTAGGTCCGCAAATTAAACCCGATGCTTATTCTATGTTTAAGCCTTTAAATATAGGCGAAGAAATACGTGTCAAGCCAGAAGTTGAGGGATATTTGACTAGATTTGGCATAGTGGGTGGTAGGAAACGTAAGGCTATTAAAAAGACTGAGTCTTCTTCCACACAAAATAGTTTGGAGCCTTTGAGCCAAGAAAGTGAAATAGCTACAGCCAAGGTGCCTTCCAGCCATGTCAAGCCTAAAAAGGGAGCTCCAAGTTTGAGCAATAGTGAGTTGGAGAAATTACTGGAGAATCTAAAGGAATTAGAGAGGTTAAATGTTAGTCCCCAGGCAGTAGCCACTACAACTAGACCCACTACTACTACTAGCACTACCACAACAACAACGACAACCACAACACCAGCTCCCACTACAACCGCTTCTACTTTGATTACTAATGGTGAACCTATGTTGGTAGAACCTAAAAAACCCAGAAGACGTATAGATCCCCAACTGGATTTAAATTTTGCTAATAAAGGCAATCACCAAACTGAACCAACGCAAAGTGATGAATTATCCAAATTATTGGAAAATTTACAACAATTGGAAAAACTTAAAATAAAACCAGCAAATGCTCTAAAACCTGCAGCTATCATAGGTCAGGGAACCAATCCAGCAGCTTCCAGAAATGTCGCCATAGTAACACCAGCTCCTGTGCAATCCTCCCAGTTAAGCAATCGTTTTTCGGCACAACAAGCCTTAACACCACAACAACAATTATTATTATTCCAACAACAAGCTCAAACGGGCAGCACCACACCAGATTTGGAACAGTTGCAAAAAGTCTTACAACAATTGCAAGTATACGAAAAGAATAATGCAAAAACAACTAGCACTACAACTTCCACAACTACCAAAAGACCAGTAAACTTGCAGGCTCAGATAGGTCCTACCGATCTCTGGCAGTTGAGAAAACTTTTAACAGATGACAGAGAATTGGAGAAATTATTTGAACAAGCCAAAGCTAGACAACAACCCAAAGCTACTACAACCACAACAACTAGCACCACAACCACTAGCACTACCAAAAAACCCACAACCTCCGTTAACGATTTAATACAATTGCAAAGATATCTGGCTGAATTAGAAAAGGTAAGCACAAGAGCCACCACTACACCTAGAACCACTACTACCAGTTCGACTACTACCACTACAACAACCACTACTACCACCACCACTCCTAGACCACCTGTTGTAGCCCAATACAGTAATATTGATTATGAACAAAGACACAAGAAACTTAGTGTGGAAAATTCCGAATTACAAGCTCTCATTAATCGGGTGCAACAACTGGAGCGATTGAATTCGAAACCACAGGATTTGGCAAGACCCCAACCTACTGACACACCCCTTAAACTCTTTGTTAGGTTTCACCACTCGTAATATTAAAGCTACATCACCTAAACCTGAAGATTATCGTTTGCCGGTCAATGATTTTGCCAATTTGAGAACTTTATACAAACAAGTAGAAGATGCAGAAAAACTCGAACATGGGGATATAGAAATATCTACTAAAGCTACAGCTGTGAGAGCCTATCAAGAACAACAATTGGAGACTGCTACTCGCAAGGCTCAAAACTTTGCCCAACGAATTATTGATATAACCAATGATACCGGTTCGGGTAGTAGTTTGCAGGAGGTAGATCCCAATGATTTTGTGCAACTACAAAAACTATTGAGCAAAGTACAAGAATTGGAAAGAGTACGCATTAATGTTCCTACACCCAATCCTGGAGCTACTAGAGCTCCTCATCTGGAATCGGCCGCCTCGCAAAGAACCCAAAATGTGCAAAATATAAATGGAGCCCATATTGTATATCCCACAAAGGTTCATGATTACAAAGAGATGCAAGATATTTTGCTGAAGGAAGCTGAAGCTGAGGATTTGAAATTGGATCTACTAGCCTATAAGAAAACCACCACAGACAGACCTTTTATTAAAGATCTATCTTCTAGTGAAGAATTAAAGGAAATGGTTTATGCCCATTCTGGTACAGAAACTGAAGCCTATAAAAATCTACAACCACCCATGATTTACAAGACAGTAACCAAAGAACCTCCAAGGTTTGTCGCCACCAAAAGTCCACAAGAAGTTAAGAAAACTGCCAAACCAAATTCAGATTTAGCAGAAATACAAAAATTACTAAATAATGCCCAAGAGCTAAAGAAATTGGGAGTTGATTTGCCTAAAGAATTAACGCAACAATTGGAAAATAAATTCCAAGAACAGAATGATAATGGTTATAGCCAATTTAAGAAAATACCAGCTGTCACGGAAATAAAATCCAACAAAAAAGAAACCATGGGCTTAGATGAATATTTGCAAAGATTTGGTTTGAGTAAAAATGCTAAGGTAAACACACAAACTGAAAAAACATTGCCTTTCACACCAACTACAGCTTCCTCGGAGGAAGAGGAACTTAGTGAAAAAACTGCCGTATTCTCGTTAACTACCATGAAGTCTTTAACACCTAGACCACCCAAAACTACCACTGAAAGCTCTGTGGAATTGCCAGTATTTAGTGCAACAAAAATTATTGAGGCTGCCATTAAGAGAGCTGCCAATCGCATAGGAGTATCTACTGAGGGTCCTAAAGGTTTTCGCCGTAGAGAGGATATGAATGTACAGGAATCTAAAGATGATATGATGGCGGGTGTGGATATAGATACAGATTTAATGACCGATTTCAGTGAAATAAATTATCAATTGGCTTTGCCTGATGACAAACCTTTAAGTTACTCTGATATAAAAGATTTAAAAGCGGCTCATTCAGAGATAAATGAACAAAAAGCTTTGCCCGAAACTAAGGGCAAAGAAGAAGAGCCTGTTCCCGACTTAACAGCCAATGTGGATGAATTACAAAGACTTATTAAGAATTTACAAGAATTGAAAAATCTTAATATTAGTCCAAAAGATAAAACACTGTTAAGACAAGCGGATCTAATATATTTGGAAAATTTGAAAAAACAACAAACAGCCAACGATGATACCATTAAAACAAGAAGACAAAGTGCTAATCCCATTGAAGGCACCACCTCTAATACGGAGACCTCTATTACCTCTACCACAGAATCTCCTAGAATACAATTAAATTTGAATTTGGATGATAGTGATACCGATAGCAACAATAACGAAGATATTGTAACAACAACAGAATCTTCTACCACTACCACCACCACCACCACTGAAGAACCCCGAAATGGTTCTTTAGCAGATTTAGAAGAATCATTCGGTCCCAATCCCATAACAGAATCTCCTCCACCACCTAAAAAGAAAAATGGTTTCTATTTCTTAGCCGATTGGAATTCCTTCCTGGAAGTTGGTGATGGTGACGATCAAGTAGTAGTACGTTTAAGTCCTAAAATCGGTGATCCTAGACTATTTTTACCTGTCAAAATTCCTTAGGCTTAAACAAAGCCTCCTCAACTAAACTAACAAATTTAATACATAAGCACTTGTAAATATTGGAGCAATTTTCTTATTTGTTTAAGTTTTTTAAATTAAGCAGTTCTTTAAAAGGAACCCTTTTTTGTTCGTTTTTAGGACTGCCAGGAAATCTAGTGGAATTTTATAATTTGTTGTTGCAATTATTAGTTCAATAATTATTTTATTTATTATACAAAGAAAAGAAAAAAAAAAACAAAAAACGAATTTTACTTTTAACAATTATTCATTTTGCTATAAAACAAAATATGGACTAAGGATTAAGATATAAAGTCAAAATCTAAAGCAAAAATTTAGTTTTTAAGCTTGAGAAACGATAACAAAAATAAAATAAAATAAAATTTATTTTTTAATTAAAACAATAATGATTTGAACAATTTTTATTTACAATTGAGAGATAAAGGAATTAAATTAGAAAATTGTTTTTCTTCAAAAACAAGACCCTCTACAACGATTTCATAAAATTTAATTTGATTTTCAAACATTAAGGTAACAAAATATTTCACTTTACCAGATTCATAGGGCACAGTAATGGTAAGTATTTGTAAAATATTTTCTTGGGTATAAAACTCGGCAAACTTTTGAAATCCTTGGGATCCTTGATATCTTAGAACTTTTACATGACAGCAATTTTCTATATAAAATAATAAAGTTTCTTGTTGGATTCTCAATTGCTGCAAGGATCGAGGTTTTATAGCAGCTATAACTTGATATATCTGACCTCTAAGATTCTGTAAATATAAATATATACCCGGATTATTTGCAGCAATTAAAGGTGTTTTTGTATTTGTTACAGCCCATAAGTGTAAAGGATTTTTTGTAGTTCCAACTCTTAAAGACAAAATTTCTCCTTGTTCAAATCCTGGCAAAAGAGAGCTTTCTTTGTAACTTAAATCATGAGCATTATCGGATAAAATCTGAAATTCTCTACTGGTAGATGATAATTGCAGATTCTCCTTTTCCATGTTACTAGATAACGATTCTTTGCGCTCATGTTTTTCCAAAGCTTTCAAAAACTTTTCCACATCCTTTTCAAATTCCCGTATACGTTCTATTACCTTCACCAAATCCTGGGAATAATCTGGATGCACCTGAGAAGAATTTTGTGCATTAGCCAGATTTAAAACATCTCTGATTAAATAACCCAAGGATTTTGATATACAAGAGCATAATGGATGATCATGGGATTTATTGGTTTTCAAATACGAATGAATTTCCTCCATTTCTATAACAACCGGCCAAACAATTTCCACCACTCGGGCAGCTAAAACTTGGGCTGGATTTTCCGGTATAATCAGGTTATCAAACGATATATTAAATTCTTCTTGGGGATAGATATTTTGTTTGCGCAATTCCTCCATTATGAACATGAAATCATTAATTAAATGTTCATCAAATAAATCGGATTCAGGTATGCTAAGTTGGGTTATATTAATCTGCTGCTGTAAACGTTCCGCCAGATCTATCAAAATACGTTCCACTACTTGTTTGAAATCAGCAAAAACAAATGAGCGTGTTAAAGAATTATTAGGTTTTAATATAGTTTCTGAAATTATGTTTTCAGGGTTTTCAGGAAATACCGAAGATTGTAAAAATTGTGGATCCTCGACAGATTTCTTGAGTTTCTTATTTAAATGATTGGTGACACTAACCAAATGTTTACCATTACTTAATATAATTTGTTGATGATTTTTATAAGGCACAAATCTGTAGCGAGTTTTATTGCTTTCCACTGGCAACTGCCATTTTTGTACAGTCTCATAGTTGGATAAATCCAATTGCTTTAGAGTGGTCTGATCCACAGACCATAAAGTTAAATTATTATTTCCCAATTCTTTATATATCAATCCCTTTGGAGATGTTAATTTTTTATCCATTATGATGGTGTCGTTTAGTATTTTCCATTTGTTGGAAGGATTTATAGAGCAATTGAATGGTTCTGTGGTTATATAAGTAGTAATAAATTGCCATTCCTTTTTGTTCGTTAAGGAAGGTATTATTTCTACTTGATCAAATGGTCCGGTTTCAAAGGAATTTTTATAAACAAATGATTGTTTTTCATTTAACCACTTAAATATCAAAGTTTTACATTTCAGATTTACTAATAATAGATTCTCTTGGTCAAAATTCAAATGAAATAGTTTTCTTAATGTTTCATTGAATTTTTTCAATTCTGAATTCAAATCCATTTCAACAACTTCTTCTATATAATTGAGATAAATCCTCTTATTTGCTAGCTTTTCTTTGATTTCTTCGATAACTTGACAAATGTCTTCGTCTTTATATTCTTTAACATCTTGAGTTCTGGCTGATCTTATATAAGAATAATATTGCCAGGGCTCAAATCCATTTATTGTATATTGGAAATCTTTGGGTCCTGTTTCTACTTTCAGATATTTGGTAGACCAATTACCGGTGATATATTGGGTATTAGAATCTTGATATTGCAGAGCTGTGGAAAACCATTTATTAAAATCAATTCCGGTAGCTGGATCCTGCATTACAACTTGAGGTGTGTAAAGGGATTGAAAATACACAGGAGATTCCAATACTAGGTCCTCTTGTAGAGTGGCCAGATCTTTTAGATATTTATTAGTGTTAACAGGACCTCGTACTATAAGATCACCTAAAACCATTACGGTATGTATATTTAAAGGTGTGGAAATATGTTGAGAACCAGAAGTCTAAAAGATATAAACAATTTAGAATAAATAATTCTTAGAAGCTTCATAACTTACCATAAGAGTATTATTAAATTCTTTTTGCAAACTTTTATTATTAACTGGTCCCTTACTGGAGATGAAGCCCTTCAAAAACACTTCAGAAAACTTAATGGATTCGCTGAAATTTTGAGGAGTATTTAAGGTTAAAACTTTCGTAAGATCTATATCTTTTAAATAATGCACCAATAAAGAGTTATCATCTAAACTGCCCTCAGCGAATTGTAGGTAATCTAGAATGTACATATGCATTAAAGTAAAAAATTAATTAAACCCATTTATCCGACTCACGTGGTATATTTTGATCCTGATCCACTCTTAAAGTATTATTCAACCATTCATTTAAGCTGCAACCACTTATTTCCTTTACACTCAATAATTTTCTTATTTGCAGTTCATTCACTTTTATATTATTTTCAAATTTGACAGGAGCATGTATAACCACTGGTTCAGTTCCATGTATAAAAACCAAATTATTAAAAAGATATTGTAAATCATAACCATTTAAATTTTTAATAAAAGCCCCCTTTTCAATAGTAACGCGTCCGGTAAAGATATTTTTACCTTTGAGTATACATAAATGATTTTTATAGATTAAATTTTCAAAGAAATCGGCCAGATTTGGTATATCATTTAAATCTCCCAAGACGGTAAGATCTTCCAAATATAAAGGGGTTTTAAATTCTATTAAATTTTTTAAAACAAAATTATTAAGTCTCGCATCAAAATATAGTTTATCTTGTAAACTCTGCCATTGGAAATTATTAATATTTCCCTGGATTTTTAAATCTTTCACCACCAAATTACCCTTGATTTGTAAGGATCCTTGGAATTGATTTTCTTTATTTTTCCATCCTATCAAATCCATTGATTTACCATTTATGGCTTTAGCTTGAAGATTTCCTAAAACTTTTAAGGGTTTAAGAAAACTTTTGGGGGCTTTAATTTCAATGCTGGAATTTGAGGATCTTATAATAATATCTTCTATTAAATCGGGTACATATTGACCCCTAAAATCTGCCATTAGTTTCAAATGGCCTTTTAATTCCACCCGATTTTTAAATTTCATTTGTGTGGACAAATAATTCGGTCGATTTAAATTAATGGTGGTTAATTGTATTTCCTCATCAAAAAGCTGACCGTTTAATTTATTCAGTTGAACATCACCAGTAACTGTGATATGGTCCACTTGTATCTGGCCACTTAAAACCATATCGGGTAACTCTTCGATTTTATCAAGAAAATCTAAAAGATACTCTGCTTTAATGCCATGCATTTCATCCGTTGTTAAGCCCTGCTCTAAAATCAATTCATTGAGAAAAATATTGCCTTTAATTGGGGGCTCATGCCAAGATATTTCCTGTAGCCCCATGTGTAATTCTATATTATTTAATTTTCCTTTGCCCAAAATGTCTCGAGCGAAATCGGCTTGTTGTGAGGTTAAATTCACGAAATCCGCAGATTTTATAATTAAATCTTCCTTCAAAGTCTGTAAATTATTCTTAATGTTTTCATTATTAAGTTTATCCAAAACGTTGACATTTGTGGCTTTAAGATCCTGCGGAAATATTAGTTCGGTGGTAGATAAATCGGTGGCGTTATCCAACATAATAATATTCTTTAAAACTTGTTCCAATTTAACACCATCGTAGTACCATTTAAGGTTAAATTATAGAAATAAACATAGCCTTCCAAGGAATTTATATTTATCACTTGCTGGGTGTGCACCGTAACGAAATTCTGAGCAGGTATTTCATTAATGTTATTATTTTCCAGTTGGAAGTCAATGGGAAACATAACCGTATCGAAGGATTTTGAAGAAGGTACTTCAATTTCTTCCAAAGGATCCAAGGGTCTAAGTACTATATCTTTAAAACGTGAGGCCAAGGGTACATTATCCATTTCTCCTTTTAAGATTACAGGACCATTAACTAGAAGTTCATTGAAATGACATGAAGCTTCAATGATATTTGATTCCTGTAAGGAAGGATTTTGAGGCATAGAACTAACATCGCGTCCTTGAACTTTGCCCTGTAACTGGAATTGAAAATACAGCAGATTTGACACCAAAAGTTTATCAAGTTTATTATTTTATATCAATCACCTCTAAAATCTCTGTCACTTCCAAATGCTGAAATGTAGGCATTCCCTCCCATTTTTGCTCATCCATTAAAGTTATAGCATCCTCGGGATTTTTTCCATTAATCAAACCATTTGTATCTACTGCACTGGCCGATAAAGAATTTGCAAAATGTTTTTCCGCCTCCACTATAGATATAGAGGGTCCAGTGGATAGCATGTAGTCATCCGGAAAATCCAAAGTATTTAAGGTTTTTAAAGTTAACAAATTCTCGCATAAAATTTCCTAGTAAAGAAAATTCTCTTCCTTTGAATAAATGTCCAACAAAGGCTTTACAAAAACTTACCCCTTCAACTTCCAGTTCCTGTAGTTTTTGTTTTTGAGTTCTAAATACCAAATTATCTTTGAAATCGGACCATAATAAATCATTAATAAAATTAAATTCTAAATCTCCATCCAAAACAAAATCTTCGTCAATAATTTGTCTTTTTAGAAAATCTTTTTCTTCATCAGCCAAATATTCCAATTCCTCTAGAGCAATTAAGCCCTTAAAATTCAGTTCACCATTTTGTATGAAATATTTTTCACCATTAACCAATTCCACTTGTAAATCATCTACCCAAACTTCATCAAATTCCAAATTTTCCTGTTCAATATCCTTTAAATTTCTTCTTTGCCGGGCAGGAAACAATGATCTATCCAAATCTTCTATTTGTTTAATTAGAGTATTTAAATCTGTATTACTGTCTTCCAAAGACCATTTGTGGTCATTAACATAAATTTCTGAAACTTCTCCTTGAAATTTAACTCGGGAGTTTTTAAAGATTCCAATTCAGATAAATCGGCACGAGTCTGTTGTAATTCTTGTTCATTTAATTGAACAAATTCTGTAGCCTGTTGTATTAAATCATCTTGTTCCTTAACCCAATCTTTAATGAATTGAAATATTTCTTGCAAATCCAAGAGTTCAGAATTTTTTGCTAACAGATCGGTATGAAAACGAAATAAACCTGATTCAGCTTTATGTCTGGGGACTATAACCGAAATCTCTTCTCCTCTTCTTAACAAGACAGCACCTTTAAGACCTTCATCACGTTGCAAGTCCAGCATGCAAGCAACACCATAAACCACATGTTCACCCAAATGACAGGGCACTGGAATACTGGTTTCAAAGGCCTCACCATCCCATATTAAAGTCTCCACTACCGTTAAAATATGAGTCATAAAATCCACTCTGTGCTGAACCAATAAAATCAAATCATCCCTATAAGTTCGAACGGGTATAGGGAAAAACAATTCTACTAAACCAAAATTATTGCCCAAAATAGTCTTGGATACAAAGTCACCTTGTTGGTATAATAAAATTTGAGGCTGATAACCTGTCAAGGCCAAATAGCTGCGACCGCCCATTGTAAAACCAGCAACAGATATGATTCCTTCAGCCTTAACAGATCTTTTTAATTGAAAGCGTATATGAGAAAAGGCGGCTTCGTGGGGATTAAATGTATAAATATCAGCAGTATCATTTTGGGGTATGGCCAATATAACATCTCTACCGGTATTTAATACAGTCACCTTATCACAAGCCTTTTCCAATTGTAAACGTTGGACTATCCAAAATTCTTTGTTTTGTAATTTAAATTGATAGATATTTAAAGCGAAATGACCGGCCAAGGATGATTGATTGGAACTAATAACTAAATAATCTTTGGAATCCAAAGTGAAATAAGTTAAACCGGTAATGGTGTAACCTACCAGCCAATCCCAATATAATTCAATTTTTTTAGTTTCATTATTGGCTCTATACCATAATACTCGTTCACCCGAAGATATTAATATAACACCCTCTTGTTGCTCTTGTTCCAAATTCCAAAAGGTATACGTTTCAATATCGGATATAAGTTGACCCACTTCCACGACCATAGATTTTTCATATTTGGAAGCATCATTACGTACTATTAATAGATCTGACAAACGTCGTCCTATAAAATATTCATGACCCGCATGCACTATATGTTCCCATTCCACAACATCTGTACCTAAATCGAAAGACAAATCTTCTTCTATATAATTTAGAATTAAAACTTCTTTAGTGCGTCTTTTGGATAGTACCAAACGTCTTAGTTTGCGTATATCTATTTCGGTATCATCACCTATATTGGCAGTTATTATATTAGGAGCTTTATTATCAGTTTCTTGATCCTTTTGTTCATCCAAATTAGCTCCCACTATTTCTTTATTTAAAGCATCTGCTTGTATGCCTACAACAGAGTCTAAAGCTTCTTTACCTTTTTGTTGTCTGCTTAGGGTAGCTTCCAATTTTTTTATATCTTGAGTTTTGGCAGCATCTTTTGTAGCATATTTATCTTTAGCTACTGCTTGATTAATTTCAGCTCTTAAGGCTGCGGCTTCTTTACGATTTTGAGCATTTACTTCCACTTTTACCGATTCCTTAGGATCTGGTTTTGATCCTTGAGTCCATGCTGGTTGCACAATTACTCCTTTGGCGGCCACATTTTTATTATCAGTTTTGAAAGCTGCTGAAAGTTCGGACTTTAATTTCGCTATTTCTTGACGTTGTTGTTCGGAAATGGCTGATATTTCCACTACATTGACATTTAAAATAATTAACTGGAAATTGGTAAAAATAAGGATTTGTTTTAAGAAAAATAGGAAAAGGAATTACCTTAATTATTAAGAAATTTATTAATAGAGGATACAAAAACATAGATTTTTCACGGACTTTTTAAACTTGGGCATTATGAAATCACTTTCACATAAATTTTAGCAACACAATTTTTACTTTTATTTCAACATTAAATTCGCACTACTGAAATTATTATAAGTTGATTTTGATGTAAGAAATATTATAACGGTTTATAGAATAAATTTATAAAAAGTACTAAACGAAAACTTGCAGTCAAATGCAGGGGTTCTCAAAATTTGAGCACAAAGCAAAATATAATTTTCCCTTTTCAACACTTCAAATTTTTGAGGACTCTTTTTGGTGCCTTTAAATTGAATTTTTCACAAGAACTCGGTGAAAAAATACACTGGATTAAAACTGCTTCCATATAACATAATTTATCATAAGTTAAAATAATTTCAAGGACTGATTCCTTGTGGAACAAGGTTTTAAAATAGTAACGGAGCTTTCTTATCGCATTATTTGGCGCAATTACTATAAGTTTGAAATTCAGTATCAGGATCCTTATATCTGTTTATTTCTTTTTAATTTGTTATTATTAAAACATTTTTATTTAGTTTATTCACTCATTCTATTTTATTATTATTAACATTTGTATTTACTTTTTTAGTTCGACACTTCCATAACACTTTGGGAAACACTGTTGTTTTAACACCATTTATTTAACTTCAACTGTAAGTTAACATACTGCATGTAACAAATTTTTAACTCTCAGAGTTTAAACACTCTCTGTTAATAGTTTTTTTTTCTTTTTTTGAATAAAACTGTTATTTAATGTTATGTTAACTTGATAACAACAGAGCCGGTCTCTTTAGTAAACAATGTTAAGTTAAAGAATAACAGAAAACTGTTATTTGATTTAAGGTAGGTAAACATACTCTCTCTCTCTCATTAGATGAGTTTTAAAACAACTCTCCTATATTTTTTATAACAGATGTTAACAGTTTACTTGCTGAACATTAGTTCTTATTGAGTATTAAAAGCGAAAACTTAGCAAACGGATGGAAGAAGATAAAAGTGTTGTTGTTTTTTTTATAAAAGATAATTAAATAAGAAAAATAATTGTTAATATAACAAATAAAAGTTATTAGAATATGAATAAGAAATATATAGAATTTAAAGAAATTAATTTATTAGTAAAAGATGTTTTTCAAAAATTAAATATAAAAAGAATGAAATTATTATAATAATTTTTTTCTGAGTTTTGCTTTATCTTAACTTCCTTTTAACTTAAACAAAAATCTTTTATTCCTAATTGTAAATGTTATAATGTTTGTTTGTTTTTTGTGTGAGTGTATAAGTGTTTTTTGCAAATAATGATAAATTAATAAAACAACAAAATGCAACTGTTATAAAAATTATTAAAAATATAAAGAAATTTTATAGGAAATAAAAAAATATCAAAAAGTTCAAAGAAAATGAGAAAAATATCTAAAGTTTAAAAAAAGAAAAAGTGTTTTAAAAAAAATCTTGTTGCATAAATTTGTTAGTGTTATTTTTGCAAAAAAGGGTGTGTTCTCACAGTACCCTGGTTTTGTTTTACAGCTTAACAACGTGTAGATTTTCAGCATTTTCTTAAACAAAGTCAAGGACTTTAAAAGCCAAATTATGTGTTATAAGGATTTTTTGTTCGAAAAACAAAATTCTTTTTAAGGTAATTAAACTTTTATTAATATTATGAAAACATTATGTTTTTCAATATAAAACTTTAGTACATAAGAGCACATAAATATTAACATAAATTCCTCCCTTATAAACCTCCTCCCCTTATTTTGTGTGCATCGCTATAAAAAGAAATTTACCCTGACCTTTTCTCTTTTGGAATAATTTCTATAAATTGTAGAGTTTCCTTTGATGTTTAGAATTTGCTAATTTTGCTAAATTTGTTTAATAAAACAAATCAGTTGTTTTAAATGGTTTTTTAAGGAATTCCAAAAAAAGAAACTACCACATTTATGTACCCTAAAGAGGTCATATTAACTATTTCATTCTGGTTGTAACGTTATCAAGTATTTGATGCAAAAATATGTATATATATTCTTGCATCAAATCAACTTTATCATTCCGTGTTTAACGCAAAGAAGGAGTCATCTAAGTCCCCATAATGTATATATATATTCTTGCATCAAATAAATATCCGAACCGATTTAACTATGTCCGTCTGTCTGTTTTTGGCATGCTCACATTCACAATAATTGACAGAGCTTAATAAAATTAGGCTTGCGTATTTGTTATAGTCCTGAGAGGTTTCCTATTTCAAACCAGCAAAATCGCTTCAAAAATTATATTAAAATATATAGACTTATATCGGAGGCAACCTCAAGTACTTCATAAAAATCGAAAAAATTTATAGTCAAATATATAACTGATTTTTTAATTCGTTAAACTTCTATATATTTCATACGTTTGTGAGTGTGTGTGAACAAAATCTAATGTATTTACTTCACACGCTTTTGTGGTGGAGAGTATTAAAGATTCGGCACAGCCGAATATATGATTCTTTTTTTATTAAAAAAGTAATATTTGGATTTTTTGTTCTTTGTTTTTTCCATTCTTTTTGCTATTCTTTTTATTTAGTTTTGTTTATTCTTTGGCGCGTGCTGCTGTTATTATTTTAGTTACTCGTCCCGTCTTTCAGCAAAAATTTCGCTTTCCTGTTATTCTTTTCCCTGAAAATGAAGTGCAAAAAATGTTTTTTATATTCTTTTCTTTGGCAAAAATTTCTTTTGATTTTTGTTTTTATTGTTGTTTTTCTCTTCTACTATATAAAAGCATTAATGGGTGTCTTCCAAAAAGGGGCTGTTGCACATTTCCTTAAGATTTAACCGCAATTTTGTTTTTTTATTTTTATTTGATTTTAGGAAAAATCAATATTTGTATCCGGGAACTCAATATCGTGTATTTGTTTAAAAAGTGTGTTGCTTGTTGTTGTTGGTTTTTTTATTTTAAATTATTTTTTCTTTATATTTAAAGACCATATGGCGCATGTTCCTGTTTTCTATATATTTTACCTTTTTTAGCCGAGATTAACTCTCATTTCTTACACTCTTATTCTCTCTGTTAGTGACTTTTTGTCTGTAACTCTTTATCTGTTATTTATTATGACACCAGCAATCTGCTCATCTCTTGTTAAATAAGTTGTCAAGGAAGTTTAAGTCGAAAAGAAGTTTTTTTTTTTCAAAGGCATTTTCTTAGAACTAATGTTTCGTGCCAAATTGTATGGTTGGGAATTACTTGAGTAATAAAACAACAAAATTTGGAACAATTAAATAAAGTATTTTGAAGTTTAATTCGTTTTTGGCGTCATGTCTACCAAATAAATGGATTAAAGTTGGCTCAAGTTGAGAAACCTTAAAAATAACATTTTAAACTAATTTAAGGGATTTTATTGAAACCTTAACCTAACTTTTGCCTGAAAACAGTTGCCCATTTCTATTATTGGAAATATTAGAATGATAAATGCAATTCTTTGATGTCAATAGACAACACGATCAAAGGACCATAAATAGATTTAAACTGATTCCGATTTGTGTAAACATATTTGAGACAAATGATGGAAATATAAAAATTCTTTATCAACATTCATTTTCCGGATGAACTAAAGGATCGTAAAAGTTGTTAACAGGGAACAGCATATATTTCAGAATCAAAAATCAAGATCTGAGTCAAAGGACGCAAATATTTTAGAATACACTTCCTTGGCCTCATTACAATCAAGTTGATATCGGAAGGAAGCAAACAGTAAGACACTTGTCACAGCTTGATTTTGTAGACTTAGACTCTCAAAGAAGTCTGTAGCTCAACTGTGTATCAACTTTCATGGTTCGGATCAAAAGAACCATATACCAGAATCAGAACCTTCTTACATTCGTACTTTAAGGAAATACGAAAATTGTTATGTATTTTCATTCATCAAACCAATATCTTGTTCAAAGGACTCATTATAACTATGACTGTAACGGAATGGTATTTAAGTTCTTTAAAAAGGCTATTGGATGTCAATGATCAAAGGACTATAAAATAGACAAATTTACTTCTTTTTTCAAGTGTCTAAAGAGGAAATGTCGAAAACAAGTTTAGGAGCCATCAACAGAAAAAACATTCTATAAAATTCCTGGATTGGAAAAATACATGATGGCAGAATAATATTCATCTTTTCATAATATTGAACTCTGTGTTTATATATATTTGGACCAATCTGGCAGCATTTAATTATGTGAGACATCTCTGGTTTGAGAGCGTTCCTTAAATTGTGTGTGGAGAAATATCGGATTTTGGTGGAAAAGGCTGAAAGGCTCAAAAAAGTTTAAGACTGTAAAAGCACATGAACACGACTTCATAAATAGCGGTTAGAACTTAAAACCTTATTATATACATTAAACCCTCAAATTCTCCCTAATTAGAACTAATACAACTTTTTATTTTAAACTCCTAAGATCCCAAATTTTGCCTTTTATCTTAATTTTATATATTTCCTCTATAATTGCGATAATTTTTTATTTAAATAAAGTTCTTTTTTCAATTTAATAAAAAAAGTATCTTCAAAATAAACAAATGCGTAGGTTGTCATATTTTTATGGTTTTTGTTCTTTTTTGTCTTTTTCCAGTTTTTAGTTAAAAAAAGAGAGAAACTGTCATTAACATCGGTGGCAGGATCTATCACATATGTTGTTGTTTTGCTTGAAATGTAAGAACACACACACACAACTCTTTTTTTCTAGAGCTAAACAACCACACATTCACTTTTTATTGGGATTATATGGAAAAGCAGACGCCTAAGTTTAGTTGGAGGGTCGGGAATTAAAAATGATTTCATTTTGGTGTTTCTTTTTTTCTCTGTTCGACTAAAGTTTATATTGAAATTGTGTAAGTCTGGCGCTTGGGAGTTGTACCGGTTTATGTTTTTTTCAATGAAGTTTATACTAGAACTGTAATGATTGTAAGGATGAGTTAAAGGAATGAAATGATTAAACTGAACTGAACTAAGTATCAAGTAGAACTAAACTAGAACTGAACTAGAAATGAACTAGAATTTAATTAGAAATGAACTAGAACTGAACTAGAAATGAACTAGAATTGAACTAGAATTGAACTAGAACTTAACTAGAACTGAACTAGAACTTAACTAGAAATGAACTAGAACTTAACTAGAACTAAACTAGAACTGAACTAGAAATGAACTAGAACTGAACTAGAAATGAACTAGAAATGAACTAGAATAACTAGAATTAACTAGAACTGAACTAGAACTAAACTACAACTGATCTAGAACTGAACTGAGATGAAACTGAACTAGGATTGAAGTAGAACTGAATTAGAACTTAACTAGAACTAGAATTGAAAAATCAGAGCAGAACTAGAACTAAATTAGTAATTTAAATAGAGCTGAAGAAAAACGTAAACCTCAAAACTTTAAATGATATAAAGAATTCATTCTTTTTATTATCTTTTACCTTTTTATGCATATTCCTTCTACTAAGGCAAAGTAACTATAAAAAGTGCAAAAACATAATAATCGTTTTAATTTTTTTTTCAACTGTTTTTACGCTTTTTTCTCATTTAGTTTTAGTATGAATTTTCGCTAAATGTTGTGACAAGGTAATCGAGTTTATGTTTTTGGCATTGCGACTTTGCAAAGATTTGCAATGAATGAAAAGTTCATAAGGAATGTAAAATAATAAACTAAATGTTTGCCCGTCTGTCATGCTGTCTCACATTTATGCGGTTTTTCAAGACTTGAGGCAAACGTTTCTTTTTTTTTTTGACATGATATATAGTGAATGATTAGTGCAACGCATACGCAATGATTTTTTTTCGTACAGGGAAAAATAAGTTATATATGGAAAAATATAAAAAAAATAAAATTAACAAATATGATTCAATGTCAAGAAATACATTAATTATATACAAATAAAATATTTTTTTTTGGAATGACTAAAAGTTCAGTAGCTTTTGTTGGGGTTTATCTTTATTTTTGAAGTAAATTTTTTTATGAAAAAAATACAGGGTGTTAAAACATAATGACTCATAATATATTTTAAAAAGATTAAAGCTAAAATCCTTTAAAAACATTATCTTTACAGTTTTGTGACTCACGAGGCAATTTGATACATATTGCGGTTTTTTAAATTAATTGTGGGTTATCAATTTAAACCAAAAAAGGGGTTAATTAATTTATTTAACACCATATTTTTTATATATATAAAATAAATTAAATGTTATCTTTTTTATTTTTAGCTTATAATTCAAGTCCTTATCCTGACAATTGTTGTTAAATTTTTGAAATTTTCAGAATTCCTATAAAATTATTCAACAAACAGCATGTGTTATTAAATGTTTTTGTTATTAATTTTGTTTTTCATTTTTAATTTATTTGTTAAATACATTTATTTTGAAAACCTTTAAAAAAACACATGTGCATATTTGTATCTCCAACTGTCTTGTATTAAGAATATTGTGTAAGATGTCATAACATAAGGGTGGCACAGTTCAAAACTCAGCAGGATTCTTAAACATATTCAACAAACGCCTGACTCTTCTAATAAAGGAGCCTATTGCTAGACTTATAAATACCTTTAAAGAGAGAAAGAACGAAAGAGAGAGAGAAAGTGTGTGGTAAATTGTCATTTTATTCCAGCTGTGGTTGACTCTTAAGAAAATTAATTAATTTTCTTTTCTTTATTGAAAAAAAAGAAAAGTGTTTGAAGTAGCTACCAGTATGATGTTAAGATAATACAAGATGTATTGTCATGTACTTAGTTGCAAGATCGTAGGACTGAAAGATGTTTTTAAAGAATTTACTTAAAGAGAGGGAGGGAGAGAGAAAGAGGTTCGATACTTTTTTATAGCAAACCCTAAAACGATATATAATTCTAATAAACCGCAAATTTTTATAATTTATATATCAAAAGAAAACTTATTTTGACTGCTTTAAAGAAGACATATACTTTTAACATATTATTTCAAAGATGCAGCTCAGATGAAGAAGCTATTTTATGAAAAAACAATATATTAAAAGAAATATTATTATCGTATATTTATAACGATATGACACTTCTGTCTGTTCCTTTATATCCCGATTGAAGGACAGATGCAATAATAAAAAGACACTGGACATAGCAAACTCTGAAAGTAGTATTTAATTAAAGGATCTAAAAAGTGTTTGATAGAGAACATAGAATTGATATATTTGTATATCAACATTTAAGATCCAAAAGAAACATTATACAGATATACAGAGAGAATTTTTTAATTTTAATACATTTTCATTCATCAATCGATATTTATATTAATGACTCATTACAATTGTGTCTATATTGAATGGAATGGAACGGTATTAAGATCTTAATCGTATCTTAATAAAATTTATTATATATCAAAAGGAAACTTATCATGTCTTTTCTATAAATATATAAAAAATATATATTTTAATTCAATAATACTATTTATGGATTTATTATTATCTTGTCTTTAAAAGGATATATAAAATATAAAATATATCTCAGAAAGGAAATTTAACTTCTTTTCCGTTTTAGAATATATAAAATTTATTAAAGAACCTCTATTCAATCGTGTCCAAAAATAAACACTTACAATAATAAAATACATTAGAAAGTGTATTTTATTCATCAATATGTAAACTGTATTATATATCAAAAAAGAGGCATATATCTTGAATAATAAAATGTGTTATATATCGTGGGAAAGATTAATTAAATATTATCGTCTTTCTTATTTTAAAATTTTTAAAAAAGAGAATCATTTTACATTGAAAAACTCTCTTCCTTCAAGAGAGAATAAAACCCTAAAGAAATCTACAGAGATGAATAGAACTTAAACCTGTTACGAATCCGTTTCCGTTTTCGTTTTACTGTTTAAAGAATTTTACAATATTTATTGCTAATTTAAGTTCTCAGAACACTCCTGTATTTTTTTTATAATTTTACACTTAATTCTATTTACACATTATGATGATGCCAAAGACTTCACTATTATTTTAGCAATTAAATCTTTGGGAATCTATTTACACATTTTTATTTATAATTAACTAATTTTTAATTTTCTCATGTACAAATTTGTTAGCATGATATACAATTGTTGTTTACTTCATTCTTACATTTGTCTATGTTTTTATATATATTTTGCCAAATTAGCATAAAAAAATATAACATAAAAAGTTTTATAGATTATATATCTGTCTTATATCTCTAGCACATGGTTTTTAACGAAATGTAATCTTAAAGTACAAACACAATAAAAGCCACAAGCGATGAAAGGGAAAAAAGATATTTCAGTTTTAAGAAAAAAGATCCAAACATCACTTTATTCCAAAAATTCACTTACTCCACTTCCCCATAGTTACCACATCTTTTGTCAAACTATTTTGAAAAAATGTCGTTCAACATTTTGCTAATCATTAATAAGATTCCCCAACATTATGACTTAATCTTTAGTTTTTCTTTTAACAAAAAATTTAATTAACAATATGTATTTTGTCGTGTTATAGTTATTAATTATTTCTCATCATTATCATCGCATTGTTTAAATTTTTTATTGAGATTTTGTATATTTTTGTTCTCAAAGTTTATTAAGAAAATAATGTTTACAATTAACTGGCTTTTAATGATACCAAAAACAAAATGAATGATATGCAAAGTTTAATTATCTGGTTTTTTATTGTTTATCATAAATAAGATATAATAAAAATATATTATAAATAATTTAAAACTAAGACGAGTTAATATTTTTAAAACGAAATAAGATTCTCAAGAACGGGGAATCACAGGCAGGACTTCAGAATAATTTTTCGAATTCGGATCAGTTCTAGTCCAGTTCTAAGTTAGTTGTAGTTCAGTTCTAGTTAAGTTCTAAAACAATTCTAGTTCAGTTCTACTTCAGCCCTAATTCAGTTTTAGTTTTTTCTTAGATCAGTTTTGTTGAGGTTATGGTAGTAATAAAATGGGAGTTGTAGTTCAGTTTTAATTCTGTTTCGTTTAGTTTCTGTCCAGTTTTAGTTTTTTCATAGTTCAGTGTTAATGTTTTATAGTTCCATTCTGTTAAGGTTATGGAAGTAATAAATGTTGAAATACTTTTGAGTACGACGAGTCTTTCTTAAATCTGTGACTGCCCTTAATTTTATATGAATATTTATTTGTTATTGTTGTCGTAATGTCAACACACAATGCAAATGATTTGTATTCTTTGCAAATCACATTCTTTTGTTACAGTATTTGAATTATTATTATTAAAATTTTTGTAGCTTTAGTGTCGCTAAATGATTAAAAAACAAGTAAGAATGCTATATTCGGCTATGCCGAATCTTAAATACCCTCCACCACAAATTCGTGTAAAGTTAATACGTTAGGTTCCATAGACACACATATACTCACAAATGTATATAACACAGAAGTACTTAATTAGTCATAAAATTAGTTATAATTTAAGCTATAAAATTTTTCTACTAACTGCCTTTTTTCTACCAATTTTCATTGAGCTCTGTTAATTTTTGCGGATGTGAGCAGACAAAGAGATTGACGAAAATCGATTGAGATTTTGACTTGATGCAAGAATATATACATTATGGGGTCTGAAATAATTCATTCTTAGCGTTACACACAGAATGACAAAGTTAATATTCTCTCTCTACCACTTGTACTGTGGAGCGTATAAAAACAAAAAATATGCTTGTTATAAGCTCAAAACTATTTTCCGGGAAGGGGTTTTATATGTAGCTCCCATATAAGACCCCTTCCCGAAGTTTGGACCAAGATTGTTCATATTTATAATATACTTTGATTATAGTTAGAAAAATCATTGTGCTAAATTTTAATGGAATTGATCTTTATTTAAATGTTTTATAAACTCTAATCCGTTTTCCGGAAAATCCCGTTATAAGGGAGCTATAGGAAAATTTGGACCGATACAGGGCAAATTAATATAATATCTTCAGAACAGTTAGCAAAATAATTGTGTCGACTTTCAGTAGAATTGGTCTTTATTTACTCGGGAAGGGGCGTTATAATGGAGCTATATCATAATATGGACCCACAATACAATAGAATTGGTTCAAATCTAAAAGTATTATAAGCTGTAAATCATATTCCGGGAAGGGGCCTTATATGGGAGCTATATCAAAATATGGACCCATTTTAATAAAGTTTACAACATATATTTAAAAAAGCTAGAAAATTAGTTGTGCCAAATTTCAATAGAATTGGTTCAAATTTAAGAGTTTTATAAGCTATAAATCATATTCCGGGAAGAGGCCTTATATGGGAGCTATATCAAAATATGGACCCATGTAAATAAAATTTATAGTATATATTTAAAATAATTAAGAGATTAATTGTGCCAAATTTCAAAAGAATTGTTTCAAATTTAAGAGTTTTATGAGCTATAAATCAAATTCCGGGAAGGGGCCTTATATAGGAGCTATATCAAAATATGGATCCATATTAATAAAATTCACAATATATATTTAAAATAGTTGAAACAATAATTGTGCCAAATTTCAAAAGAATTAGTTCAAATTTAAAAGTTTTATAAGCTATAAATCATATTCCGGGAAAGTCCTTATATGGGAGCTATATCAAAATATGGACCCATCTTAATATAATTTATAACATATATTTAAAATAGCTAGGAAATTAGTTGTGCCAAATTTCAAAAGAATTGGTTCAAATTTAAGAGTTTTATGAGCTATAAATCACATTCCGGGAAGGGGCCTTATATGGGAGCCATATCAAAATACGGACCCATATGAATAAAATTTATAGTATATATTTAAAATAATTAAGAGATTAATTGTGCCAAATTTCAAAAGAATTGGTTCAAATTAAAGAGTTTTATGAGCTATAAATCACATTCCGGGAAGGGGCCTTATATGGGAGCTATATCAAAATACGGACCCATGTGAATAAAATTTATAGTATATATTTAAAATGGTTAAAAAATGATTTGTGCCAAATTTCAATAAAATTGGTTCCAATTTAAGAGTTTTATGAGCTATAAATCAAATTCCGGGAAGGGGCCTTATATGGGAGCTATATCAAAATATGGATCCATATTAATAAAATTCGCAATATATATTTAAAATAGTTGAAACAATAATTGTGCCAAATTTCAAAAGAATTAGTTCAAATTTAAAAGTTTTATAAGCTATAAATTATATTCCGGGAAAGTCCTTATATGGGAGCTATATCAAAATATGGACCCATCTTAATATAATTTATAACATATATTTAAAATAGCTAGGAAATTAGTTGTGCCAAATTTCAAAAGAATTGGTTCAAATTTAAGAGTTTTATGAGCTATAAATCACATTCCGGGAAGGGGCCTTATATGGGAGCTATATCAAAATACGGACCCATGTGAATAAAATTTATAGTATATATTTAAAATAGGTTAGCAATTATTTGTGCCAAATTTCAATAGAATTGGTTGCAATTTAAGAGTTTTATGAGCTATAAATCATATTCCGGGAAATGGCGTTATATGGGAGCTATATCAAAATATGGACCAATGTTAATAAAATTTATAACATATATTAAGAATGGTTTAAAAATTAGTTGTGACAAATTTTAGTAAATTATCTTAAAAATTGCGGTCCATATGACACAAAGAGTTTGGGGTGTATCAAAATTTTGCATATTATAGCCTATAACTTTTTTCCGGTTAATCAGATTTTGATAATTTTTGGCACGATGATGAAGCACGTGTAATTGTATGCTAAAATTAATTTTTTGTTTAAGTCCAATTACATTTTTAGAAGAAATTAGAAGAGTTCATTTTTGAAATTTTGAGGTTGTTTCAGATATCGGTCTATAACTTCCTTGCTTATAAACCGATATAGCTGGTTTTAAATAGCAAACTGCTTAGGACAATAACAAACAATGTGGCCAAGTTTTATTGAATTCGGTCAATTATTCTAGGCGTGAGAATGTTTCCAACAGACAGACAGACGGACAGACGGACAGACGGACATAGCTAAATCGACTCAGTTTTTGATTTGATGCAATAATATATATACATTGTTGGGTCTGAGATGATTCCTTCTTGGCGTTACATACAGAATGACAAACTTAATATACCCTCACCACTTGTGGTGGTGGAGGGTATAAAAATTTCAACATGAGATTGTGCAGTCGATATATTTCGCTTATGCTGATAATGTTTTACCAAACGAATGTTAAGATTAAACAGCAAAATACGAAGAAGAAAAGAGAAAATAAAAGAAACAACAAAAGACAAAAAAAACACAAGTGCAAATTTAATTAACTCTAAAAGTACGGAAGTAGTAGCACTTCAATATTTTGTTTATTTTTAGTTTTTCTCCAACTTCGACTGTAAATGCTGCTATTTACAGTGAACTAAAAATATAAGTACTTTAAGTTTTTTATTAGTACAAGTGCTTCACTCAAACATCAATATTTTTACAACTGCAATTAAATTAGTGTAGCTGCCACAACTACAAAGGCTCTTTGGGTGAAAAGACCTATATTTAAAGTATATAATTGGAAAAAAGGGGTAAATAAGTAGATAGACAGTTTAACAATAGAGTGTAATTAATAGATTTATTTCCTTGTTTTACAATAATGTCATTTTTGTTTCTTTTTTTACACTTAACGAGATAAAGAGGGAAGTATACTCCTTTTTTAAAAAGAAATTTGAGAAAAATTATAAACATGTTGCATTATTTTACTATACCCTAGTAATCTAAAGAGTAGACACTTGATTTTTTATTATAAATTTAACTGTTTGATTAGAGGCTTATACTGAGTAAACTGCTTTATAGACTCTTTTGCATTTATTTTGAAAGACTGATTACTTAATTGTTTACTCGTAATCTATCACCTGGTCATTTAGTTTGTTTGTCTTTGATCATTTACTAGGGATTAAATAAGATTTCTCTTAAAGTTTTTTATAAGTTAAGATATGTAGTGTTTGAACTATTTTATGATCAATTGTTTACGTCTAAAGTTAAGATCATTTTTAGAGAAGAAAGAAAGAGAGTGGATTACTGTTTTTAATTTTTTTAAAGTGATCACTTCCCTTCTAAAGGTATACCTTCTCTATTTCTCATTTAATAGCAAATCATCGATATATATATTTAAATAGAATTAAAACTAGTAATGTATTTCTCTACTTATTTAAGTATTATTGCTAATTCCTTTAAGATCATTTCATCACAATGTGGTTTCATCAAATGCGGTTTAAACGAGAAGGTTGATTTTAAACTCACCATAATTATATATAAACAACTATAAGGGAAATAATTAAAAGATAAAAGAAACCATAAAATAAACGAGACAATAATAACTATAATACAAAAGAAGATGAACAAAAAATAACATTTAAAAAACTTTTAATTTCAATTCATTCTTAATTTATCTTTAATTCGTGACATAATATTATGACAATTTCAATTAAAATCATTTTTAAATCTTCTTTTTTAAATAAATTCTTTTAAACTATAATAAAGTCTTTTTGCAGTTTAAGACTCTGCAAAAGAGTTTTTCTCTTTTTTTTGTAGAATATTTTTAAATTAATGACACATTTTAGTGTTTTTCTCTCCTTTTTTATACCCTCCACCACCACAAGTGATGAAGAGTGTTTATTAACTTTGTTATTCCGTGTGTAAAGCTAAAAAGGATTCACCTCATCTCAGTCAATTTAGCTATTTTCGTCTGTCTGTCTGTCTGTCTGTCTCTATGAAATTTCGTCTTTGTTATAGTCCTAAGAAGTTTCCTATTTAAAAGTATACTAAAAGTTATAGACCGATAATTTTATGGCTCATTAAGTGTTCCATGTTATATATGTCCGAGAATCTATATATGAGAGTTTGTATGTATATAACATAAAGTATTTTTTGTGAAGGGCATTAAAGATCCGGCATAGCCGAATATTGTATTCTTTCTTGTTACATTATTACAGTTAAGTGAAATCATTTAATTGAAAATTACACAAATGGCCATAAATAGTTCGATAACAATTGATATTTTAATTAAGAGAGTAAAATGAGAGACGGCATCTATTAACTCGATTCAACCTTTGGTTTAATAATAACTAGAGACAGACGTAAGGACGGACATTTAGCAGCCACAATTTTTAATTAAAATAAAACTTGTGTTTTCTATTTGTATTTTTTTTGTGTATTTTTAATAAAAAACACATTTAATTAATTTTCATTTAACTATAAAAAATAAAAAAAGATTTTTATATTCTGAGACACTTAAGGAAAGAACTGCTAAAAATATATTTTTTTCAAAAACAAAAAAATTGAAATTCTCCAAAAAAATAATAAAAAATTAACAAAACAAATTTCTTATGAAGAATCAATAGATAAGAAATGATAAAAAATCATTTATTTATATTAATGTTTATGTGGTATTTTTTTCAGGGCTAAACAAATTTTAATAAGGGTATTCAAAATTAAAAGACATTTTCTTAATTTAATTTTATTATTTCAAAATTGAAGGCAAATTCGATTAAATCAATGAAAAATCGGCGATATTGTAAAATTTCGTTAATTAAAAAAATTTCTTTGATTTTTTTAAGATTTTGAGATATTTAAAAATTTTCGAAATTTAAGTTCGAATTTTCGAAAATGTGGAAAAAAATTAAATCTGTTATATTTAAAGTCTAATAATAATGCAAAAAATAAATATTTTTATACAAATTTTAAATGTTCGCAAATTTTCGAATTCATAAAAAAATTCTTTGATTTTTCGAAAATGTGAAAAATTTTTTTAACTTTCAATAAAATTTGATAACAAATCATAGCAATTGTAAAGTTTTCTCATTGTTTTTTTATATATTATTTAATCATTTTAAAATTTTCGAAATTAAAGTTCGAATTTTCGTCAACGTCAAAAAATTTTTAAATTTGTAATATTTAAAGCCTAATAATTTTTATAAACTAAAAATATATATTCATTTTAAAAGATCGAAATTTTTCGAACATATAAAAAATTTTCGAATTTTCGAATTTTCGAAATTTCTACAATACAAGTTATTTTATTTTAAACGAATTTTTCATAAGTTTCAATTAGAATAAATAAACAAAAATTGAGTTTAAATCTTTTTTAACTAAATTTGTTATGTTCGAAAATTTTCGAAAATACTATTTTTTAACATTGAATGAAATTTTTATAATTTTAAACTGGAATAAATTTGCAGTTTTAAAATATTGTATTTAAACACTAAAAAAATTTCTCAAACAAACAAAATTTCTTATGTTCGAAAATTTCGAAATCGAAATAAATTTCTTCCTACTTAAAAGAATTTTTTGTAAATTTGAACTGGAATAAAATAATAGTTTTAAAATATTAACAACATTCAAATTTTATTTATTTTGAATATTTGAGATTTTTTTACTTTCCCTATTTTAAGGAACTCCCCTAATAAAACCTGCTTTTAATATTGAATTTATTTTTAAAACAAAAATTCTTATTTTCCCAATAAAAGAAAAAAATAAAAAAAACTTTTTGTTTAATAAATTTAGGGGATAAATTTACGGAATACAAAATTCTCATAAGTCTGGCTGTCTGTCTACCAGTCAAGACATACGAAATATATATTCCCAACAAACACAAATGCAATAACAACAAAATGACTGTCACTAATGATAAATGCATGTTTTGTGGGGTTGTCAATGAGTAACCAACAAAACAACTCAACAAAAATTAATTTTAAAACACCAAATCGGAAAAAAAAAACTTTAATTTCTTTTTTTTTTTAACCGGGGGAAAATGGAACAAAGAGAAATAAGGGATTTTTTTCAATGGAAACCAGAAACAAAATATTTATAAATAATATATATGATATAAATATTTGGAAATGCCGAACCTTTAATACCCTCCACGACAAAAGCTTGTGAAGTAAATACGTTAGGTACGTTCATACACACTAACATATACACTAATAAACGTATACAAAATATAATTAGTCATAATTTTTTCTCTACTGAAACGATTTTGATAATTTTTGGAAAAGTAAGGAAGTACATAAAGTATATATATTCATTCTGATTTATCGATTTTGAATTGAAAACTTTACAAAAGTTTTTTCCTTGAACTTAAAAGCTCTGTCTATTATTGTGAACATGAGCTTTTGATTTGATGCAAGAATGCATATATAAGATCTGAGATGATTTCTTCTTAGCGTTACACATGGAATGACAATGTTAATTATCACTCTTCGTCACTTATGGTGGTGTAGGGTATAATAAGGAAAACGAACATCTTTAACCTGATACTCAGACACTAAAATAAAAATATGACCTGAACAAAATTCTATAAAGTTTTTGTTTTCGAATTTTCAATAAAATTTTTATGACTATTTAGTGGACTATATTTAGTTTTAGTGGAGTTGTAACAGGAAAAACTAAATAAAAACATAAAATACGTTGCATTTAACAAAAATTCTATTGTAAAGACACAATTGAGAGGCACGTGTCATCGTGTGTTTTCATCTCTCTCAATTCATATGCGATTTGTTAATTATAGAAAAATATGTGCTTGTGTGTATTTTTATTCAGGGGTTCCAATTTAATATGACTCAAGTGTTGACAGTTTTAGTTTTTAAGTTTTTTTTTATTATGACTTTTTTTCTAATACCTAATATTACCTAATACTAGGTAATCTAGAGAGTAATGGAGGTAGTTAAGTGATTTTAAAATCAAAATATTTTTGAATGTTTTTTTTTCTTAAAAAACTTACGATTTTAAACTACATTCTTTTAGTATAATTTGAAATATTAAACGTAGTGTCTACTTAACAAGTGTTTACTCATTTGACCCTAAGGTAATCGAAATAGTAATAACGAAAATTTTGCTGTTGAAACATAACAGAAAATTTAGAATATATAATATATACGAATGTATATACGATTCTAACTATCGTTAAGTAATTCCTTGATGCTTGGGAACATAAAATTCTGAACTAGAATTATTTAAGTGCCTACTTATTAGTATTCTAAGTAATCTATAAAGTAATGGATAAGCCATAATTTAACTTAGATTAACATTTCTGTAAACTATGTGAAGCTTCAAATTTTTCAGGGTTAACAAAATGAGTGACAAACGAATATTATTATTCGATCATCATTTATTTTGTTTTATTTGTGGAACCATAAGATGGAAATTAAGTGTATCTCGAATATTAAAAAAATTTTAATAATCTAGAAGTTCCTTGTTTTTAAAAAATAAGAAATCATTGAAGTTTAATCATTTTAATTAAATATATTAAAATAATTTTATTTAGAAATCAAATTTCTGTGGCTAGGAACGACTTCAAGTATGTTCTAGCTACCGGAATGTCCCTCGGTAGTGAGAAAAATATGGTGTATTAAATATTAAAAAAAATATTTTGAAATAATTTATAAATCAGTATTTTGGAAGAATTTCTTTTAGCTGTCTACAATTTAATGACAGTTCTTGCTTTTGGACTGTCCCCTTGTAGTATGAAATGGGGACAATGTGATTTAAAGGAATTCAAATTATAACTATTTATAAATCGTTTACTGGGAGAAAGACAAGGCTACTAATATTAACATCTAACAGACCAAAGTGAGTTTAGTAACCGGTTCAAAATTTTAAGTCTCAACATTTTAAACATTTTATGAAAGAATCGATTTTCATTATTATTATTATTATTATTATTTTTTTTTTTTTGTATTAAAAGAGATAAAAGTAATTAAATTAAACACGAGTTTTTGGATTCAAAAAATTAAACGACCTTGATGATCATAAAACTGGTTTCTAGAATACTTCCCTTTTTCAAATTAATTGCGGAAATTTATTAGTCTAAAGATGTATGTCAACATAATTTATTTATTATTTTATATATCAATCTCTTTTATAATCCAGTTATAAATTTTATATTGCAGTTATAAAACACTAATCGTTTCTATTATTAATTTCATTGTTTGTAGGGAGGGTCTTTTCACACGCCAATCGTTTGTTTTCAAACAAAAAGTTGATTTTTGAAGACCCACATTTCAACTTAAAATATTCTATTCTATAGAGAATTTCTTTTGATAATTTGTATAACTTTTTTTTTTTTTTTTTTTTTTGAAAACTTTTGTTTCAGATTCCCCATAAATTAATAAATATTTATTATCTCTTTTTTATTATTTCAGTTAGAACTAAAACAAATACAACAATAAAATAAATATTTAAAAATACTTAGTGTGTTTTTAACGGTTACTCATTCAGTTTAATACTTCTATAAATTCTTAAATGATTATAAATAAAGATCTTGTTTTCAAGTTCTAACACCATAAATATCTTTGAGGTTTTGATTTTCTCTTTAGAAGCTAAATAGAACAGAACATTTTTATACCCTTCACCACCATAAGTGGTGAAGAATGTATATTAACTTTGTCATTCCGTGTGTAACGCTAAGAAGGACTTAACTCAGACTTCATAATGTATTTATATTTTTACTTCAAATTAAAATCTGAGTCAATTTAGCTATGTCCATCTGTCTGTTGTTGACATGCTTACATCCACAATAATTGACAGAGCTCAATGAAATAAGATCAGAGGTCTTTGTTATAGTCCTGAGAAGTTTCCTATTGAAAACCAGCAAAATCGGTTTTGTATATTAAAATTGGAGGTAACCTCTAAGTTCAAATAAAAACTTCAATTTGTTATTAAAAATTTACTTCATTATCTGTTCAAATATTATCAAAATCGGTTCAGTAGATATGTTATAGCCAAAAATATAAGTTATTTACCACTCCTGTCAAGTGTTATATTTAACACAAGCTCTTATAAATTGTTATACGTCTATGAATGTATATATGAAACATAACGTATGTACGAAACATAACGTATTTACTTTACACATATTTACGGTGTAGGGTATTCAAGATTCGGCATAGCCGAATATAGCGTTCTAATTTGTTTCTTTAAGCTTTTGGATTAAAGCGTTTTAGAATGTTGGGACAATTTTTGGTATGGATTATAGTCATTATTAACAGCTGCTGTCTAAAAATGGGATTTTTGTATTGAAAGTGGCATAATTCTGGAATATTTGTTTACAAATTTCAAAGAATTTTGTAAAGAAGATTAGCAAAAGATTAAAATAGAAAATAAAAAGGAAATTAAAATTCTTTTATAAATTCTCCATTTAATAGTTGAGTTAATCACTAATTCCATTTGATTTCTTTTGTAGCCTGATTTATTATAATTTTAATTTCTGAGAATTTCAATAAAATTAAAAAAAAAAAATAAAAAAAATCAGAAAAAAAACTAAATTAACAATATTAAGAGGATTTTAGAATTTTTATTACGTAATCAATTTAACATTGAATATTGGTTTAATTTTTTGAAAATAACAATAAATGAACTAGTCTTGAATCAATCTAACAAGTTTGTTTTGATTAGAAATTGAAAATATTTGAAATTTAATCAAATTCTTTAAAAATAGTCTAAATTTCAATTAATATCATTGCAATTTCATATATATTTTTATTTATATTTTTTTATGTTCATATTCTATTATTTTTTCAATTTTAAACATTTTCGAAAATTCGTACTAAACTTCGAAAATTTTCGAACATTGAAAAAATGACAAAAATAATAAATTTTCAAATTTTATTATTTTTTATTTATTTTATTATTATTTTCGAACTTGTTAACATGATTTGAAAAAAAATCTATTTTAAAAATTTTCTATAAAAATATTAATTTCGTACATATGAAAATTCTTTAAAAATAGTCTTAATTTCAATTAATATCATTACAATTTCATATATATATATATATATTATTTATATTTTTTTACGTTCATATTCTATTATTTTTCCTATTTTAAACATTTTCGAAAATTCGTACTGAACTTCGAAAATTTTCGAACATTAGAAAAAATACTAAAATCATAAATTTCATTATTTTCGAACTTGTTAACATGCCTTTTTTATTTTTTTATATTTTAATAACTTTATTAAAAAAATTAATTTCAAAAAATTTCGAACATATAAAAATTAAAATAATTTTTTATTTTAATAAAATGCTTTTAATATCACTAAATATTTTTTTTCATTTTTTCTTAAAATTTTGTATTTTAATATTTTTCGAATATTCGAACATATGGAAATTAAAGAAAATTTGTATTTTCATTGAAAATATGCATAAAATGCATATTTCTAGTTGAAATTGTAATATTTTTCACAATAATTTTAAGTATTAAAGCTTTCGAAAATTCGAACTAAATTTCGAAAAATGTAGAAAAATCTGTAAAATAATTGTTTATAAATTTATTGTAAAAATTTATATGTTAATTTGGTAAAATTAAGATTTTTAATTTCAAAGATAAGATTATAATTTCGTTATGTCGAATTATTTCAAAATTTGTGAATACGATAAGAATTTGATTTAAGCATTTTTTCTATAAGTTTCTAGTTCTAATTCTATTTCTGATACTTTTTCTGAACTTATTTCTTATGTTAGTTCTGAATTAAGTTCTGATTTTCAAAATTTTGGAATGCGATTTTAAAAATATTGAATTCATTTTGATTTCCTTGATCTTTATGAACTATTGAGAATTTCAGTTTTTAATCTGAATTAAAATTTATTTCCTCTTTTCTTCTTTCATCTCATTGTGTGTTGACTATCTTTTTAGCACATTCTCAGTTTCTTTCTTTTCGATATAAAATATTTATCTTAAATTTATAGCGTTTGTATTTACAAATTGTTTTAACAAAAACCAGAGTCATTTAAGGGCAAGAGACAGCTGTTGGATTGTGTTATCTGCATCTGGAAAACGACAAACAATGTAACATAACAAAAAAATGTTTATATACATTTTTTTATATATTTTTTGTTATTTTTGCACAATAAGCTTAATAGTAAAAAAAATACTAGACAAACAATTGTAGGAAAAATAATAAAAATAATAAACTTCAAGACAAAATGAAGAGCTTTTTAGCTTTTCTTATTTTTTTTCCTATTTTAGAGATAAAACTGCAGCAGTAAAGACACTTAAATAACAGTCTTGTTTATTATTATTTTTTTTTTTGCCTTGAAAATAAAAGAAAAAAACATAAAGAGAGAAAAATTAAAGCATATAATTATAAGACGAAACCACTTAATCATGCCTTTCGGCAAAACACCCACATCTAAAGGGCATAGAATTGCGTATCTTGCCACATTATTATTATCATCATCATTAACACCAGCCAACCAACAATTCATACTCTCATCTCCTTCTCACTCTTCCTCCTTGTCTTTCATTTTCATGCAGTAAAAGTTGAACAACCCGAAATGGTTGATTTTACAAAAAAAACCTCATTTTTCCTGTAACATTATTATAAATGCCTACACCACCTCTCTGGTTACATCTAAATAACTTCTGTTAGGGGAAAATGTGAGGGGAAAAATGGTTTGAGGGTTTTAACCCTGTGGAAATATAACTAAAGGATGCATGTAATGACATCAGTTTTTATATAAATTAGGTATACAAAATATTATTGCATATGTTACAGGATGAAAGCAATGACCTTTATGTTGCATACAAATATTTATGATCTAACTACTTTTTACATAATCTAACAGAGCAAAAAACGTAAATGTAAATAAATATATTTTTTTAATTATTTTTACTTTTCTATTCATTAAAGAAATAGAAGAAAAACAAATAAGAATACTTTAAACGGTTATGTCGAATCTTCAATACCCTTCACAATAAATGTTTGTGAAGTAAATACGTTATGTTTTATACATACACACTCGCATATACAAGCACAGACATATACAATATATAAAAGTTTTTCTTTAATATAACACGGAACACTTTATGAGTCATAAAATTATTTATATTTTTTGCTATAACTTTTTTCTACTGAACCGATTTTGTTGTTTTTTGGAAGGGTAGTGAAGTCCAAATAGCTTAATATTAGAAAATTTCATTATCATTTGTCGATTTATAATTGACAGTTTTACAAATGTTTTTTACTTGAACTAAGAGGTTGTCACAGATATCGGTCTATATCTTTTAATATACTAAACCGATTAAATAGTACACTTTTCAGGTCTATAACAAATATTCAGGCCAAATTTGAGCTCTTTGCTCAGACATACGGTCATAGCTAAATCGACTCAGATTTTGATTTGATGTCAAAATATATATGAACATTATGGGGTCTTGTAAGCGCTACATACGGAATGACAAATTTAATATATCTCCTTCACCACTTATGGTGTTGCAGGATATAAAAATGTATTTGTTAACAGACAAAAGTTAAAACAGAATGCACACGATAAACAATAAAACTTTTAACAGTAACTTTATTTACCTTGTTCATTTAACAGTTATGTGGCTTGACGCTTTAATTGTATTTTCATACATCCTGCCATCCTCCCCTAAAAATATCAGCACATGTTTATTCCTTTTTAAATCCTTGAACACTTTTAATACCAAATGTTTTATTTCACAAAATATCGCACACAAATCTCCTTTCTTCTCGCTCTCCCCCATTGCTCTTTTCCTCTCTTCATGTTTGTGTTAGTAAATCTCTTTTGCTGTTTAATTGCAGTTTTGTAACATTTTAATTTTTTCTATAAATATTTTATTGTCACTGTGTAGCATTTTAAAGGTTTTACTCCTTCGTTTCTGAGTTTTATCCTCAATTAAAATATTTACATTTTCTATTTACATAAATGTGTTGCTAGAATCTACAACAACAATTTGATTTGTTGTAGGGTAGGTTGACATAATTTTTTGGTTAATTAACCCTTAGAGATCACTTGAATTTAAAGAAAATAAAATTTAAAGTAGTACTTCCTTGTTCAAGGACTAAAATAAAGTTTAAGTAAAAAAAGGGAAACTAAACTACAATATATTTACTTAGAAGAGTTCAAGTGTAGAACTTATTTAGTTATATGTTCATTAAAAATTAGTCGTAGCTCAAATCAAGTTGAGTTTAGCTCTAATTCAGTTCTAGTTTTAATTATACTTTCGATTCTAGTTCTGATTCTTTTTTATTACTTTTTCTAACTCTAATTCTGATTCTAGAATTGATACAAGTTCTAATGCTAAATTTTATTATTGTTCTGATTTTAGTTCAGACTCCATTTCTAGTTCTTATTCTTGTTTTGAAACTAGTTCTGGTTCTTATTACAATTCGTGTTCTCGTTATGATTCTATTTCTGATACTAGTTCTGATTCTAGTTCAAAGTTCATTTTTAATTCAGGTCTAGTTCATTCTGTTCTGTTAAGTTCTAGCTCAGTTTTGTTTAGTTCTATTTCTAGTTCGGTTCTAGTTCAGTTCTAGTTCAGTTTTAGTTCAGTTCTATTTCTATTCTAGTTTAGTTCTAGTTCATTATCTAGTTCAGTTCTAGTCCGGTTCTGGTTCAAATCTAGGTTAGTTCAGTTTAGGTGCAGTTCTAGTTCAATTCTTGTTCAAGTCTAGTTTAGTTCTAGTTTAATTCTAGTTCAGTTCTAATTCGGTTCTAGTTTAGTTTTAGTTCAATTCTAGTTCTGTTCTAGTTTAGGTTAAGTTCTAGTTCAGTTTAGGTGCAGTTCTAGTTCTATTCTAGTTTAATTCTAGTTCAGTTCTAATTCGGTTCTAGTTTAGTTTTAGTTCAGTTCTAGTTTAGTTCCAGTTCAGTTCTACTTCAATTCTAGATTACTTTTAGTTCATTATCGCATGTGATTTTTTTAATAAAAATTTTATTAGTGCTTTATTGATATTTATTTTGTGAAATTTTCAACTTTCAAATAAAAAGGAAAATTCATCTCATGTCATACAAAAACTGTCACATTTTGATGAAATTTCCCAAAAGATAAAGATGACACTAAACCATCAAGACAAACTATTGCAGAAATTAATGTAAAAATAATTTCTTGATATCGATATTAAAGTCTATTTCTACAATTTCTTCTTTTTTTTTTTTGTAAAAAAAGTGATTTTTTTAATCTTGAGCAAAAATCTTTTATTGGGATTTTTTTCCAACATAAATAAACCGCTATTTAAGTTATTTTTAGTTATTCATCCATTTTAATTCCACTTCGAGTGGTAAAATTTTTTCAAGTATAAATTTCATATTGAAAATCATCTTTCATCTTTGGAGGATGAATGTTTTTGTTAAAGAAATGTATAAAAGACATAAGAAAGAAAAGGAAGATCTTAAAAATGTGGTAGAGCAAAATAGCTGAAAATCATGGAAATAAAAAGAAGAAATAAAATACACATGAATTGTAGCGAATATTTTTTAATGACCATGACAGAGCTTCATAGTAAATGTACTGACACAAACATATGACTCTGTAGCATTAATATGACATCAGAAAATACCAGGCCCCCATTTACGTTGATGTTGTTTGAAAGCCATGTGCATACTTTGGCATAAATATGCTTTAAGGATTTATTTAACTTTTTAAAGTTTTTCTATTTTTATTACAATTTTTTTTTTTAATTCTTTTTCATTCTTTTCTTTTCACATGACTTAGAAATGTCTAGTTTTCTGCTCACTTGTAGTGAGTTATAACATATAACGAACATATTTTATGATTGTTCCTACATCTCATCTCATCGCCTTATTTGTATAGAGTTTTCTGGCCTTCTTCCAGTCTTTCCTCAAGACCCAATTGTTGCCACTTTTATGTTGATATGCTTAATTGTAAACTTGAAAAGAAGTCTTTTCTTTATTATGTCTTCTTCTTTTTGTACCAACAAGTAAGAAGAAGTGTATAGTCAGTCAAGCCCGACTATCTTATACCCTACAACACATTATCGGTTAAAAATGAAAGTTACAAAAAATAAATTAACGACCCTCGTATAATTTGATATTCTAATTTATTCTTAAGTGTACAGTTCTCTAATGTGACACTATGACTTTTGTTAAATTTGTGCGTTTTAAAATGAATTTTTCTGGGGGTTTTATATGGGGACTAAAAAAATTATGAACCGTAGCCCCTCGTATAATTATCCACATGGAATTTTGTTTATATTTATCTTAATTTGATCAATTAAAATCCCCTTTCAAATCCCCTTTAAAGTGATATTTGGAAGGGGTTTGAATGGGATCTATGTGAAATAATGAATCTACCCTCGCATATTTTGGCACATCGTTTTAGAATATTATAAGACTTACTTATGCTAAATTTCCTTAAAATCGGTCCATATTTAGGATTTTATTGACCTAAATCCTCATTCCAGAAAGAAAATTTGTATGGGAGGTACCGGAAATATTGTATCGAACATGGCCAATTTCAATAGTCTTCGTCCTTAAGCCAAAAAAATATATGTAACAAATTTCACCGAGATATTTCAAAAATTGCGACCTGTAGACTGTTCAAAACGTTTACATGGACAGCCAGACAGATGGACGGACGAACAGACATTGTTAAATCTACTCAGAAAGTGATTCTGAGTATAACAGTATACTTAAAGGTGGGTATAACACCGTTTTCTCTGTCTGTAGCAAACATCTGCGCAAATGCTTAATACCCCAACCACCTTCATTGCTGTAGGGTATAAGAAGTTAATTCACTTATGTGAAATTTATTATTTTTCTTGTATTTCACTACTTTTTTGTTCATTTGGATGAATTTAGTTGGTAATTGAAGTATTAGAAAATTTATCTAATGTTTGTTATTTATTTGCAATTTATAAAGTGTTTGTTACTTAAGTGTCGAATGGCATGTTAAAAGGAAATAAACCGTCATCACTTTTGCATATTGAATTTCATTTCACCATAAATTCACTAGTATTTCTTCTTTCTTTCTATCTTTTTCGACACGGAGTAGAGTTTATGGGAATTTATGATTTCATATTAATGATTTATTTTTAAGGTAAATGATTTGTTTATAATTAAAGAAAATTAAGAAAATTACTTAAATATATTAAGGGTATTCAATTAAGAAAGCAAAACATCAAATCTGGTACTTTCTATAGATATTTCCAAAAAAAGTATCAACCTTTTTACTTGAGTTTGGTACTTTGTAAGTTTCGGTATCAGAAGTTATTTAGTTTTATGTTAAATAAATCAAATAAAATTTTTATTTAAATGGACTTGAAACGTTTAAAAAAATTTTTCACGTTTTACCTCTTTTTTGGTACTTTTTTCAGCTATTTGAATTTTCAACATTGTACTTAAATTAAAGTGCTTATTTTGTGATTTAAAATTAGAAGTTCTTAAAATATAATATTCCAAAAAAGTAAAAATCATTTCTGGAATTTGGTACTATTTATTTTGAAATGGTCCTTAAGCATAGATGTTCAAAGTCTAGCAAAAATTGTCTTATAAATTATTAAGAAAAGAGTTTTGAAAAAAAAACTTCAAACATTAATTAAATTTGGTACTATTATATTTGGTACCAAAAATAAAAATCTATTGAACTAACATTATGACCGTTACTTTGTTAGGGACATATTTAATGCACAGAAGTACCATTTTTTATTATTGTGGAAAAATCAAAAAGTACCATTTAAAGATTTTTATGGAAAACACAAATAGTACCTTCAGAAGAAGATATAGGCACGTTTTTTACACCCTAAACATTTGAATTTCCAAAAATCACCAAATTTATATTAGTTGTACATTTTGAAAGTGATAAAATCTTAATTTTTACGTGTAATGGTTAAGAAGGTAATACAGTTTTTGTTCGATTTCTATCCGATAAGCCGAATTACAAAAAAGTACCAAACATCTATATCAGCTTACTTTTTAAAAGAAAAGCTTTATGTACTAATTTTTAATACCCATTTCTGTTTAGGAGACTTAATGTTAAATATTTCAGTCGGTCTTAAACCTTTGACTCTCCCCTAGAGTTTCTGAATTTATCATCTTAATGGACTTATTTAGGCGAGAGAAATCTTGTACAAATTAATCAGTCAATATTGTTTTATATTTATAAATAAACCACTTTTAATCTTTTCCCTCTTTGGTACTTTTTTATAACTTTTATATTTCCATTCCAAACTATTTGCGGAAAAAGTACCATATTTAAGTACTTTTTTAAACACCGAAAATAACCGAATTTCAAAAAAGTACCAAACATACTGATAATAAATTTCGATAAGTTACGAGAATAAAGAATTTCTAAAGTGAAATTTTTGTAAAAAAAATTACTTTAATGAAAATTTTATCTCATGCGATTGAAAAAGAATCTTATTAGAACTAAAAATGGTTTTTGTTTTTTTATAAAAATGTACCACAATTTAAATTATTTTGGTATTTCTCATATTTTTCATCACAAAACACTGTATTCCCCTTATTTTTATACGTTTGTTAATTTTGAACTTTAATTAATTGAAATTAAAAAAAAAACTTTTATCAAAAAGTTCATTATTGTTTTTAAAATAAAATCTCAAGTGTTTTTTTTACTTAAGTGGCCTCTCAAAGGATTAGACCTACAAAGAAGAACTCTTAATAAATTCCCTTTTCTTTTTTATTTCTTGAGGGGTAAACAACATAACTCAATATTGAATATTTTTTTCAATAAACTTTAATTTCTTCTTGATTAAATTCTCAAAAAAGTAACAAATTTCTCAAACTTAATGAAGCTTAAAATTAGGGAAAAAAGCTCATTCAAATCAGACACACAAAACTTCATTTATGACCCAAAAACAAGAAAAAGCAAAATTATGTCATAAATGCATGAATATTAAAGAAATAAACGTTTATTTTATATTCTCGCTATTTTATGGTTTAATAGTTATAAAAGAAGTTTTTAACATGAAGCAAGGGATGGGTCTCTTGAAGTGTAAAGCTTTAGTGTTTACCTACATTTTTTCCACAATATTTTTGCGCTAAAATTGTTAAAACTATAAAAAGCCCGGCCCCTTTTTTATACTCCCTCGTTTTGTGTTTTCAGTTTCCAAAGAACTTTTTTTCTATTTCGAAAAAAAGCAGCAAAAAACATAAAACAACTTAAAACTCATTAACAAAATATTGATCCCCAGTTTTCATCATTTTTTATTATTTTCTACTTTAGAGTTTTTAGTGCAAAAAAAAAAACTACAGATTAAAGCTTAAAATCTAGAACACTTATGGAGGGGGTGGGTTTTAGGGAAAAAAATTATGTCATGTAGTGTTGTAATATTGTGCGTTAAACTACTGAAAATCATTCTAACGAAAATATACACTGAAAAAATATTATAATAGAGAAAAAATTGATTGTAATGGAAAAATGTCAACTTATTTGGCATGAAATGGCGCCAACAATATTATAGTTTAATGATTTAGTTACCACATTTGTTAGAGAGGAAACGATGAGTAATTGTAACAAGATGAACTCATTTTTCCAATTTATCTAGTATTTAAGATGGAATGTAAATAATTGTTATTGTTGTGAATAAGTAAAAGGTTTAAAATAATTTATAATAAAAAGTAGTAAAATAAGTTGTTAATAGCAGATTTGACACTATTTGTAGATTGAAAAATTTGGGAGTCTAAGTGGTGCCCCAGACTTTAAGGGAGGAGTTTGACAATATTACAATTGATTTTCACTTAAAATTATAGATTTTTTCTTGGAAAATAAATTTAATTAAAAAAAATTTATTAATCGAAAATTATTTTATTTTTAAGGTTATATTATGACTATCAAACATTAAGGACCAAAAAAGGTATAGAATCTAAGAGGTAAGTATTTTTAAGGTACTCATTTATGAAATTCTTTAATAGAAATTCAAGTCGTTTACTTGAACTAGTTTATTTTTTAGATTCAGTTCTAGTTCAGTTCTCGTTCTCGTCCAGGGTTAGTTTTAATTCAGATCAAATTTTCAGAAAATATCGCATACGACAATTTTTTGCAGCAATGAATGTGAAAATATTTAAACATATTTTAAAAATAAAAGAATAAAGTTGCATGCTATTTTTTTTAAAGGATTAAAAAATTGCATGCGATAAAAAATTTAAAGTTCTGAAAATTGAAGTATTTTGATTTATTTAATTATTTATTTATTTATTTATTTATTTATTTATTTATTTAATTAATTTTTTATTTATTTATTATTTGTTATTTACAGTTTTATAAATTTCTTCAATCTTTGTGATTGAAAATTAATGGTCCTGCTAAGATCCTGCCTAAATAGAATTCTCCAAAAGTAGTTTTAGAGTTTTGTACACATTAAAAAAATTATTTGGTTCAACAATATTTTATGTAAATGATTTCCGATGATGTGACCTTTGCGGCCACATCATTCAATTTCAAAAAATCGAACTTGAGGCGATTTCAAACTTTTTCCTGATTCCATAATATAAAATTTGTCGCGATGTATAGAAAAACATCTCAAAGGCGAAAATAGAACAAGAACATTGCAAATGATATATTTTACAGAATATTTTCAAGAAAAAAATTTTAAAATCGCATGCAATATTTTTAATAAAAAAATCTCCATCTTATTTTTACCTTTCACTATCAACACCTTACAAAAGTACTTCCCTTGGTCCTTTCACCCTTAAAATTCCTGTTTCCTTCTGCTTTTACCCCAAAACCTCCTCTTCCCCTTTAATTAACTATGTTTCTTGTCTTTTAAAACTATTAAACTATTTTCCTTTTCATATTTCCCTGAAGTCTTTTACACATAAATTAGTTTATTCTCAAAGAAAAACTTTACATAACTCCTACCAAATCAAAATATGGCCAATTTATTTGATTATTTGCAGAAAAGAACATGAATGTCTTATAACTTAAATAAGCACGCAATGTTTTCTTAAAGAAAACATAAAATAATTTGTAAAAAAAACCCTCTCCCCCACAAACAGGTCCTTAAATATTTGTCTGGACGTAATATTGATTTTTCAAGGAGAAAATTATAAAAGAAAGGAAAAATGGGGGAATTCTCCTTTTTCCCTTATTATACAAAATTTTGCCAACTTTTTTCTTCAAGTTAAAAAAAAAGTTCATCTAAAGAAATTTTTGGTAAAATATTTCTAGAATACTGACTTAAAGCCATTTTTTCCGGAAAGTCTTCAATCTTCATATATTTTTACAATATCTTGCGGTTATTTTTTTGTTTTTGTAGCCAACTTTAAAAAGGCGACAAAAAAACAACCCCTTTTCAATTGATGGCTTAAAGCTTTTAATACACTTATTTCTGTGCCAAAGGAATGACAAAAATAAAATGAAAACCCTTGTATTATTGCACAAAAATCTTTTCTGCCAATACTTTGGGAATGTTTTTTTTTTCTATTTTGCAATTTAAGTGTCTGTGTTGTTAAGATCCTTATAATAACACTTGGAGTAGGGGGAAGGAGAATAAGGGGATTCCCCCTTTGTATGGCTTTATTTATAAAACAAGAAATATATATTGACTTTTGGTTTTGATTTTCTTCCAAACGATATTGTTTTCTACAAAGATATGGTTGGTTTTAAGACTTCAAGCTGAAAAAGAATTATAAATTCTTAGAAACAACTTTAATTTTAGGAAATTTTAGATATTTTCTTCACTTTTTTTAAACACAGTAAAATTCTTTTAATTAAATGTTTTTGTTATTTTATTAACCCCCTAAAGTATGCTTTATTATTTGGTGATTGTTTTCATTATATTCATTACTTTGTTTATTTTGTTTGGTATGCGTGTTATTAAGTATACGCCTTAAACTATGCAATGTATTTTTGTGGTTTTTGTGTTAATAAACAGTATTTTAATGTTAAAAAAATGAGAACAGTTAATTAAAAACCGTTAATTACAGGGAGAATTAAAAAACAAGTAACCAGAGAATTTAGATAAGAAGGAATATTTCAAATGTTTTTTAAACCATAATTTTAAAAGTGTTTTTTTAATATTGTTAAAAAATTAATTATATAACAATAATAAACTAAGTTATGTTTAATAGTAGAAATTAGTGAACATATTAATATTTATTAAACTAAAAAATTATTAAAAGAAAAATGTTATAATAATTCGAATTCGTCCATAATGTCCTACACTTTCTACATTAGTTTAGACCCTCTTTGAAATAACCGATTATAACTGATTTATATTTTAACCTAAAACTTCTTAATATGATGAGAATATATTTTCTACAACCAAGATGAACAGAAGGACAGACATTGTAAATCGGAAATAAATAATTGTTTATAGTGAGTTAAATTTTTATTTTTTGCTGTTTTTTGTATATAAATTTGTCTTTAAATCAGGGACTAAAACAAATCCCAATTCATACGGAAGTACACATTTTTTCAAAAATTTAATTTAAAATACCTTTATTGTGTTTACCTTATACACGTTACTTTTTATTAAAAAATTACTTAAAAATGATTCCATTTTGCGATTTAAGAACTTAAACAAGAAATATATAAATATATATTTTCTTAAATGTTAAACCTTAGATGGACCTTTGGACAGATAATTAAAAAACAAATGGGGACATATTCCTTTTGCCTCAATTCATAAATGAATTTTTGATGAATTAGAAAATTAACCTATTTGAGCTTGCCATTTAGGAGGGTCACCTTCTTCCAATACATTTAAAAAACTTTTCAGCTCTAATCATACGAACTTTCTTTAAGTTATCTCTAACGGTTCAAAAGTTATGTCTATTGGCATGGATGGAAGGAAGGACTGACAACATAATATGCTATATTCTTATTATAAATATATTTATTTAATTGTATTTATATATATTTGCTATTTGTTATTTTATTTTTTCAGAAATTTTATTTTTATGAAAATTTGGACGGAAGGACGGTTATGTTGTTGCAAAATTCTGTTTTTTGAAAAATTTAAATTTAGTATTTTTAAAAAATTCTGTGTACTATAAAACACTCTAAGGAATTTTAAGTAAACAATTTTAAAAATTTAAAGGATTTTTTTATATTTTCTTTTAATTGATTATTTTTTTCTCAAATATTTTCCATTTTATATTTAACTTGAGTAATAATTTTTGCGTAATTTGTGAATTTTTAAATCACCTTTTTTCCCCTCCAATACGTTTAAATACTTTTTATAAGAAAACAAGTTTGTTAGTAAAATTTTAATTTCTCAAGATGCCAGAAAAAGAAGAAGAAGAAGACAGCTAACACTGGGACATTTAGTTGTAAGAAAGACAAAAAAACTCTTTAATAAAAGTTTTATTTATGGCAGTCATGCATGCATGATGTTCATAATGATGATGTGTTAGTCTGGTGCAAGTTGTACTAACGTAATCCCCAACTAATTGCAACATTTGCTACAAAATAACCACTAATCATTTTACAGGCATTCAGACTCTCAAAACCACAAATGAAGCAGCAACAGCAACAGCAGAAAAAAATTATTGTCAGACCACTGCAGACTGGAAGGAAGATACAAACATGTTTCAATTTTAACCCTGTCTGTCTCCAACAAATAAACAAACAAAAAATGATGCGTTAGTTATAAAGTTTGGCACATATATTTTTTGCTCGAGAGTCAAGAAGTTAAACCGCATTCTTGGGCTACAAAAAACAAATTTTTTCTTTAACATGATTCTGTTCAAATAAATGACATACATTTGTTTAATGATATTTTATCGATAATATTTTACTTTTAATTGATATTTAAAATGATTTTTAAATGATAATTATTAATCTCTTGTAGATGATTTTAAAATTGATTATCTTAATCAATATTCTAAATATTGATATCAATAAATTATTTATTAATCTTTCAAAACCAAAAATAAATGTAAAAATTTCAAAGCAAGTAAAAATGCCTTAGTCGGCTATGCCGAATCGTCAATACCCTCCACCACAAATGCGTGTGAATTAAACACTCACACATGCACACTTAATGAGTCATAAAATCTATATATATAAAATAGAAAGGGTGTATATATGTATTTATGTATGTATATATGTATGCATGTTAGTATGTATGTTAGTATGTATCTATGTAATGTGTGACATTTCCACAGAATGACCCCTTTATAACCCAAAGCAACATATGCTATAAAAAGTTCAATAGGACCAGGGGGAGGGGAACCACCCATACAAAGCAAAGCAAACAACTTCCTCAAAGAACTGTTTTTTCTGGACAAAATATAGGACGGAGGGGAGGAGTACCCCTCCATTCAAATTTGATCCAACTACTACTTTAGGAAACTGTTTAACTTGACAACAAGTTGGACAGATAAGACCAGAGGGAGGAGTATCCCCTATACTCCTATACTGCAAAGCAAAAATTGATTATCGAATGTCTAAAGAGCTATAAAAGCGATAGCCTTACAAATTTGCAGCAAATATGAGACACCAGTTCAAAAAAATATAGGGGAGAGTGGATCAGAGGGGAGGTACTCCCATACTAATAATCTATTGAAGTCGTATGATAATACAACACTAATGTTTGTTTAGGACCAGCAATGCCAGTTCTACGCTTGAACTTAAAGGTTGCCTCAGACATCGGTTAATATCTTTTAATGCACTGAACTAACTTTGCTGGTTTAAAATAGAAAAGTTCCCAGGACCATAGCAAATACTCAGGTCAAATTTCTTTGCGCTTTGTCAGTTTTAATGATGTGAGCGCGCCAACAACAGACAGACAAACGGATAGTCGGATAGGCCTACGGACTAAATCGCTAAATCGACTCAGATTTTCATTTCATGCTAGTTTATATATACATTATGGGCTCTGAGATGATTCCTCCTCCTAAGCATTACACATGGAATGACGAAGTTAATATACCTTCTTCATCAATTGTGGTGGTGGTGAAGGGTATACAAATATTGGAAGCTGTCTAATTGTCTAAGTTTTCAATTTTATTGTTGTCATTTAGTTTATCAATAATTTGAATTTAAAATTAAAAAAAAAATAGCTAAATTGATATCCACACCCACATGTCTCTTTAGGTATATCACTCCATATTACTGACATGATGTTTTTATGCTCCAATGAAATTTAAACTTTAAGTTGAATTTATGAACCCCGACACACGTCAAATATTGATTTCTTTAATGTTTAACGACGCTTTTGGCTGCTTTTTTCAGTTTTTCAATATCTCGTCATGTTAATTTTAATTTCTATATTCAGACATATTTTTTTTCCAATATTTTTAATTACATCCGATCGTTGTTGGACAAAAAAAAAAAAAAAAAAATTTCTTTGGTTAATGATTTGTTTACGAGGGCGTTAAATTCAAATTTATTTATGTTACAGATTCTATCTTTTATGTTATTTTCTCACAATTAGAAGTTAGAGGTTTTAAATTTATCTTTAAAGGTCATTTAAGGCTCAACCTACCGAATTTTGTTTAACAAAAAACCGATTATCATCATCTAAAAAGGTTATAATTATTTTTGGCCTTAAAAGAAGCTTTTTGTCTACACAACTTTTAATGAGCAGAAAATTTTAATTTGCCAAATTTAGAAACATTAATTTAATTTAAGCAAAACAGGGCATTTAATATTTATCTAAATAGCAACATGTCTGTATCAAACAAGTTGGAAGTAATTGCAGCTTGAACGTATTAAAAAAATACTGTGAGAATGTTTTTTTACGATCGAACTTATTATAAAAAAATGTTGGAAGTATGTTTCAATCAAGTTTGATACAAATTTGGTGTGAAAATATTCTTGGAAATAACATTTGTAATATTGATGAATCGGATTTAAAACCATGTTTGAAACAATTACAATTGAGTCTAATTTCTCAAGCAATTAGTTACTAATACAAAAACTAAACATTTGTTAACATCCAACAGGTTCGAAGCAATTAAAGTTTGAACATAATGGATAAAATTTTAAAAGACTTTTTATTTAAAAATTACACAACATTAACTTGGCTTTTGTTTGAAACATGTTTGTAGGTTTTGAAGTTTGTTTGATACAGGTTGAAGGCATGTTTGAAGTTAACTGAAAATATTTTAGCGTTTGGTACATGTTTGATGCATTATTTATTAAACAGAAAACTTCTTTAGAAAGGAGGATTGTTTGAAAGAAACATTTTTGCTGCATGTTTCAAGTCATGATATGAACTGAAAATATATTTAGAAATGAAATGTTCAAAGGAGACAAGTATGACTCGTTTTAGAAAAAAAGTTTGAAGTAATTTTCTCAAGAAATGACATGTTTGAAACTAGTTTGATGTATGTTTGAAGTAAAGATGTATTTTTGAGAAAAATTTAAGAATGTTTCAGTTAAGAAATGTAGAAATTTTTGTAGAGAAATTTCAAAACCAAGTTTTATATGTATATGAAATATGTCCTGGACAAGTTTGATGGAAGTTTGAAAGAATTTTTAAAGGAAATAATCTTTGGAGTGACATTATTAAATGTTTTCATTCAAACTTTCCGAAACTCCTAAAAGTTTAAATTAAAGCAGTTAAAATATGTTTGAAGTACAAATATGCAGTTTGAAGCTAAATTAAAAGAAGGTTTGTAACAAGTTTGAAGAGTGTTTGAAAGCAAAAAAGGATTTTAACAGAAAAATCAATTCACCGTAGTAGAAATCTCTGAACAAGTAAAAGAAAAGTTTGAAGCACCAAAACTGTTTCAATCAAAATGGTTAAAGCAGCTGTACAGTTTTAATATAAGTATGGAATGCAAACAAGGAAAATATTTTAATATATTGCAAAATAATACTTGCAGTACGAGTATGAAATGGAGTAAAAAGAAAAATATTTAGAATCTAAAGCAGCTGTACAGTTTTAATAGATTTAAAGTTGGAGGCAGCTGTACACTTTTCATACAAGTTTAAATATAAAGTTGTAAAACAATTTGAAAAGGAAGAAAGAAAAATAAAACAGTTGAAGTTAGAAGCAAAGTAGAAAACACAAAAAAATTAAGCAAATATTTTGAATTTGAAGTAGCAGAACCCTATTTTTATAAAGAAAAAAAAAAAAAACGAAACGAACTCAATTCGTTTGTGTTCTCATTTTGTAAATAATAAATAAATAGAAATTACAAATTGCAAATTTCTTATATTTTTTAATCGTCTTTTAAACATTTAAATTAAAATCTTTAAAAATTCTATTGCTCATGTCATTGTTGTTGTCCATTGAACCAAATACCAATAATTATTGAAGGTGCTAAAAGCCCTACAAATTATTTGTACAACTTTTACAAATTCAATTTAAATATTTAAATACTCATTTTTTTAATTTAACAAATTTCAAGTGTTAACACAAAAACAAAAATAAAATAAAACTTATGAATAATAATTTTGTTACGCCCTGACATTAATAACGCTGTAATTATGAAAAAGTAGTCAAAAGAGGGGGAGAAAAATAGAAGAAAATGATAAAATACAATAGAAAATATAACAAGATATTTAGGCTTCTTGTTTTACCAACTTGCAATAGAGATTTATTTTATATTTTTCTAAGGTTGTTGTTTGTGCAAAGCAAAAAATGACGTCTATTAAGCCGCTTACTTACATGGAGATTTTTGTTAAAAACGATTTTATTATAAATAAAATAAAAATGCCATTTTTGAGAGGTTATTTTTATAACATTCATTAATGCAGGAGGCAGGTGGTGACATGTTAAGTTTGTTAGACGGTTTGTGACAAAAAGAAGAAAACGTTTTCATGCTCAGACCTCAAACCAGAAATGGTTTAAAGGCAGCTGTACTTAGATTAACATTGAAAGTACAGCTCCAAAAGAATGATTTTGTTATTTCCTGCATGAGGGTCCAAAACAAAGATATAGGTTTAGGCTAGAATCAAGCTATGACGGACCTCTAACTGAGAGTTTCTCAAGATGGAGAATGAAGAACATTGAGGTTTAACCTCCTTTCATGAATACATATTCAACTGCTCATATCTGAGATCAGAGTACGAAGATGTATTCTCAAGTGGCTCAGAATAAAGCTCCTTCCTGATTGAATAGGGCCCTGATTTGCATCGATAACATGCAGTTAGATTTTATTTAAGAGCTATAGAGAGTTTCTCAAGAGAGAGAATGAAGAATAATGGCGAGAATAAAGGGAAATTCAATCTCCTTTCATGAATACCTTTTACACTGTGACCGGTCATAACTGGAGTCAGAATACAAAGATTCATCCTTAAGTGGCTCAGAATAAAGCTCTCTCATGATTATATAGCGACCAGATTTTTATAGATTACTAGCAGGAAGATTCCATTGCAGAACTATATTCTAATGAAATTTAAAATGGTGAGACCTTGTCGGAGACTGATTATATTTTGGGGGAGTGATGGATGCTCTTTAAAGAGGATATCTATTGTGCTATAACTCTAAACATTATAATTGATTAAAATTTGGGTTTAAGGAGATTCTTTAAGAAGTATCTATAGGGACAGGCATTAGATATTCTCCTAATAAATTCCGGGATATTTCTAGAACTTTTATATTGGGAATATTCAAAATTCACTGGAATCATCTAGGGCGTATAAGTCAGGGAAGAAAAAATATTTTTTAAAGATCAAAAAGTGTTGTAATTATGTCAAAAGTAGAATCCTATAAAATTTAGGATAATTAGTTATTTGGGGAAGAGATTGGTCCCTTATAAAGAACATATATTTTATGCGGTAACTTTAAAATCATTACAGTTATTTATAGAATATCTGTTAATAAAAGTAAGTTTTTTTAAAGAGGGTGGGGCAGGGGGAAATATTTATCTATGGAATGAAAAATTATAGGGGAAAATATCTGGGGAAGATGGATTCAAGGGATAAGGGACACCCTAGAAAATAAATACGTTCTAAATATAAAAGAATTATATTTCTATAAAACTGAGTTGTGGAAAAGAAATTGTGTATATTTTATTTAAAGTAGAGTATTTAATATTCGTTACGGTTCATTTCCAATATTTCTATTATTTTTATAACAAAAATGTATCTTTTTAAAGGTGACTCAGTCTAATGGGTTTTATTACAATTTTATTGATTTTAACTAATTTTGAAAATGTGCTTTATTGTCTATTTCTTTTGATTAACTAGTTTTTGGCTTAAAATTGGAGCTTTTTTGTCTACAAAGAAAAGGAAAGTATTTATAATTCACAAAAAGAGTCATTTCTTTTGCCAAAAATTTATATGAGATGTTATGTTTTTCTTTTATAAAATAAAATTATAAATATAAAAATATATTATGCAACTTTTTTTTTTGCTAAAATTTATTTATAATCAAAAGATGTTTTTTTCTCTCTTTTTTGCAAAACAAAAGAAAGTTCATAAATTGTTTCTTTTTTCATTTTGATTAAATAATAATTTTATATCTTGTGTGTGTGTTTTATTGGGAGTGATGTTTTTTTTTTGTAACAAAGAAAGTTAATAAAAATTTATTTGAAAATTATTTTAATAAATTTCTTTTTATATACAATATTTTTTTCTATCGGCACCTTTAACGCTGGCAAAACAATAGTCGTTTGGAATGGATATAAAGACCCAGAAACCTGCTTAAATTTGAATTGACAAAAATTATTTAATTTTCAAATACACTAGAGCCCCGATTTGCATCGTTTTGATATGCGTAGCTTTCTAAAAACTGACAAATTTTGATTTGCGTCATTTAGCTCCAATTTGCGTTGTTTTGATTTCGATTTGCGTCGCTAGAAACGATTTAAATTTTAATGCAGCATTTGGATTATCATTTTTAGAATCACTGATAATACTGAGAAGTGGTGAGTGAGGTGCTGAGAATAACAGTCTGGTAATGGTAAGACTATGGAGTGTGATTGCCCAAAGTTCATTACTAAAAAATGAGTTCATATAAAAGTTATAAGTTTAAAATTGAAATTAGATCTAGTAGAACGTTTCAAATCGGTAGAAAAGTCTGTTAATACAGGAAGAGCTTTTGGACTAGCACCTGCAACAGTAAGAACAACACTATTAAAAGATTGATTAGAAAATTGTGTCGTTCCTGTCAGCAAATCAAGTTCAAAATACTTTTGTTAGTCGATAATGCACCAGGACTTGCAATTATGGACCCAGGAGTAATTTTCAACTTTAAAAGGTACAACTAAAGCTGAACTTTCTTACATGTTTTTGCCAGAAAAATACAAATTTTTCCCCAATAAATAAAATTTCTGTTTGTACAGAAAAATATGATTCGATTTGCATCACATCCCCATTAACGGCACAATGTCGTGGCTCAGGTGCATAATAAAGAATTCCCACACTTTTTTTTTAATGCTACAAATAAAGATTCTAAATTTCGGTTTCAGTCCCCCATAACAAGTGCATTATTGTTCGAAATCGCTTATAACTATTTAAAGCCCTTTTTGTATTGATTTCTTGCTGAGTTTTAAAGCTTTAAACAAATTAAATTGTTTTTATTTATGTTTAACAAAACGCTTTCACCTTTTTACATGATATTTCGTTTCGTTTTTTTCTCTCTTACTTTTTTGGTCATTTTCTTGTCTTGTTTCTTTTAATTTTTTTTGTTAAGAATTTGATTGATTACAATGTGTTTTGTGTTGTTATTGTTGTTGTTGTTGTTTAGCTACCAGCAACATTTCATTTAACAACTAGTTAAAATCATGAGTTTGTTGTTCGTTGTAACAAATCATCGCATTTTATAGTTTTAGCCCTATAACCCACTACCTTCATATTATTTTGCCTCTAAAAACTCATTTCTTTTTCTTCTTCTTTTTTAGTTGATTTATCTTTTAGCTTGAAAATGTCAACAATTTTTTTATTATTTAGTTTTTGTTTAGTTCATGTAAAAATGTTTACGGATAATTTAAATTAACGTTTAGTGCGTGTTGTTTTGGTTGTTTATAGCCTTGACCCATCACCCATGTTTTGGGAGATTTTTTTTAACAGGTCGTTTTTTTCACGTTTTGTTATAATTTTTAAGAGGGAAAGAGAAGGAGGAGGTAAAATTAATTAATGAAAGAGGAAAAAATTCCATTTAAAAAATTAGTTCACGATTTTTTTAAGTTAAAATAGTGTTAATGTATTTAACAAAATGACAAATGTTTAAAAGTTTTAAATAACTTCAAACTTAATTAATAAAAATATTAATTAAAAAAATATCTCAACAACTAAATTTGTTCTTTTAACTGAATGACGTCATTATTGAAAATAAATTTTTCACATTCCAAAGTTCCTTATTCATTTAAAAAGTTTAAATCCGGCACAGTCCAAACCTCGTTTTAAACCTTGCAGGTATTACATCAAACATGTTGTGTCACAGCAAATTCACTTCAAACTGAAGAAAGTATGAAGACGTTTTGACCTAATTTATTTTAAAGTTTGTACATTTTTTTTGCTTAAAATTAATTTATTTTTTTCTCCTGAAAAGTTTCCATTGCAGATGCAGCAAATTCGCTTCAAACTTGTTTTAAATCCAATTTACATACTAAAAATAATGCAGCATTGATTGGTTTATAATTAATAACAGTTCAAACTTCGTTTCAAACCTTGTAGGTGTTACATCAAACATGTTGTATCATAGAAAATTGGCTTCAAACATAAAATATGAAGACGCTATGACCTAACTCATCTTAAAGCTTTTACATACTTTTGCTTTAAAGTAATTTATTTTTTTTTTCTGAAAAGCTTCATTGCAGAAGCAGCAAATTCGCTTCAAACTTAGAAATTTTTAAAATGTGTCCATTACTTTAAGCATAAATTAACTTGTGAAAATATTTCTTAAAAAACATTTAAACGTTCAGAAAAACGTGTAAAAAAACAGAATTTAAATCTAAACTTCCTAAACCTTCTATAACAACTTGAAAAATAGTTTCAAACATAAAATGTTTGATACAAATTTTAAACTTCAAACCTTAAAACAAATTCTCTTCAAACATATTTTTTAAAAGTTTCTTGAAATAAAATCTTCAAATTTATTTATGACATTATAAGAATATTCTTAATTAAAACTTTGAATCAAGTTCTTAACAGCAATTCTACAGAATTTACTTCAAACATTTAGTAAGTTCGCTTCAAACCTTAATTTAATTAATGACAAAAGTTGAAAGGAAGAAGTGAGACCAAAAAAATCTTATTCCACATTTGTTATCGAAAAGTAGGGACTACAAGTTTCCTGCAAACAGGTATTAAATCACTAAAGTTCAAATTCGCTTCAAACATGCATTTTAAATAAAATTTAAGAATTTAAAAAGTCATATTAGAAGGAAAATATGAAATAAGGAGACAAATCAATTATGCTCAAATTTTGTTTTAAAAGCACAACTAAAAATTCGCTTCAAACAATTATACTTAAACAATATATTTGTTCCTGATGACATACTAAATACTCAAAAAAAAAAAAATAATTAATTCGCTTCAAATTATCTTTTTCTCATCTTTAATACACTTTTAAATTCCCATGATCAAATTTAGTGTTAAACATTAAAACAAGTGAAATTTTATATTTTAAAATTCAATACTTTTTCACTCAAATTTGTTAAAAGAAAAGACGAAAATAACGAAATTACAACCAGACAAGAAGAGAAATAAAAAGTAACTTGATAAATTTAACTATCGCATTTATGGGCAATTTACGATGGCAAAGATTACAAACAAAAATTGGACATACCAGAGCGCAGACAGACAGACAAACAAACAGACATTTTAGTTAACTTAAGCCAAAATGCATTTCAGGCGAAATTAAATAAATAAAAAAACGAACAAAAAATGTTTAAAATTTTCAACAAGAAATTGCAATTTAAGCGAAACAATAATAAAAAATGAAATAATAAATATTTCATTATTTCAGGTATTTTGTGAAGAAAAAGAAAATAAAAGTAAATAAAAGTTAAAAAAAATTAAATAAATAAAATAAAATAAAAATAAGTATTTAAATAATAATTGTTATGATAAAATTGCGTGTTAAACTTACAAATTGAACTACTTTTCTGGACAATGAAGCAACAGCTGGAAGATTCACCTCCCCCTTATTTCCTTCTTCATACACCTACAAAAATGAGAAAAAAAAGAAAAATTAAAAATTAATAAAATAAAATAATAAATATTTAAGTTGTTGTTTTTATTATGTAAAAGAAGAAATAATAATAAATAAAATGTTGCTACATTCGGCTATGACGAATTTTCCACCACAAATACGTGTGAAATAAATATGTTCGTTCATACACACTTACACATAAACTCACTAACTTATGCAATAAAAGTTCTTTTTAAATATAACACAGGAAGAAATTCATAGTGAGAAATATAACTAATTTTATGACTCATTAAATAAGTTATATTTTTTACTTTACCTTTTATTTCTTCTGAACCGATATTGTTAATTTTGAAATGAACTATAAAAAACTCTCAAGCCAAATGTCATTGAGGTCTATCAATTATTATGGATGTGAGCATGCTAACAACAGATCCATTCCGATTTTGATTTGATATAACATGTATATACATTATGAGGTCCTAAGCGATACACATGGAATGACACCACTTGTAGTGGTGGAGGGTCTACAAAAAATCATTTGTTTATTTACAATTATTTAACGCCAAAAAATAAAATAACAGTTACTAAACTTGTTAAGCCACATTTTTCCATAACATCAAAATGTCAATCTGTTAGAGCAAAAAACACTTTATTTAAACTAAGTTGAAGAAGAAAAGAAAATGTCAAATGTAGATTAAACTAAAATAAAGTTATCAAATTTTAATTTCATGTTTTAAAACAGAAAATAACTAAAACTGACATCAATTCAAATCATTCCTCCAGCAAAAGGCTTCCCTGATTTGTAGCTTTTATTTTACTAAAATCTTGTCTATTTTGCTTTATTTTGTGATCTTATTTTCTTGATCATGCAAATGGAAAATCATGTTTTTTTTTTGTTTCGCCTTAAAAATCATCAAGCAAAAATATTTGCTCTTTTTTTCTTTTTATTCCCCCCAGCAGTTGATATAATAATTATATCATAGAGATATTTTTTGTGTAAGTAACCATGTAATCTATTTTTACTATACGACTGTCTGGAAAATCATTGTATATCATACTTCATGATATTTGCATAAAATGTAACGTTATTTTGGATTTTTCTTTAGGAAAAATCATTAGATAATTATTTACAGAAATTATGCTAAAGAGCTTTCAAATTAAGAGTTAAATAAGTGAAAAAAATGTTGAATGATTGAAAAGATTGTTTGGAAACCCTTTAATGAGTTAACGGAAGTTTAGAAGTTTAAAGAAATTAAAAAAAATCGGAAAGTGCATACTTTAATGTCTGAAACCTTTTAAACTTTGTATATTTTAAATGCTTAATTGGCCTTAAGTTTCTTCAAAAAAGTTTCCACCTCTGATCTAACAAGTTTTCTCTTCTACCAGTTGTTTTAAGTACAGTTCTCGATTTTATTCGAATACTGTTTTCCTAACAATGATTCTTTTTTTCCCCTCTTCAAATTTTCCTCATACTTTTTAGTAATTTGTTGTCTGAAACTTTCAGAACTTTATGAACTTTGAAACGAACTCTTTAATCTCATTGAAAACCTCGGTTGAAGAAAACTTTCGATTGAAACTAATTTAGACCATTTAGCAATCTATGTTAGAAACAAGTTTGAAGCTAGTTTGATAGCATCAAAAATTATAGTTTGAAGTCATTGGAGTTATTAAAAGGAGCATTAAATTTGCAAAAATGTCAGCTATTGTGATAATCAGATGATAATGATAATTCACTTTTGACTTAATTTGATTTAAAAGGTATACATGTTGAGAACTAGTTTGAAGCTTGTTTGATAGAACATAAAGATTAGAATTATAAAAAAATTTTAGTTTTAAAAGGTACGTAAATTTACGCACGCAATTTAACCAATGCATTAGTTTTATAATGTTGGAAACAAGTTTGAAACTGGTTTGATAACACATTAAGATTACAAATTAAAGTGGATTCGATTTGTATATGAATTATATACTTAATTCATTCGAGCTTCAGGATTAAAGGTTATCAGTTTGATTAAAACTATAAAAAACCTAATTTGGAAACAAGTTTGAAGCTAGTTTGATAGCACACAAATATAACTGTTTAAAACAGATCTAAGTTTTTTACAATTTAAATAATCAGGTCAGGTTTGAAGCTAATACGTCAGAATTGTGATTAAATTAATTTAAAACGCGTTTGAAACAAAATTACTGATGTTAAAAAGATTTTTTTGTTTGGAGCTCATTTAAGACATGTTGGAATCGTGTTTGAATCAGAATAATAAATAAGAGTTTGAAACTAAATTGATAATTTTGAAAGAACAAAAATTAGAGATTCCTTAGCTTGAGGCTAATTTGAGACATTTTGGAAACGTGTATGAAACAAAAGTTTGATTTGACGTAGAGTTTGAAGCTAAGAACATTCTCTGATTGAAACTAATTAATTTGATTAGTTAGAAAGGTGTTTGAAGCTTGAATTTGAAACAAATTTAAAACTTATGGAAACAACATAAATTACAAAATTAAGATTATTTAAATACAGTAAAAAAGTTATCAATCTCTATGATTTAAGGTCGTCTATATTTTGTGTTGGAATTGAGTTTAAAACAGGTTTGAAGGCATAAGTTCGATGATTTGTTTTAAATGTTTGAAAGCCTAAGTCTGCTCTTCACTTCCAAATAAGATTGAAGAATATATAAAACCTATTTCACTGTATTATTACTTCAAAACTAAAAATAAATTTTTATTCATAATTTATTTCTCTCATACTTTTCTTTTTTTTACAATTCACTATTTTTTGACTTCCTAGAAAAAAGTGATTTAGGGAAAATGCAAGAAAACAAAAATTGCAATACAAAAAATATCACATTCATCACAATTTTTTATTATTTCTGTTTTCAATTAAAAAAAAACTTTTCTTTGTTCAGAAAATCAGAAAGAAAATATATGTATGACGATGAAAAAAAAACATAAACCTGGTGACTTATTTTACATTCAATGTTTGATTGTCTGTCCCGTTGCAGTTGTTTGTCTTTTCTATTTGTCGGAGATTTTTCTCGTTTAACAACAAACTTTAACAAATTGTTAATATGTTTTTGTTGTATTTGTTGCAGCAATAGCAATCGAATATTTGTAGCAGCTAAAATAATGTCTAGAAATAAATAACAAAGAAGTTGCAACAAACAAAAAAACAATAACATTTGGCGGCAAAATCTTCGCACTCAAAATGCCAATTGTAACCCATTGTGTGGTAATTTGGTTGAATATTTTTGTTTGTTTTCTAAACTGAAAAAGAAACAGTTGAAAACATTTTGTATAATATAGTTTTTTGTAAGACTAACAGATCGAACTAGTAATCGTACATGGAGACCAATAAAAAGACAATTTTAAAACAGAGCTGGGAGTTTCAAACTGTTATCGAGCTGAAGTTTTAAGTCAGACTACTTTTTTGTATTAAAATTAGTTTAAACTATAAAAAGTTCGTTGGCAACAAGTTTGAAGCTTGTTTGACAGACACCAAAGGTGAGTACATATAGTATTGGCAACAAGTTTGAAGCTAGTTTGATAGCAAACAAAGGTACAAATTGAAACGTATTAAAATTAGTTTAAACTATAAAAAGTTCGTTGGCAACAAGTTTGAAGCTTGTTTGACAGACACCAAAGGTGAGTACATATAGTATTGGCAACAAGTTTGAAGCTAGTTTGATAGCAAACAAAGGTACAAATTGAAACGATTCGATGCTTTATTAAAACTGGATAGGATATCTTTGCTAGACATTTCAATAATATAAAACTAAAGTTTCATAGAAGTTTGAAACTGTTTGATACAACGCAGAATTTCGATTTTGTATCGGAATTTGGTTGAATTGTTTTTGTTTTTAAATACTAGAGGTTTGAGAACAAACCGCCTTTTTATTAAAAGTTCGTTGGTAAGATAGTTTGAAGTTTGTTTGACAGAATACAAAGATTTTTGTAATAAGACTGCATTGAGTTGGAAGCAAGTTGGAAGCAAGTTCGAAGCTAATTTGAAAGCTCACAAAGTTTTTCTAAGAGATTCGATGCCTATTTAAAGTTCCAGTTTGTTTGAACTTCTGAACTAAAACTAATGGGATTGCGAATGTTTGATAGAATTTCAAAACTGTTTGATAGAAGTCTGATAAAACACAAAGTTTAGATTTTGCATGGTGATTGGAGATCAATAGATAGACAATTTTAAATACAGAGCTGGAGATCTAAAATTATTTTAATGTTTAAATTATTTTATTTTTATTTAAATTAAGTTGGAATCCAGCAGAGTTTAAAAAGTCAAGCTTTTCTATTTATAGACTTTTATTAAAAATGTTTGACTGAGAGTGGACGGTCATTCAACATGTCTGAAGCTATGTAGTTTAACTCTTTAACAGAACTTTCCATCTCTGGATTTTTTGAAAATTTCAAAGAGTTATTTTTTTATTGTCTCAGTTGTTATTATAATATTTATTTGTTCCAGTGCACTTCAACTCTATGCGAAGTTTGTTAAACTCCACAAAAAATGGAAATTGATTGGATTTTCTTTTTTTTAAACAAATTTTTAATAAAATTGCAATTTTTTTAAACTTTTAGAAATTTTAAAAAGAAAAAAAAAAATGAAAATAAATCTAAACTTGTACTGATTTTCAATTCTAAATAAAAAACGTTTAATTGATTTCATAATAATTTTATTTCAAATTTTATTATTCAATTGTATTTTTGTTGTTTTTAGAACTGACCTTTTCCAAACCTGTTCCGAATTATTATTATTATTATTATTTCATCATAATGCAACTTCCATAATAAATATTCTATTGTTTCGAAAGACATTTTAAAATGTAACTGATGACTCGTTGTGATTGTCACTTGACTTTTTCTACAAAACGAAAAAAAAAACTTTCAATTTCTTTTAAAAATAATAATAATACTTGACTCATAATGAACATTTTAAGAAAACAGAAACCCATAAAACGAAAGTGAAATTATTGAAAACATTAAATTTAAACTTAAACTTAAAACTCCCTTCATGAATTCTTAAAATTTAACCAAAACTCAACCATAACAAATTCAATGACCTCCCCCTCCCCCGTTCAAGAAATTAACATAAAATGACAAATAATAAACAAATTAAAGAAAAAGTAAAACAAATTTTATTAAAAAAAGTGAAATGTGAAATAAACTTTTCAATTCAAAATGAAAATAAATAATAAATAAATAAATTGTATGTGTGTGCGCGCCTATTTAAAATTAAGTTTTCATCCGGCAAAACCCTTAATTAAAAATTCAGCTCAGCAAAATTGGTTTCACCACACACACAAACACACACCACATTTTATAGACCCAAAGAGTCATTCAAACAGTCATAGCAGCCAGTGCCCACTGCCAGTTGTTTGATCACTTACTCATATTAACGATAGAAAAGTCACTAAAAAACGCTTTAAGAAATTATATTTGAAATCGTATTTTTTCAATATTATTTTCGCTGACAAACCTCACACTCTCGCTCCTTTTACTTATTAATACGAATTTCTATATTGAAAGAAAGTTTTATTTTATTTTTCTATTCATATAATATTGAAAATTAAAAGTTGAATGACTTAAATTGTAAGCAAAGATTAAGTCAGGGACACTTTTAAAAAGCAAAAGTGAAAATACGGCGTAACTCTCGAAAAAATCTCGAAATTTGAAAATCTCTTTTTAATTAGGTGCGAAGGAGCAAATTCTTTGTATTATTAACGGAAATATTTTTTTTTTTAATATTTTATAATCTTTAAAATTTACTATCACAATATATTGTCCAGGTTCGAAGGACCACATTATCTGAAAAGAATCACAATATTTACCATTTTTTACAACATAAAAACATTTTCATATTATGACTTTAAAAATTTACATTACAAAAAATCATTTCTTTTATTAAATTTTGTATGAGAGACCATATTTTGTGAAGGCAAAATTTTGTTTAACCTTAAGAAGAACTTAATTTTATCGCAATCTTTTTTATATATAAATTATAAATTATTGCAGTTCTTTTATATAATTTTTGTAAGGAAAAAAAAAGAAATTTTTGTCAGGTGTGAAGGACCTTTTTTTTCAAAATTAAAAGGAAATAAATGTTAACGAATTAATGGAACGTTAAGGGGGGACGAACCTCACAGATGAGAACACTAATTATCTGTGTTGTTTAAAATTCTCTGCTCTGAGTTCTATTACGAACCATCGTGCTTGCTTTCCAAAATGTTAGGCCCAACAAAGTTCTTACTCAACATCTCAAGAACTTTATGAAGAAACACATTTGCTTCAGTATCTGGTCATAATCATTTTGGTATAACTGCAGTGAAAATGGGTCTTCTTTCAAATGAATTTTGTTGGATTAAAAATGGATAAAAGACCCATTTTTCTGTTACTGATCCGTTCACTGCAATCTGTGACAGTTTTAGCGACTTCGGATATGTGGCATATATGTGGTTTTTCGCTTAAAGAATCTTTACAGCCTCTTTGATACTATGACTGAAACACTTCACACATCTATTTAAAAAAAAAGTTACATTTCTACTTTTTCCTCTTCAATTTTTTTCTTTACAGTTAAACAAATGAACATTCTGGACATTAATGAGTCATATTTTAGAATAAAATAATTATATAGAAATAATTTTATCATTTAATTGGAATTTAAATTGCACTTAAAAAATTGTTGTCCGGTGCGAAGGACCTTTAAAAAATAATTTTCATTATTCAAAACATTTTTTTAAAAATAATCTTATTTGTTTAAATAATAAAAACGTTTGTTAGAAAATTCAAATTTTTGGCAAAATTTTGACATTTCAAAACAAGGATCAGGTGCGAAGGACCATTTTTTATGAAACTATAAAATCCGTTCAATTCAGTTAATATCAGATTAGTGGAAGGAACCACATTTTATAGAGAATAATTTTGATTTATTTTCTATTGACATATAAAGGTTTGTAGGACCAAATACTTCTATTATAAGAAATTCTCAAATCTGATCTCCATCTTTCAATTATTTAATATAAATCTTTCATATTTTTAAAATTTTTTAAATTTCTTTTCTTCTTTGCTCCCTTTACCATCAATAATCTAAACATCTCATCGTCACTCAATCACTCTCTGTGACCATCATCATCATTATTAAATTCATAATCATTATGATTTTGTTAATTATTATGACGCTGGATACAGTCACCAACGTCATTGAAAATGCTTAACATGTAACTGTTTAATGCGAACTACTGCCCAGATATTATTTTGCGTTGCTGATTTAGAAACTTTTAGTTTTTTTCTTTCGAAAAAAAGAAAAGATACTTTAACAAATTTGATGAGGAGAATATGTTTATGAAAAAATGCCAGCCAATTTGATAGCTTTCTTCTTTCTATTATAATTTTAATTTTTAAATTAAAAAAAAAATGTTGTACTTTAATAGTTACATGAGCGTTATTGTTAGACGGGAGATATTTTTAAGTATGGCGATGCATGTTTAGTACTTTTGCATTTGGAAAAGTTAAATAAAAGAATTAAATGTTTTAAATTTGAGGTTTTAACTTAAAACTAAGTATAGAAAACTGAAATTTATCAGGTTCGTAGGACCTTTAAGAGTTAACTAATTTCTTTTTTAAGATGACTTTTTATTTCCCTAAAAAGGTTAGAATGAATAACATCTTTTAGAATGCTATTAGATACGAATTTTCCGGTTTGAGAGACCATTGGATAAATACTGAAATAGTTAATCTACATCCTAGAAATTAGCAGTGTATTAGGTTTTGCAAGTTAAACATTTTAAGTTGTAAAGTAGAAAAGGAAGTACTTTAGAAACGATTTATTATAAGAAACTAGGAATTCATTTGTTATGCCTGAGCTCGATGATTTTTATCCGGTTCGTAGGACCAACTATTTAGCAACTTAATCAATTTCCGGGTTTAATAATCAGATTATTTGTCACATTTCCGCTGCTATGAAATTCGATTCTCAGTACCATTAAAGTTTTGTTTATCCCGTTCGTAGGACCATACAAATTATAAAATGAATTAACTCTTTTAATTAGCATTTCTTTTTATTTCTATTTAACTTAAAATGCTTATAAAGTATTTGATTAGTTTTAGACATAAAACTTACTATTGCAATTTCTTCTTTTCTACATTTTTTTTCTCCTATTTGGCACCATACAAAGCTTGAGTACATGTTTTTTTCTTCTAATGTTTGTTGTGCGCCGTAGACATCTAAACATTTAGCTTTTTAATTTGATTTGATTTATCACTTGTTGTCACTTTAGCGCTTGCGGTTGATGTTTTTTTTTTTAAGGAAATCTAGATTAATTTCTTAAGGCCTTTTAAAGTACGGCAAAGCCAAAATAACTAACAAATAAATGTCAATGTACTTCTTCTTCTTCTTTCACTACTGTTTGTAGTGAAAGAAGGAGAAAAGTGAAATTGTTTGAAAAAATTAAAATTAAATAAGAATTTCACCCCAGACATCGAACATGAATTTTAATTTATTTTAATAGAAATAATAATTTCTTATATCATTTATTTATTTTTATAAATGTTTGGTTTTAAAACATTTTATTAATAATTAATTTTATTTCATGATTTCTTCTTTTTTTCTTTGCAGCTTCAACAAATTAAGGTGTTTCCTTGACGCTTTAACTTCAAACAAAAAAATCCAACATTTAAATTAGCAGGTGTGTATTGAATTGCGTCGTCTGTGATATTTTTTCTCTTAATTTCTTAGTCAGTTTTTTCTTTTAAATATTTATTTTTAAAATTTAATGATTAATTTTGGAGATGTTAAAAAATATTTATTTAATTAAATTTTAAAAAACAGGATTTATTACTTATAAACTATAAAAAAACTTGCTAGAATAACTATTGAAGTGACTTGAATTGCAACAAAATAAAGATTTTAATCTTGATTCGAAGGACCATTAATTTTTGGTAAAATTTAGTTTACAAAAAATTAAATGGAAAATATTAAAATAAAATAAATCATAACAAAATAAAACACGAAAACCAGTTTCATTTGGGTAATAAAACTATGACAACTATTTAAGGTTATATTTGAATCGAAGGACCATGAAAGGAAATTCTTCGGAATTTTTATAAACCAAAAATTTAAATCATAATAATTTTCTAACACCTAAATGAAGAACTAATCAAGAACTGAACTAAAACTGCACTAAAACTAAACTAAATTAGAACTGAACTAAAATTGCACTTGAACTTAACTAGAACTGAATTATAATTAAACTATTTTTCAAGAATTATTTTAATTAAAACAAAATGTGGTTTCAAATTTTAGTAATAACATTTTTTTATTGGGGTATGAAGGACCATAAACAGCATGCAAAGGACTAATTTATAAAAATAAAAAATAACAATGATTTTATCAGGTTCGTAAGACCAATTCCTTTGATCGAATATAAGAGAATATGAAGTCGGAATAATATTTGTTTTGAGCAAGAGTATAATTGAGCTTTGATAATGAATTTTATCTAGTTCGTAGAACCATTTATTTAACATAAACTAAATAAGTTCCGTTTATTTTGTACTCAATAAAGGTATTTTTAAATAAACTACTTTTTCAATTGTTTTTATTGAATGTTTTCATGATTAATTGAATTTCCTATGAATATGAATAATAAGTTTTGTTAACTGGAAGTCAAGAATTTTATTACATTTTGTAACTTCCTAAAACTTTATCAATAAAATCTTTAGAAACTTAAAAATGATTACAAAAATATTCCTCTAATTTTACGATCCAACTCCAGCACTTTTTTGTATGTGAGATGTTGGAAAAAAGGGGGCAAAAACTAGTTAAAAGATGAAATGGAGGGAAAAAATTATGAAATAAAATTTTACATTAGAAATCTTGATGATTAACTGCTTTAACTGAAAGCCACAGCATTTTAATATTTATGATTTCTTAGGGATTTTTTTCTGGTTTAACAATAATTGCAACATTTCATGGAAAAAAATATATAAATAAAAATATAAAACCGGCCATAAAGATTTTAAGATTGAAATTATAAAAAAAAATCTGTTAGCAAAGGGAAATAATTATTGAAGTAAACAATTGCCACACACTTGAGAAATGAATAATCAAAATTATTTGAAAAAAATTATTATTACTTTAACTGCATTTATTTATTTTTATGATGAAAATCAGAAATTTAACTTGGGAATGATTTTTAGGTTAGATTTTTTGTATTAAAAATAGTTATTTTTCTGATTTCTGGAAAGAAAAATGAAAGTGTTGAATTTTTTTGGGTTAAAAATTAATAATTGAAATAATAGTTTAAATAAAATCATTAAAAATGGGAGTGAAAAGCTAATTTAAGAGGAATCCATTATTAAAATGAAGAAAGAAGAAGAAGAAATAACCCAACCCCACGAATTTCAAATTAATAAAATCAAGATCATATCTTTCTCTACCCACTCATTTGTAAAGAAACGATTTTGCCTACCTGAAGTTGCTCCTAAACAAGATTTTCAACACGTTGTTATAATTTAAAATACGTGTTGAAAATAATTTTATATCAAAAAAAAAATTCACAAAATTCTTAGAAAAATTTCAGACTAAAAAAACCGTAATTGAAAAAAAATTCTAAAGAAACTATTAATTCCAACAATTAACTAGTAAGAATGCCATATTCGACAATGCCGAATCTTCAATACCCTCTACCAAAAATTCGCGCGAAGTAAGTATATTATGTTTCATACACGTAAAGCTTAATGAGTCATAAAATAAGTTAATTTTTGGCTATAAATTTTTTCTACTGAATCAATTTTGATAGTTTATGAAATGGAATTTAGAGGTGGCCTCAAATATATTTAATATATTGAACCGATTTTGCTAAAACTTTTCAGAACCATTAAAAATACTCAGGCCAAATTTCATTGAGCTCTGTCAGTTATTGTGGATGTGAAAGTGTCAACAACAGACGGACAGACAGACGTAGCTTAATTGACATAGATTTTGATTTGATGCAAGAATATATAAACTTTATAAGGTTTAAAATAATTTCTTCTTGGCATTACACACCGACTAACAAAGTTAATATACTCTCATCACCACTTGTGGTGGTGGAGGGTATAAAAACAAATCTTTAGTGTATAAATTTAATTGTATTAAAAAAGAAATCAAACTTAAAATTATAAAATATAAATTAAACATTAACTAAAACTATTCAACAATAATCTCATTTTCATTATTATAAGAAACTGAACAAAAAAATTGTAACCCTCAGGGGGTAATTAAATCCTCATGCTTTATGCGCCTTAACACCATGAAAAAAAAAACAAATCCGTTTTTTATTATTGTGATCTCTATTTTTTTTCTAACTAAACTTTAAACAAGAAAAAAAGTAATTTAAGTAACCAACAAGTGAATGAGCTTAAGTTTTTAGAGTTTAACTTAAAAAAAATCTCCAGTTTTATCTTTGTTTTATAAAAAAAATGTAAGTTTAACAACTTCAAACTCCAAAGGAAATGTAACAAAAATCTTTATGGCTTTTTAAATGGTTTAATAAGCAAAGCAACAACAACAAGAGTGTAAAAATGTATGTACTTTCGCCTGGTAATTTAATGGTATTTAAGAGATAATTTTCAGGGTCAAATTATGATAAAAAAAATAATAATAAGATCTTAGAAATTGAAAGTTTAGAAAAAGTGTTTCACTTTTCTTTCAGAAAAAAAAGTAAAATTAAAAGAAAACTTTAACTAAATTATTGAATTAACTATAGCCCAAAGTCTATGCCAATGGTCCAAATTATGGACTGAATTACAGTTTGCACTATAGAGTAAACTATACATCAGATTTCGGTACAGAATATAAACCAATTTATAGTTTAAACTTTGTATATTATAATAAAAAATATACACCAAACTGTAGTCCTGACTATAGGCTAAGTTATAGTTCTGAGTTTAGGCTAATCTTAACCTCAAACAATAGACTATAATTCAGACTAAGCTACAGTTCAGATTATATATCAAACTACAGACCACACTATATACTAAACTATAGTCTGGACTACAAACTAAAAACAGTCAGAACTATACACAAAACTATACTTCTCACTATTGACTATATTATAGTACAGACTAGTCCACATTATAGCTTTAAGTGCTAAACTATTGATCATGATATAGTTCGGATTATAGTCTAAAACTGAAGTTCAGACATTCGGCTAAAGTACAAATTATAGAACAGACTATAAATTAGATTTAATTCTAGATTATATACTACAATATAACAAAGACTATATACTTAACAGTATCGACTACAGAATAAAATGTAGTCCTAATTATATACTAAACTATATTCCAAACTATAGCGATGGACCAGTCCAGTGTATGTACTAAACAGACTAAATCATGGTCCAGTCTATAGACTTAACCATAGTCATAGTTAACTCGGGAATGATAGTCCAGTCTATAGACTAAGCCATAGTCCAGTCTATAGACTAAACCATAGTCCAGTCTATCATCTATAGACTAAACCATAGTCCAGTCTATAGACTAAACCATAGTCCAGTCTATAGACTAAACCATAGTCCAGTCTATAGACTAAACCATAGTCCAGTCTATAGACTAAACCATAGTCCAGTCTATAGACTAAACCATAGTCCAGTCTATAGACTAAACCATAGTCCAGTTATAGACTAAACCATAGTCCAGTCTATAGACTAAACCATAGTCCACTAAAACAAGCATCTATAGACTAAACCATAGTCCAGTCTATAGACTAAACCATAGTCCAGTCTATAGACTAAACCATAGTCCATTCTATAGACTAAACCATAGTCCAGTCTATAGACTAAACCATAGTCCAGTCTATAGACTAAACCATAGTCCAGTCTATAGACTAAACCATAGTCCAGTCTATAGACTAAACCATAGTCCAGTCTATAGACTAAACCATAGTCCAGTCTATAGACTAAACCATAGTCCAGTCTATAGACTAAACCATAGTCCAGTCTTTAGACTAAACCATAGTCCAGTCTATAGACTAAACCATAGTCCAGTCTATAGACTAAACCATAGTACAGTCTATAGACTAAACCATAGTCCAGTCTATAGATTAAACCATAGTCCAGTCTATAGACTAAACCATAGTCCAGTCTATAGACTAAACCATAGTCCAGTCTATAGACTAAACCATAGTCCAGTCTATAGACTAAACTATAATTAAATCTATAGAATAAACTATTGTCCGCTCTTATGGCTGAACTAAGCTATAAGCTATAAGACATTCTATAAATTAAACGATAATTCAGATAACATATTAAGAAATTAGTTAAACACTATAGACTATTATATAGTTCAAAATGTAGACATAACTATAGTACAGACAAAATCATTGTTTAGATTATGGAATTTTTTTTTTCAAATTATAAACTAAACTATAATCCAGACTAACTAAGCTTTTAACTAAAATATGTTCAAAATATAAGTAAAATATACATTTTTGAAACGTATTTCCTTTCTCCTATTTCCTCTTAAGTTAATTTTTAAAAAATTTTCTCAATGTTTCTCATGTTAAAATATTTTAAATAAAATTTTGCAACATTTTTATTGCAAAATAATAAGAAAATTTAAATAAAACTTTACAAAATTTTCCCACAATTTTATTTAATTTAAATAAAATGTTTTAATTTAATTCAGTTTTTCCTCACAAATTTTTGGCCAATTAATAATATACTCTTTTGTTATTGTTGAATATTAATTGTTTCAATTTTGTAAGCCAAAAGCCGGCCAAGCCAAAAATTAATGAAGGTGTAGGAGGAGAGTTAAGTTAATGTTTATGTTAAAACTTAATTTGAGGTCATTTTCAAGTAGTTCGGAGTTGATAAAATCAAGACTTTTTTCTTTTGTTTTGTTTTTTTTTTTTTTTTTTGTCAAATAATACTTAATAATTTTATATAACAGTTTATTAGCAGTAATTGGGTTTTATTTATAACAGTAACACAAAAAAATAGTCATTTTAACAATAAAAGATGTTGTTTTGAAGCCTCAATCGTTGTTAATAGATTGATGTGAATTAAACAAACAGCTTAAGATGTTTTCAACCTTTATTGTGGATCTTTTTGCAAAATCATTATTAATATAATTAAATTATAAGTTTTTTTCTTATATTTCAAAAAAAAGCTTTTAGTTTAAGGTAAAATCAAATTTTTTGTTTATGACAAAACAAAAGACTTAAGCAAAAACTTGATTTAAAGGTTGCACTTTTTTGAAAAATAAAAATTTCAATATTTCTTAGTGGAATATTTAAAATATTTCAAATTTAAGTTCCTTTAAAATTTATTTAAGTATTAGAAAATTGTTTATAGTTTAAAAATAATTTCCTTTTAGATTCTCGTTAAAAAGGCGCCTTAAGTTTTATTCTGTTAAAATCTTTTGATTTATTTTTATAGCTAAATTCCTCTATCAAATTACTCTAAACTTAATAGAGCTATAAATTTTCCTTAAATTATGTAAGAAGAATAATTTGATTAAAAAAAATTGTTTTTCTTTGTTTAGAAATTGCCAGGCGGCAAAAGGCTTTTTATTATATAAATTGCTTATAAAAATTCTTGACTAAAGATTTAAATAAAAATCATAAAATTTAAATTATCTATAATTAATTGTGGAAAAATTATTTTAATACTTAGAATTAACATTTGATTTTTTACAAAAAAAGACAAAAAAAAAAATCGTTCATAAAAAAGGGTTTCTTTTTACTCAAAGGCGATAAAGGAGTTTCGGGCTATAAAAACTATGTAAAGGTTTAATAAAAAATATAATTAAAATTCAAAATTTTCTTAGATGTTTTTAATGTTTATTACCAGAAAATAATCTGCTTTTAATAGTTAATGGCTTAATAAAAGCTATATTTTTAGGAAAAAAAAGAGGAAAATAAAGAACACTTTTTAACAGAGTGTTACTCAAAAGTTTTGTTAGTAAATTATATTTAAATTAAATTTACGTGTGAAGTAAATATGTCATGTTTCAAACACATACTTTCACAAAATATACAATATATAAAAGTGGCTATAATCTTTATTCCTACTGAACCAATTTTGACAGAGTTTGGTATGGAATTTAAGGTTGCCTCAGATATCGGTCTATATCTTTAAATATACTACACCGATTTTGCTGGTTTGAATAGGAAACTTTTCAGAACTACAACAGATACTCAGGCCAAATTTCATTGAGTTTTGTCATTATTATGGACAACAGACGAACAACAACAGACTCAGTTCTTTTTTTTTGTTTTGATACAAGAATATTTTTACATTATGGGGTCTCAGATGATTCCCTCTTAGTGTTACACACGAAATGACAAAGTAATTGTTACCACACTTGTGGTGGAGGTATAAAATTGATTAATTTAAATCTATTTCTTTTAACATTATTAACCTTTAAGACAAATTGTTTTCATCTTATTCTTTTGATGATTTTTTTTCCTTCTTTTTGTATTGAACAAAAGACTTTAACTCATCAAATAGATTTTATGCAAATCATTATTGTTTTATTTCAGATTTTATTTTTTTATTTATGGCAAAAATATATTCTTTTGTTACGCAAAGTCTTATTTATTTATTTATTATTTTTATTATTTTAATAAAAATGGATTTGTATTGATTAAAAGCGATTTTTGATACGAATGTTAACCTTGACCATTCAATTGTTACATATCAAAGCTTGATTTATTGTAGCTTCTCGTTTTAAGCATCAGAAAAAAGCACAAGAGATTTGAAGAAAAAATCTTTAACATTGACAAATGCCTGATAATGGACATTGCATACCATAATGCATAACCTGAACTCTGCTTTAGTCCACAATCTGGATTATGGTTTAGTCTATAGTGTGAAATGCAGTATAGTCTTTAGTATGGTCTATAGTTTTCCCTATAGTTAACAGTCTGGTTAAGCCTATAGTTTCTATTCTATACTCTGGAGTATATTTTAGTCAAGTTAATAGTTTAGTTTATAATCTGGGCTACAGTTTAGCCTATAATTAGCGCATAGTTTACACGACACTATAGTATAGAAAATGGTTTTAAATTTGCACACGCTATAGCTTGGACTATAGATCACACTATAGCTTGGACTATACTTTGCATTACATTTGAACTATAATTTACACTATAGTCTGGACTGTAATGTATACCATAATCTAGATTAGTCTTTAGAGTCAAATATGGTTAAGTCTATAGTCTGGAATATTAATTAATATATAGTATGGACTATGCATTAGTATATAGTATGTATTAGAGATTAGTTTATAGACTAGACTATAGATTATTCGATAGTATCGACTAGTTTATAGTCTGAACTATGGGTTTGTCTATAGTGTCGTCTACTGATTATTTTGGATTATAGTCTGAACTAAAGTTAAGTCGATAGTATGAACTAAATGTGGACTAAGGGTTAGTCCATAGTCTAAACTATAGTGTAAACTTACGTCTATAATCTGGACAATAGTTTTTTCTTTAGACCAGATTATAGTTAAGTCTATTGTCTGGACTATAGTTTGTTAGTTTTTGCTATAATCTGATTTATCGTTTAACCTGCAGATTGGTCATCTTTCATAATTTAATCTTTTATTAATTTTTTATAATTTTATCTGTTACTTTTCTTCACTTTGGTGAAAAAAAGATATTAATTTCATTTATTTATTTAAGACAAATTTCCTCGTTTACTAATTTGTTGCAAAATTTTATTATTCGAATATTAATTATTCATAAATTCAATGGATTTTTAATCAAAAACTTTGATTTTTTTATCTGTGAAGAGTTAAGTTATTATATTTTTTTTTTTTGAAATTGATTTATTATTAATTTAAAACTTTCTATTTCATTTTAATTTTTGCTAATTTTTTGGGCAGTTTTATTAGGAAATTTTTTAAGAAAAAAAAGATTTAAAAAATTATTAAAATAAAAACAAAATATTTAACATAAAACAACAATCATAAAGCGTAAAATTACATTTTGCAAAAACAACAAAAATACTTAAAGAAAAACAAATAAATATAAACAAAATAAAATAATAATACAAATAAAGATTTTTCAAATAACAACATAACAGTGAAGGGCAAAACTTAACCGCAAGAAAAATTTTAAGAGTATAAAAATTAAAGAAAGAGAGAGAGAGAGAGATAAAATTACAGTGTTTTAAACAAAAGAGTAATTTATAAAGAAACTAAGAGAGAGCAAGGGGTAGGGAAGTGGGTGGAGAGCTTTTTTAGAAATGTATGTTTGATTAAAGCGCAAGACAAGAAAAATAATTTTTGCACTTAAAGTTGTTTATTACGAACACTATTAACGAGAAGCCGGGTTAACTTAACACTTTTTGCTCTTTTTTTGTCAGTAATTTATACTCATTTGAAACTTAAAACTCTTTTTTAATGCCAAAAGCAAGAGGCATGCAAGCACCTGTTTATTTATGTTTTTCTTTTTTTTCTTTTCTTGTAGCTGTTTTTATTGAAGTAAAACTTACATTAATACTAGACTATATTAGTAGTTTGTGTGTTCATAGCATACAAATGCATTTGATTTTGTGTTTAACTATAGTTTTTGCGGTTTTGTAAGTTGTTGTTGTTTTGTTAGTGGTTTTGTGAGTAGTAAAGTGGGCCTTTTTAGCTAAACTATTAGACACTAAGAGTGTCTTAACGTTTGACCAAAGCAATCATAACGTCTTGAAACGTCGAGCTTAATGCACGTTTCGTCTATGTGAACGCGCTTTACAAAATAAAAGCATTTCTGGGCTTTTTTTTCATTTCTTAACTCTTGTTGCTTGCTTTTTTCGTTTACTACAAAAGAAACGAAAGAAGAAAATAAAAACGAAAATAAAAAATAATCAATTTAAAATGCGTTTTATTTGTTATCAATAATGAAAATAAATTTATAAATAAAAATGAACTATAATTATTGAAAATTTATAAAAATAAATAAACAAGTGCGTTTTTTATTCAACAAGAAATTATAAAAAAGTGCAAAAAATTATAATAAATGAAATGAAAAATTAAAAAAAAAAAATATTGCAAAAATTAATTAATAAAAATTACTTTCTCTCTTCAAACTTTAAAAATTAATAAAAATATAAAAAATAATAATTTTAAAAATCCAAGAATCTTTAATCTTCATTAGCAAAAAAGTTTATCTCAAAAATAAAATCTTAAAAACCAAACAATTTTAAAAAATAAAATTTTTAAAATAAAGAAAAAATTCCAAAAATCATCAAAAACACATTTAAATATCAAACTTTATTCCCCAAATAAAAAATGTCTAAAACTCATAAAAAACAAGTATTTTTTTCAAGAAACAAAAAATGTTATCATAAACCATAAAATAACTCCCTAAAAATTAACATAAATTAATTTTTGTCATTATTACAACATTTTATTTAAAGTCTCTTACAAAAAATGCCAAAAATTTGTGGAATGTTTTTTGTTTTTACTAAAATAAATCATTTTTAAAAATTTCTCACACTAAAAAAACATTATGGATTTTTATAATAATTTTTTACATTTAAACAAAACATTTTAAATTGTTTTAAATTTCTCTCTAAAGAGTGAAAAAATATATTTCTTAAATTAATTTACGCCCAGGAAAAAGAAGGATTAAATATAACGAAAATGTGTTCGAAAAATCAAATGAGTAATTTGATGGAAAAATTGAATACGGTAAGTTTATTTTTTTTTTAATTAATTAGGTCCTTGGAGGGTTAAATACAATTATAAGCTCTAAAGGCAAAAATATGCTTAATTAAGCTATAATGCCAAAAAGGAAAGTAATAACATTAAAGCAGAGATTTAATCCTTTAAGCATCATATAACCTTTAATAAAGCGAAAAGCTTTAAAACCAAATGTAAAGGCCCAAATTCAGCTTTAAAGCTAAGTAACAGAAAAATCCAGAAATCAACTATTCTTCAACTTTTAATAACTCAATTTATAGTTTTCCTTAAATTACTCAAGATCTAGAATAAAATACGTTTAAAAATCCTAAAATGTGCTAAAATAAGCTTTAAAGCAAAATATGGGCTTCAAAGCCATAAATATGTATAAATAAGTTTTAAGAAAAGCAGATATGCTTTTTAATCAGATATAAAAGCAAATGCCAAAATATCAAGAGCTACACTGAAAGCAACAAAGCTAAAAGTATACTTAAAAAAGCTTTAAAGCCAAATATTCTTAAATAAGCCTTAAAAGCTAAAAATATGCTTTAATAAGCTGTTCAAAATGCTTTAAAATTAAATCAAAAATTTTTCAAATTTTATAGTTTTTTAAAAGATTAATTTAAAGTTCTTTTAAAATGATCAAAATCTAGACTGAATAAGCTAAAAAAGGCCTAAAATATGCATAAATATGCTTTTAAAAACAAACCGAGCTTTAAGCTCGCTTTTAAGCTTATTACTATAATCGATTTATTAAATTTTAATTGATAAAAATATTTTTAAAAAGAAAATCAGCTTTCGAGGCAAAAAAATCCCATTAGCTTTAAATTACAAAATAAGCTTTTAAAGCTTAAACAAAAATCTTTCTTACAATATATATTTAAATTTATTTGAAGGCAGATGGACATCATTAAAATGATTTGAAAATTAAAGCTTAAATCAAAAGCTTTTTTTCAAATATTATAATTTCAAACAGAAAGATAGGACAGACGGAAGGACGGATATTGCTTAAAGAAACTTTATATCTATAACAGAGAAGAACTTATATTTAAAAACTAATGATGATCTTAAGAATCCGGTAAAATATAGCAGCTATTAATATTCAGCTTATAAACGTTTCAGTATCGGCTCTAAGGAAATAGACTTTTGCTAAAATGAATATATACGGGATTAGAGATTAGTACGGACGGAAGGACGGACATTATAAAATCAATTTGTAGAGTTTTAACAACAAAGAAAACTAACTACATTTTTTGCACTAGAGCTTTACTTTATTATCAGCCTTTTTAAAACATCATAGAACATATATTAAACCCCAGTTATCTGAGGTTTTAGGAAATAGGGGAGAGAAAAAATATTCTTGTTTAAATAATTTAAATCACAAAAAATGTGTTAACTTTTTAAAGTCTTAATACAGTTTTATATCTGTTACCAAGTTATGCAATTGATAATTCTTTCAACAATATTTTTAATTAATCTAATGTAATAAAATGATGTCATAACAAAAAGATAAAAGATTTCAACCTGTTTCTTTAAAAACTATTCCACTCTAAATTCCAAACAATCTAGATTTTTCTTCTAATATTTCTATATTTTATTATTGACATTCTTTTCAAATAGTTTCTTATAGTTTTTATGTAATAATATTCTAATTAGCTTTCAACTCTTAACATATAAAATAAAATTTATTATAACTTCTAATAAATAAATCAAAGCGATTATAGCAAGTGCAAATTTGCCATAAAATTCAATACAATGCACAATTGCAATAAAATCTCTTGGAACATGGATTTTTAAACAAACATTTAATTGTTCCTGTTAACCTAATACTCAATTGAGGCAACAACAAAAACAACATTAATAACAAAAATTATTATGCATTAATTTCTGCACGTTTAAGCCATCGTAACACATTTAATGCCAATAATAAAAAATCAGCAGCAACAACAACAAAATAATAGTCAAGAAAGAAAAAAAATTATATCTACAAATGCCGGTTTAATGTTAAAATAACAAGTTGTAAGACCAGAATCTTTCAAATCCAATGACTTATGTAACCTCATTTCCATATTAAAAGAAATAAAAAAAGATACTTTTTCTATAGAAAAAAACAAAAGAAACCAACAGAAACACACAAAAACTTTTAGACTACGAAGCAATAGAGACGAAACAAAAAAAAAACTATATAGAGAAGAGTTACTGCTGCTGCTGTTACAGTGTATGCTGCTACTAAGGCTTCATGCAGCTTTGAAATGTGCAGCATAACCTCAAATTGTAATGGAAACAATTTATAATAAAGACATAAAAGGAAAATAAGTTAGAGGACTTCTCACAGTGTGAGACTTTTCTTTGTAAAGAATTGTGTCAGAAATTTAGAAAATTTTAAGGAAGATTAATCGTTCACACGAATAAGCGAATAATTGGTTTTTCGAAAAGAAAAAAATAGAACAAATTTCAAATTCAGATACAAATGCGTTTAATAGATAATTTCTATTAAGAATTGTGTCATACATTTAGCAAATTGCTAAATTCGAATAAAGTTATTCGAATAATCGTTTGATTAATTAACGGATATTCACACATTTATAATAATTAATAAATATTTACTTTATATAATATATAATTCCTTTTGAGAATTGAGTCTAAAATTAGGAAAGTTTAAAAAATATAGTGATTCGAATAATCGTTTAAATTATTAAAAAAATGTATAAATTATTCCTTTAAAAATTTATAATTTGTTTACGAAATAAACGATTATTCGGTTAATTTAAATGAAAGATAAATTCTTTTAATAATTATGTCATTAATTTAGAAAGTTTCAGTGTTTATTCGAATAAAATATTCCACATAATTATTCAATTATACGAATATTATACAGATTAACCAAATAATTCGGTTTACTTTAAGAAATATATAATTTGAAGCGGACGGATGGACAGACATCGTTTTCATGACCTTCAAACTTAAAAAAGGAAATTCTAAAATTTTGAAATTTTTTAAAATCTTTCGCATTCTTAGACGATAGATTAAAATTAGTTTAGAGGGATTAACTTAACCCAAAAACACGATTTAGGGATCAAGAGTTAAAGAATAAAATTTCTTCAAAATATGCTTTTTTTAGTAGTAATGCGGACGGAAGGACAGACATCATTATAACGTATTCCATATATTTAAGTGAAAAAGTCGAATATTTTTTAATTATAGGAAATCTTTTGTCTTCGCCATAAAAGCGAAACCAACATCTGGGGTTCGGGATCCAGGCCAATGTGAATGAAATTGATTTTTTAAAGCTTTAGGATTAGACATTAGTTGTGATTTTTTAAAACGAATAATCGATTATTCGTTTCAAATTTTAGTATTATATCCTTAACGTTTTGTCGCCTTAACGTTCTAATTGTAATTTTAGCAATTTTTTTTTAAACAAACATTTTTTGTTTGTTGATTTTGCTCCTCATTTTCAATGAATGAAATAAATTTTGAAAGAAAACTATTAAAACAACTTAAACAACAGTTTTAGAGATTTTTATTTCTTTTGGATCTGGAGAATAAAAGACAAACATACACAAACTCTTAAAATATGAAACCCAATGAAGCTTAAAAAGAGGTTATAAGCAAAACATTGGAAGTTATTTTTAAAATATGAAATTGAAGTTGCTTTGGCTGACGAGCTGACTGAATATCAGACTTAAAGTTGGGTTGGTGGGTTTGTTTGGCAAAATGAACAGAGATTTTGTTACTTGTACTAAATACTGGTTAAACTTGGTGGTTGGAGTTTAGTTAAGCATAACTTAACTTGACTAACTAAAATATTTGTTTTAACATGATATAGAAGTCGATATTTTAAATACAACAGACTAAGAGTTGCTGTCTGTCTGTTCGTCTGTCTATAAGTCTTTTAGTCTCAATAACTTTTGTGAATGTAGTTTTATAGTTTTTTTTTCTCTCTCTTCTGGTTGCTGGTGGTTTAAGTATTTATTACAATATTTATATGTTAATAAGGTTGCATAACTGTTGTTATGTGTTTTTGTTTTGTTTTTTTTTTGTTTTAAAATTGATAAGAATAAAATAAAACAAAATTAAATTAATATATGTATATGACAATAATTATTGAAAGCTGTTAAATGTTGTTTGGTTAGCAAGAAGAAACCAAGTAAGAAGTTATGGTCAGTCAAGCCTGAATATTAAATGCCCTACAACACAATTTCGAATTTTGTTTATATTTTTCTTGTTTATATATCAATGAATATGTGAGATTTAAGTTCCTCAAAGTGCTTTTTTTGGAAGAGGATTTATATGGGACCTATGAAAAATAATGGACCGATCCTCGTATAATTTGGCACATCGTTATGGAATATCATAAGACTAATTTGTGGCAAATTTCCTTAAAATCGCTTTATATTTAGAACTTCTGCGATCTCAAATCCCCATTCCGGAAGGAACTTTTTAAAGGGGGTAGGCGAAATAATGCATTCATCGTCATTTTCAATTGGCATCGTTCCTGGGCCAAAATAATGACACATGCCAACTTTCATTGAGATATCTCTAAAACTGCGGATTGCAGTTTACATGGACAGCCAGCCGGACGGACGGACATGGTTAAATCAGAAAGTGATTCAGAGTCAAACGGACGGACTTGATTCAGAACTTGACAGAAAGTGATTTTGGGACAAACGGTATACTTTAAAGTGGTAGCACCTATCACAATTTTTACCCAAACGCATAATACCCAAAAACCTATGGTGGTGTAGGGTATACCAAGTACATCTAGTGTTTTATAACATAAAACGAAGAAAAAGAAATTTATAATATAATTTATGGTTTATTTACTACAATCGATTACCTTTAAGAAATACAATTTAACAATTTCTCTACGGAACTTAAAACTTGCTTTCTTTGCAGGTAGAGAATAAAAAGAAATTCTTCACACGCCAATTAGTTATTCATTTAGCATACTTTTCGTTTATTTTTTATTTATATATTTATTTTTTTGCTTCTACTTTGCGTTTAATAAACGAAGAAAAAATCACAAAATTCACTCACTTACATTTCACTCTTTATGTTTTAGTTGTGCTAAACAAAATTAATAAAATAAATAAATATTTATTCATTTGTCACCCATAACTTTCTAATTTTAGTTAAAATGTTATTTTTTTATTAATTTAAATAAATGTTTACTTTATAAAAAAAGAAATTATATAAAAAATGTTATTACTAATGAAAAAAAGAAATTGCAATTGAATATTGATTAAGACATTTATATAAGATCCAAAAACGATTTTTAATAAACAATAAATTTAAACTAAGTTTAACAAAAGGCGGGTTTAAAACTCATAACAAAAAAACGTGATAAAAAAACAATAAAAAATAAATTTTTACTTAAAAAAATTGCTCTTTAAAAAGTATAAATTAAACCAAGTTTAGTTAAACTTAAGTTTTAAATTAAGTAAAAATAACTGATGAAAATAATAAATAGAAAATCATAATTATTAAAACGGATTTTGAAAGTATATTTAATAATATTTTTCAATTAAACTAAGTTTAAGTAAACGCTGGTTTTAAGTCAAGATAAAAACCTTAAAATTTTTAAAAACTCATTTCTGATACCCTCCACTACTTTGTCATTTCGTGTGTAAAGTTAAGAAAGAATTATCTCAGACCATATAATGTATATCGATTCAGATTTTGGATCAAATCAAAATCTGAATCGATTTAGCTATGTCAGAGCTCAATGGATTTTTTTTTGAGAAATTTCCTACTTAAAACTACCAAAATCATTACATTATATTTAAAAATATAGACCGATATCTGTGGGTGTAAGTTTTATTTAACCAAACTAGGTTTAACTAACAGTTAACTGATCTCAACTTAAAGCTGAGACAAAAGGAGAAACCAAAAATTGAATTTTAATTTCAATTTCAGTTACAAAGAAATCATGTTAAATCTGTTAGTTTTCACAAATCTTACTGTAACTGAAGATTAGTTAAACTCAACTCTTAGGAAATACTATTTTCACACATCTGAATTTTAATAAAAATTCTGTCTAAAGAAATATTTTTAAATAAATTAGTTTTCTCTAAACTTAATAAACTTAACACTTAGCAAAGACATCCACCTATTTTTAATACATCAATTAAAATTTTCTTTATAAAATTTCCTCAAATTAATTTTTCATTATTTATCGATTAATTTTGTCTCAAATATTTTTTTATTTATTTTCTTTTTTTTTTCATAAAAATTTTATAGCAAATCATGTTTATAATATTATTTTTATATTTATTTTCATTATTATTAAAATTTCTTTAAACAATTTTCGTGAAAGTGAAAATGTTTTCTATTATATTTTTGTTATTGTTGTTGTTGTTCATCAATAATTACGATTTGTTTTTTGTGAAGCGTTGAAAAAATATCATAAAAATTTTGCTATTTTTTATTTCTAAATAATTTTATGTATTTTCATTTAATATGTCAGTATGTTAGTTTTATAATGACTTTTTTATTATATTTTTTATTTTTTAACTATTGTTTTTTTGGTTTTTATTATTAATTTGTTTAATAAATTAATTTATGATCATAAATGAAAAGTGTGTAAGAAGTTGAAAGGTGTTGCTTTGATCGTAAAAAAATAAGTTTATGGCTTTTGAACACAATTGAAATAAATTAAAATTATTTTTTGTTAAAGAAATTAAAATTTCTGATTTTAATATTGAAAAAAATGAGGCGCCATGCAGATTTTTAATTAAAAGAAATTAACACCCTCCCTAATTTCCTTCAAAAAAATTAAAAAAAGTTGGAGATTGATGTCAATATAAACTGTTTTGATTGAAACATTTTGTTTTTTAAAAAGAAATGAAACAGTGCCCTCTATAAATTTTCGTAGAAGCTCGAATTCAATTATCAAATGAATTTTTAAAATATTTATTTTAAACTATTTATAAGTACTTTTTTACAATTCGTGTAGGTGTATTTTTATTTAAATAAAACACTAAAAATCTGTCCAGAAAAAAAAAAAAAAAAACAATAATTTTATCGCTTTTCCAAAAACTTCCATTTTATTCAATAATAAAATTTTGGTTTTGTTTTTAACCATAAAATTAATGAACTTGCTGACAAAAATATGTTAAAATTTACATTGTTTGACATGGCACATTGGGGCAGAATGCAAGAAATTTTACACTGATTAGTAAAAGAAGCGTAACAATACTGATTTATCAAATACAACTTCATAAGTTGTTTAGAAACAAAGTTAAAGAGACGTTAAAGTAATGAAAAAAATGTTTTTTGAAATGCTTATATAATTTCTGATCGGATGAATATATATACCCAAAATTTCGCACAGATATTACAGACTAGTCTGCTATTATACACTCAGAAAGACTCAGAAGAGTGGTTCTCCAAATTTGATAATAGGGGTCTTGAAATCGGTCTATAGAAATGGAGTCCTAAGACTTTAATGTAGCATTATAAAATTTTATACAGCAAACAAAATATCAATATTTTTTTATTTTCTTCAACATATTTTGATTTTTGTCCCATTGTGCCTACGCAACATAAGAAACCTGCAATTTTCGGTGGTATAACTTAAGGTTTTTAAAGCAAAATAAAAAAAAAAAATTGAGAAATAAAAATTCAAAAAAGGTGTCTTTTGAAATTCAGGTGGGATTAAAAAACATTAATTCGTGTAAAAAAGAAAAATTACTTTTTTTTACAACCTGAAATTATTTTGCTGGTGTTTGCTTGTGTTATGATTTTTATTAAATTTATTTTAAACAAAAGCACTTGCTATTTTTTGCAAAAACTATAAAAACACTTTGCGGATATTGCACAATATTTTGTGGGTACAATTTACTTTCAACTTTATTTCTTGAAAATTTATTTTTTCAAGAAAATAAAGTTGGAGAAAATAGCAAGGTCATGCTGGCCAAAAAAAAATATAATAAATTTTGAAATTCAATTAGCCCTTAAGGGGAAAAATAGTATAACTTTTCATTATATTTAATTTATGAATTTCTTTAGAAAAATCTATAAAAATATTTATGGATTTTTACAAAAAATTTACGGCGGCTTGAAAAACTCTATAATTATTTCTTTTATTTGGCGAAAAAAAACTGTTCACAAAAACTATATATTAAGTTGGTTAAAATAAATTACCTTTTTCAAAACCTCAAACATCAAGCTAACTAAGCTGTTTAAAGTTATTAAGCTCTTTATAAATTATGACTTTTTTATTTTCATGATTTTGTTAGTTTTTTCTTCTTCTTAAGATCTTTTTTTTTAAAAAATCATTTTTCTTGTTCTTAAAAAACAGTTAAAGCTAGAGTTTGAAATTTATACTTAAAGTACAGAAGTATTTTATAGGCTTAAAGCCAAAAGCAACCAAGCGTTACTATTATATAATTACATTTTCAGCTGTTAGAACGGTTTCATACTAGAATTAAGTTAATAAACTAAAGTAAAGAGTTAAATTAACCCTTTAAAATCAGCTAATGGCAATTTGTGATTGAAATTAAATTTACAAAAATATTTAAATTTCATTAAAAAACTTTTACTTCTCTTGTATATTTTTTTTCAATTATTAATCTATGAAAACAAGCTTAAACAATTTTTATAATTAGCGAAATTAAATTTGATGTTTTGTCTTCTCTCAAAATTAACCCAAATTTGTGAAAACCAAAAAATTTCTAATTTTAGGGTTATTTACGCTATTTTAGCTTTATCATTATTTATTATAGAAAAAACAAGCATTCTAAGGTTTTTCTTTCGATTTTAATCTTCAAAGTAATTTTGAGTTATTTCATGCCATAAATAAGTTATTATTTTTAACAAGGGATTTCAAAAAACACCAGAGATTAAGTTAAGCTTTCTTAAAATAATAATAATATTACTTAACACCTCAATTTTATTACAGTTTATTTAAAGCAATTTAAAATGGAATTTAATTTCATTAAAAAAAAGAACAAGGAAGTAAAATGTTCAATTTTAGAAAATAATAGAATTTATTAGAACAGCAGTTTAATATAATTAAATCCCGCTGTTCTTCAAATTTATTTTTTTATTATTTTTTATTTTTATGAAGAACGTGTTAGGTAAATTGAAGATCACTAAATAGTTTCTAAAACTCTCCCTCATTGCTGTTTCCTTTTTATTTTTAAAATTTTTCTAAAAATCCCTTATTTATTTTTCTTAAAATTCCAGTCCTTTCTCTATTGTTTTTGTTGTAATTAAAGTTTCTGGCTTAAGTCTTTCTTTGTTTACATTTTCTATATGAAAATATTTAAACAATTGTTTGTGTGTTTGTGTTAATTACTCAGGTTAATTGTCTTTGTTTACTTACACAAACACTTGCTCTCTCTCTCTCTCTTCAATTTCCTCCCTTTAAATAACGGTGTAACCCAGAGTTTGTAAATTGTTTTATAATAACATGTTCGTGTCTTAAGTCTTTTGTTTTATTATTATTTTTTTGAATTTTTTTCTTTCTTTATTACATTTTTAATTATTTTCTATTTATTTTTAATTAATTTTAAAGCGGAAGTTTATGAAAAAAAAACTAAGAAGAAGGAAAAAATGTGTGTCAATATTTGTTTTTTACTCATAATTATTTATATTATTTATTAAATTTCTAATAGAAATTTATTTTAAACCAAAAAAGGCTAAAAGAAATTTTTTATATTTATTAGTTATAAAGTGAATATGATTAAAATAGAGTTATAAAAAAGGCCAAACCATAATGAAAGGCGGATAAATAAGCGAATAAATAAGAAAGGAGCCAAGTTTTTTTTCTGTCTTTTTGTTATTATGAGTAATTTATCATGTGTTTATGAAAAGTTTTTTGTCATTAATTGAACGTATTTCTTTTTCACAATTACCTCAACTTTATTATGTCATGGTTATTTAGCTTGAATAAATATTTTATTTTTTGAAAAATTATTAGAACGTAACAATATTGTAACATTTTTCTTTTCATAATATTAAATTAATAAAGAAATGTCACTTAATTAAGTAACACAAACACAAAAAGACAAAAATGTATAAATTCAATATATTTTATTGAAATTAATATGCAAAAATTTATTTTGAATATTCGAAAAAAAGAGAAAATTGGTTTTAAACTATAATTCAAATTTATGGACTTTTGCTTTTTAAACGCCTTTTTTCAAAATTTCTCTGTTTATATTTTTGTATTTATTTATTTAATTTATGCTTAATTAAGTGTTTGACATCGTTGTTAAGACCATAAACTAGTTTTAGACTTTTTTATCCCAAGAAAAACGTTTAAAATACTCTAGTAACTTATATTTAAATTAATTAAAAAAAATATGAATTTTTATTTATCTTAAACTTAAACTATTTGTTTTTAAAGTTGCATATATGAAAACCTTCCTCTTCCTGCTTGGACCACCTTATGACGTAGTTTTGGCGAAAGGCAAAAATTTTAGATTTTTAAAAAGTAAACAAAAATTTGCAAAAAAAAATTACTTATGCAAATTATTAAATAATTAATAAAAACAGGTTTAAAAATAAATTTTTAATTAGTGTTTTTAAAAAAGTAGATTTTTGGCAAAAATTTTGATAAAAATAAATTAAAATCACAAAAACTTCTTATTAGAAAAATCAATAAAAATAATAGTTAAAAATGTTTCTAATACAAAAACTAAATTTCACCACTAAAAATTTTCAACTCCTCCAAACAAAATAGTTTTCGGTCTCCCAAATCTCACCATTTCTTTACCTCTATTAAGTTAATTTCCACAAAAATAGATTTTTTAGAAAAGTGCTGTTCATCTATTAAAAAGTATTCACAATGAATATTTTTGCTTGAAATTATTATTTAATTTTAAAAATAATTAAAAAGGTAATTTTGCCCTTCAAATTTTTGTTCACCACTAGAAAATTTTCTTCACCACAAAAATATTACAAAAAACACAATTTTTGAGCAAAAAAAAATTTTTTGATTTTTTATACCTTTTGGTAAAAGAAATTCATCACACAAATTAATTCTGAAAATAATTTCATAAAAAATATTCACCACTCACATTGAAAAAACAGGATTGTTAAACAAAAGTTTTACACCTACTTTACATTTTGTCTTAAGCTTTAATGATATAAACAGAAAACAATACTTATTTCTTTAACTCAAAAATGTTATTAGACGGAAAAAAATATTTTTCACCTCAAAGAAAAGTTTTTCACCAAACATTTAATACTTTTAACTATAAACGAGTTTCCTGGCCCTTCAATGAAATTTAATTCTCAATATATAAACCAATAATGCAATATAAATTTTTCATCTGAATTATGCCATTTAATAGAAAAATTTTGATTTTCACCATACAGAAATTTTTCACCACTAAGAAAAGTTTTTCACCACACCAAATACTTTGTACCATAATTGTGTTTTTGCCTAAAAATAGTTTTTTTTTTTTAACTAAAATAAGTTTTTTACCTTGGAAAAAACTCATTCAACTCTTTTTAACTAAAACATAACTAATGAAACTATCTTAAATTTTGAAGGACATTTAGCTTTCAATATATAAAATATTACAATACTAATTATTTATACTAATAAAAATATTGAATAGAAAAATTTTGATTTTCACCATACAAAAATTTTTCACCTCTAAGAAAACATTTTCACCACACGTTATTTTTTACACAAAAATATGTTAGATAAAAATTTACTATAAAATTATTTGTTTAACTCTAAAATGTTTTTCACCACACCCTCTTTTTCAAAAAAGTCTAAAAAAAGAAATTTTAACTAAAACATGGAGTTTTAAAATAATGCAGAAAAATTATTGTCATTTCTTAAACTTTTATCTTATTAATAGAGGGATTTACCAAAAAAATTCTTTAAAAAATTTATTATAATAATTTGCATTTTATGGGTTACAAATTATTTTAAATTCCTCTTTTTATTAATTTTGAAGAAATAAAGAAAATATTTTTACACTGTTTTAATTAAAATAAATTTTTGTTATTTTTAATATAATTAACATAATGAGGCGGTAAAATAATAATTAATAAACACAAAAAATAACAATAACAAAAATATGAAAAAAGCTGCTAACAAAAATACAAAAAAAAAATAATAAAGAGATTAGAAACTTCAAAATGAAATCAGCTTTAGCAGCTGGAGATTTATCGGAAAAAAATCAACTATTTAAAGAAAAATTAATTTAAAAAATGAAAACAAATGGATTTACTTTAAATAGATGTAAAATTAAGCTTAAAAAAAGCATAAATTTAATTATTTTAAGAAAGAAAATTTATCTTTATACCCTCCACCACAAGTGGTGAATTTTGTCATTACGTGTGTAACGCTAAGCGGGAACCCAATAATGTATATGTATTTAGCTATGTCCGTCTGTTGTTGGCAATAATTGGCAGAGCTCAATGAAGAGCTGAAAGTGTGAGTGGAAGTGTGTAGTTTGTGGTGAAGCATATTGAAGATTCGACCTAACTGAATATATTGCTCTTACTTGTTTTTAACCAAATTAATTTCACATTTAATTTGAGGAAAATGAAAAATTGGCTTCAAATTTAGTTGATTTTTATAAAAAAAAACATTGACTTAGTTTAGTTGGGAGCCAAAAGAAAAATTAACTAAAAATAAATAATTGCGTTTACTGGGTTAAGTCTGTCTATGTCTATCAAATATTTTAAAAATCAAGACATAAATGTTTTATGTCTGGTTAATTGAAAAAAAATAAACTGGGCAGTAGCCAATCTCTGAAGCCAGTTAAAGTAAAAAAGCATAAATTGGCAAAACTCTTTATCTTAAATTCCTTTTTGCTTTTGATTTTCCAAAAAAAAAATATTTTCCTTTATTTTTTTAAGCAGAAAAAAATTATGCCCATAAATTTTATTTCGTTATACGATTACGTGGCCTCAAATACTGTAAGCATGAACAGGGACATGACTCTCTGGTGATTTTAGACTAAAACTTAATTTTTTTAGCATAAAACAAGTCATAAACAATAACAACAAAAATAATATTTTATATATGACCACAACCTCAGCCTAGAGTTCATTGTTATTATGCATTCATTTTACATAAAATGTAAAAAATTGTAAATAAAATGTAAAATAAATGTAAATTTACAATTAAAGCGTTTTTAGAATGATTTCGTAATAACAAGTGGAAAATAACAAAATATATGATTTCATTAATTTTAAAAATGACAGCTATTAAAGATCCTTATTAACTGAAAAATAAATGTAAATTTACATTTAATTTCAGTGTAAAATTACAAAAAAATAAATGTAAATTTAGAATTGGAATTTACAATTTAAGAGCGTTTGGAAAATATTAAAAAATAAGATTTAAACAGTTTTTATTCACCGCAATTAAAAATTTTAATGGACAGTAAAGTAAATGTAAAATTACATTTAATTTTTATGTAAAATTATTAAAAATAAATCAAATATTCAAAAAATTTTATTAATATTCAGGAAGTGGACATATAAATTTAAACAAAAATGAGTGTAAATTTAAATTAACTTAATCTAAGTTAAAATTTACGCATTTATAATTTATAATTTTTTAAAAAAATGTAAGAACATGTTAAAATGTTTCAATTTGAAACATCAATAATTTCGCATTTACATCTGATGTAAAATTACGTTTACCCGGAAACTTGGAATTACTTTAAAATTTAAAGTAAAATTACAAAAAAAAAATATTTTAATAAGATTTTAAAACTTTTTAATATTAAAAAGATGAAGATATAAATTTAAACTAAAATGAATGTAAATTTAAATTTACATAATCTAAGTTAAAATTACACAATTCAAATCTCATTACTCATTAATTAAATTCAAAACGTTAAGAACATGAAAATTACATTTAAAAACAATTAGGAATTGATTGGAAATTTACATATTATGTAAAACTACATTACACTTACTTATATTTTAACTATAAACAATTAAACAAACATTAAGGACTTAAGGAAGACTTTAGGAACAGTTACATTTAAATTATAGAAATTTGATGTAAATTTACATTTGCATGTGAACTATATTAATTGTGTCAATTGAATTTTACTTGTGAAATGTAAAGAATTGAAATTTTTAAAACAAATATTAAATTACATTTGAGAATTTATTTATGCTACACAATTTAACAATTGAATGTTTTAAATGTAAAATTGTAGGCAATGAAAATGTAAAATTACACGAAATAATGAATAAAATATTGTGAATTTAAAATTTAGCGCATTTTTAATGTAATATTTTATTGAAGTCATTTTGAAGTGTAAAAATCTTTTTATGAATTTTTAATGTAAAATTACACTTCTTTTTTCCAAGCTCAAGAAATATGTTTTCTCTTGATTTAAAAAATCATTTCAAATGTGTTAAAAAAAAATTATATCTTAACACCTTTTCGATATAAATGTAAAAAAATATGTTTTTATTACATAAAAATTTGTTTTGGAATTTATATCATTTTTAATTTTTTATATCCTTAAATAATGAAATGTTATCGATACGCAACCTGTATAATCAATCATGTTTTAATTGTTTTTTAACATTTTTGTTTAACTTAAAAATGAGTGAATTTGGTCTTTTGTTAATAAATCTGGTTAATAATGAATTACAGTCACTTTGTTTATAAGGCAAAAATAAAGAAAGAAACAAATCAGATTGACACACTTTTAACAGAAAAAAGAGCTAAATTGTGAGAATAAATAAAGACATAATGCAAGTTATTTTTTTGTATATAAAATTACATAAATTTATTTATTAAAAAAATGGAAAAGATTTTTTAAATGAGATAAAAAAATTGATATTAAATAACTTTAATTCTAAATATTGTGGGTTTTCCATATTAAATATTAAAACCTCAATCTGGTTTGAATGAAAACCTCAAATATTTCATATCATTTTCATTTAGAATTTAATATTTTTTTTTTTTTGTAAACAAGATTCTTGAAGACAAAAAATAAAAAATAAAATTACACAATAAAAACATAAAACTAAAAAAAGATCCGATCATATTTCGAAAACAAAAATTTATATATACATGAAGTAGGATGTGTGTATGTGTATAGAAGGGCCCAATATATTCGAAAGTAAACTAGATTATAAAAAATTTCGATAGGACCAGGGGAGGGTATACCCCCACCCCTATACAAAGCAAATATTAATTTTAGAACTAGAGTTTTCAAATTTGTTCTTAACTACTTTCTCAAGAGACTGTTTTACTGGCCAGAAAGGACCAAAGGGTGCCTCCCAAACAAAGCAGATATTAAGTATCGAATATCTAATGAAGCTCAAGGATTCGTTTTATTGGAACAAATGTAGTACGGATAAGACCAAGAGCAACTTATCCCCCATAGAAAAAATTTGGTTCCAATCACTTTTTTATAATACACGTCGTCATTTGTGAAATTTCTTTTGAGATCTAGAAATAAGGACAATTTTTATGCAGCAAAGCACACCGGGTAAAAGTTAATTTGAAATAAAAACGAAAATTCAAATTTGTCACTTTATTACTGAACAAAAATTTATTAAGTTGAAAAATTAATTTTCAACATCTCAAGGTTAATTAAAAATAAAATACCGTTAGTTTTTATTTATTTCAAATTTAAATCCAGTTTTTCTTGTGATTTTTCTTTTTATTTTTCAAAATTTCAATACAAAAAGAAGCTTTACAAATTGTAGTTTTCCATAAAGTAGTTAAACTACTTTATTAAACCATTTGAAATTAAACTCATTTTCATTTGTAATAAAATTATCGTAATTTTTTTTTTAATTTATTACTTTTAAATCAATTGCAGAAAAAAGTAACGCTAAAGAGCTTAATGAAATATGACAACTTGTTTTCGAATAATTTGAAAATAAAAAAATTAATTGAATATTGAATATTTTGAAAATTGAAATTAATGTGTGAGTTTTTTAAAAATTTCACAAAAACAAAATCAGTCCAAACTAGTTACTAATTAAATCGATATTTAAAATTAATTCACACGCAATCTGGCAATACTGATGTTGAAGTGGTGAGAAAAAAGGATAATGAAAATGATAAAATAAAATTATTACAGATTGAAAATTCATGGTCAAGTAATAAATTATAAAGATTAAAAAAAATGTTAAACTGGATAAAAACTATATTAAATTCAAAGTTAAACGAGAAAAAAGTCAGGCAACTCTAAAGTGATTAAAAAGCATTTAAAATTGATCCGATTTGTTCGAAAAAAATTAGAGAAACCTTTGAAGATAACTGAGTAAAATTTCTCATGACCAGAATAGAGGTGTTATCGAGTTGGTTACAAAAGAGTGAAGGTCGCTAGCTGACCAGGGGATAACTTTCAATATAGCGCAGTATATCTTTACTAATTTGTAACTTATAAATAGAATTTCATTTGATCAGAGCAGAGAAATTATCGAGTTGGTTTAAAAAGAGCCTAGAAGATCTATATCTGAGATGTAATCGGATTTGTTTCAATGATTGAAGATCACTAGGAAAAAGCCTTTCAAAGAAGATTATCTCGGGTGTGAAAATCGCCAGAAGTAAAAATAGTTTGTAAAAGTCTTCTGTATGTTTTTAATTTTCAAAATTAATTAATTAAAAGCCTTTCACCAAAAGCTGAGTAAAAAATTCTAATATTATAATATTTTTAATTATAATAAGTCCATTTACAACTGTTTAATATTATTTTGAAATCAAATATCAGTTGTTACATTTTGAATAAATTATGAAATTTATATTTTTTTGCTGAAAAACAAAACATTATGACTAAAATTTATAACCTTTTTCAGTGAGAAATTATTTATTTACACAAGTGTGACAGCTAAGAGCTACAACAACTTTTTCTAAAAAAAAAACTGATAAGCTAGAATTTTTAAAATCAACGCGTTGAGCACAAAAATGTCTTAACAAAATTTATTTAAAAAGTAGAAAAAAATGGGTCAAGAAATTTTAAAAAATATATATCAAATTTATATTAAAAAAAACAAACAAAATTTGTTTATCATTAAACAGTATTAGACTTAGTCTGTTTTTGCTTTCATTTAGCTTTAAGATTTAACATTTATTTGCTCAAGTTTAAATAAATTTAAAATAAGAATTTTTTGTTAAACAAATGATTTTAATATAAATTTAATTAGTAAAATAAAAACCTTTTAAATTATAAGACGTTTTAAACAAAATAAATTAACGGTTTTAATTAGCAAAAAAATTAGCTCAAATGAAACTTAACTAAATGTGAAAAATATTTGAAAAATAATAATAAAAAATGGTGCGTTTTTTTCTCTCATAAAAAAATATAATCAATTTAAAAAATTTATCATTAAAGATGATATTTGAACAAGAAATCGATAACCATAAAAATTTCAATAAAATTTTATGTCACGATTGCAATGAGACAAGTTTTATTTTCAATGACTTGTCTTGACCCTCATCAATATTAATTTTTTTTAAAGAAAATTATTATCCAAAAAAAGATGTTATTTGAACATTTTATGGCAATTTTTATAATAAAATATTAAAAATAAAATTGAAAATAAATATTAAAAAATATTATAAAAAAAAATTAAAAAATCATAAAACTTTGTTAGACCCCAAAAAATATGGTTATAAAAACTGTGGAAAAATATATATTTAAATTGGATTTTTTTCTTAAATTTAATGTTAAACTTGATAATGATGTTAATGTGATAAAGTGTTTTTTAAACTTGAAATTTTTTCAAATAAAAATTTCTTGGGAGTTTTTTTTTTTTTTCTTGTAAATTTGTTTGAAAATTATAATGATTTGATACTTGTTTTAAAAATTAGTTTCGGCACAAATAACAGTGTTTAAATAAATGTAAAATGTAGTTAAACTAAAGATTACTTTAGGCATCTTGCAATTTCTATTCAGCTTTTGATACTAAATATGAATTATAAAAATTTTTTAATAAATTTCACTTTTTAGAAAAAAAATTAAATTATTAAAATTTCACTTTTTGGATTTTTGTTATAAAACTGATTCAGATATTTTTATCTTAAATAGGCTATATATTATTAAAAACTTGACTAAATTAGCTTTCAAAAGATATACAATATTTTAAAATATTTTTAACTTTAAAGCGAAAATTAAAACCTCATTAAAAAAGGAAAATTTGGAAGATTTTTTTACATTTAACTCTTGCACTATTTCCATAGCTAAATTTATTGATTTAAGGTATTCACTGTACTCTTACGTCTAAAAGTTCAGGTCAGCGAAAGAACTCTACAATCACTACGTGACATTTTTTTCAAATTTAACTACTCGAGCAGAAGTTACTTTCTTATCACCATTAAATGATATATAATTTTTAACGATTTCTTCTCTAAGAAGAGGACAAGAGGGTAATCGCTCTAGGCATTAGTGAGATAGTAATTCGTCTCTATGAAGACTTGTGCTCGAATACTCTACGACTGGAAGTGTAACGAGAGAGTTTGTATGATTCCAAAATTTCACAAAATATTTCATCCTAATTTTTATGGAAATCTTCTTTTGCAAATATTATCTCTATGATTATTCTCATTCCTTATTAACCACGGTGCTCCCGTTATGGTTCTAAGAATTTCCGATTGCGCTCTCTGTAAAATCTCAATACACGTGTTATTGGCGAATGCCCACATTTGAATGCCATATTTCACATTTGAATGTTAAGATTGGTTTTAGTACGTTATTATACAGAATGACTTTATTGTCAAGGCTTTTCCTAGAATGGCTCTTAATTAGGCAATGAAGACTAGACAATTTCAAATTAATTTAAAGTTTCTTGGTTCCAATGGGACGAGGCACGTTACGTAATCCGTTTCAGATACATTTTTACCATTAAGTCTAACAGAGAGGCAGATTTCCTTTCTTAAGGCGAAAAATGATTCTTAGTCGTTTTAAATCGGATATGCCTTTTTCATTGAAATTTGTAGGCATCATAAAAATTATTGCCATACATTAAGGTTTAACCTTAATTTAAGGTTTAAACAATTTATATATATTTAAAAACCTAGTTTTATAACCTTTCTAATGATATATATAAAAAGGTATAACTTTACTCTTTGTCAGAGGCGAAATAATAATAAATTTAAACATTTTTCACGAAATTTGTTATTAAGAGAATAATTGAGGAATGAAATAGTTTTGTGAAAAAAATCAAAAACGAATGTCTGTTCAATGAAATGGTAGCCCCCTTTTCTCCCCAAAAAGTGGATTATTTTTTAAGATCCTTTATACTTCAATATATAATTCTTAATTGTCTTAATGTAATACAAAAGTTATTTCCAAAAAGTTTTCCTGTAAAATATTCTCAAATTATTAATAAATAATCAATAACATTAAATTGCATAATAATTCGAATTTCAATTTAAGTACTAAATGGAAAATCAAGAAATTTCTACTTTATTATGTCAGATTTCTTTTTAGACATTTAAATATCAAACACGTTTAATTAATAATAGTTCAAGATTAGATTTTTTTATTATTTAAAAACCTGACCTAAGTTAACCCGAAATGGCAAATAGGGAGACGAGAGAGAGAGAAGAACAATTTTTTCACCTCAACTAAACACACACACATGCACACATATTTTATTTTCTCATAAATATTCATGAGGTTAAAAAAGATCGCTTTAATTTCCATTTCCAAAAAAAAACTAAAGTTTCACACAAAAATTTTCACTTTCTTTCGTTATCAAAAATCATAAAATCCATACAACTTTGGAATACAAATACAACAAATGGAATCCAAATAAGAAAGAAATTACAATAAAAACTTTAACAAACCTCTTTTTTACACTAAACTAATGACTACAACATGGAAAATATATGTAAAATCTATAAATTAAGATTTGTATAAATTTACCATGTTGACTCTAAGACGAGTCCCCAGACCGATTAAATTTATTTTGAAAAATATATAGAAATAAATATTTTATAATAAAAAAAAATGAAGAGAAAAATAAATGATAATAAAACTGATATTTTGTTGAAAATTTTTTATTTTCTTTCTGATGTGATGTAAAATATAAGAAGAAAACAAGTAAGAATGTTATATTCGATTAAAAACGAATCTTAAATACCCTCCAACACTAATGCGTATAAAGTAAATACGTTATGTTCGTTCAAACACACTTACATTTACAAACGTTTTTTCTTAAGTACAACAAAGGAAAAATTAGTTATATTTTATTTCTAATTTCAAGAACGGTAATGAAGTACTGATGAATAATGCTACATTTTACGGCAAAATTTCATTCTAATTTGTGGATCTATAATTTGCAATTTTACGAATGTTTTTTTCTCCAACTTAGAGGTTCTATCAGATATTAGTCTTTAAATCTTTTTAAACTGAACCGATTTTGCTGGTGTTAAAAAGGGAAACTCCAAACCAAATTTCATTGAGTTTTGTCAATTATTGTGGATGCGAGCGTGCCAGCAACAGACAAAGGGACATAGCTAAATCGACTCAAATTTTGATTTGATGCAAGAACATATATAAAACATTTGATCCTCTTAGAGTTACACACGAACTGACAAAGTTAATATACCTTCTTCACCATTTGTAGTGGTGGAGTATAAAAATAATATTATAAGTGACCGGATGATGGTGTTATGTATCTTTTTTTTTTGTTGTAGTTAAATATATTATTTAGTGAATTCAAGTGTATTTTGAATAAACGTAAGATTCAGATTCAAAACTATCAATGAATGAATGAGTGTTTCTTGTTTTTTCTTTTCTTCTTCTTCTATTTGTTGTTTTAGGCTTTGGTGTCGAGTTTTCTTTCGATTATAAATTTCTGGTTGAAAATGAAAGTGAAATTAAAACTTAAATAGAAAAAAATTGAATTTAAATAAATTACAAATGTTTAACAACGAAACAATGTTACAACTTAAACTCCATAATTTTGAAAATCAAGAAAAAAATATTGAAACCAGAAAAAGTGAATTGTAAATTGGGAATATTAGAAATTTTATAAAGAAAAGACAAAAGTTAAATTTTCAATACCTTAAAATTAAAAAAAAAGAAAATCAATAATTTTGATTGGAATTGATGTCTTAGAAAGAAAAAATCAAAGTTAACCAACTGAAATTTCCTAGAATTATAAACCCAAATTAAATTACTTAATATTAACGTGCAGTTAATAGGAAAATAGAGAAAATAAAAAATTAGCAAAGATCACCACCACCACGTGCCTAAGGAAACCTCTACTATAATTCCATAATGACAGACTTCTCCAATATCACAATAAGATAAGTAAATCCTATTATTTCTATTTTCTAAAGAAAGCAATTCTAGCCCAAATTGGACCAGGTTTGAAACCCCAAAGCCCTGTTCATGTAACCACTTTAGGGATGTTATACAAATGCTTTTGATTAAATAGTTATTTTAAAAAAATCCATTAATTTCTATTCCTTTTAAAAAAAAGTCATAAAAAATATATCACTTTAATTCAATCATCCCAGAAAACGATTCACTTAACCTTTAAACCAAACGCTACGCTGTTTTTTGAAAAATATTGGCGGTTTTCAAAAAAAAAATCCACTAAAATAAAAGCCCCTCCAAACAAAACAACTATTAATGTTTTTTTCTTACTGACTTGAAACTAAAATGCCTTAAGGTTTTTATCATTTACAGCATTTAGCACGCTTTACATAAAGTTTAAAAATCCAAAAATTTTAACTTAAAAACGGCTGGGAAAAAAACGAGGTTTTTGAATTTGATCATTTGCGAAAATCAACAAAAAAAAAAAGAAATACTTTCATGAATTCAAGATCTTTACAATTTAACCGGTTGAAGCTCCTCCAAACAATTGAAGTGTAAGAGTTTTTATAAACAAAATGTGTGATCTTTAGTTTACAAACAAATTTGAAGGCGTTTCACTTTCGATTTCAGTCAGAGTAAATAAACAAAAGAAAACAAACAACACCAACATTACAGATAGAAGTTCACTCAAAGCTGTCATTGACGCTTAATTGTGATTTTTATACCCTCCACCACAATTGATGGAGAGGTTATATTAATTTTGTCATTACGTGTGTAATGCTAAGAAGTAGACATCTCAGTCTCCATAATGTATATTCTTGCATCAAATCAAAATCTGATTCGATTTAGCTATAGCCGCCTGTATGTCCATATGACCGTCAATAATTGACAGAATTCAATGAAATTTTCCCTGACTATTTGTTATATTCCTAAAAACCTGCAAAATCAGTAAACTATATTAAAAGATATAGACCGATATATGATATGTGTGAGTGTGAGCATTTGCGATGGAGGGTATTGAAGGATCGGCATAGCCGAATGTAACATTCTCACTTGTTTATTTTATTACATTCATCTTTAAATTTTTGTTAGCAATTTTCAATGGATTTTTTTTTTAAACGAGTCTTAAATTAATCAACGATGAAAGCTTAATTAAATATTTGTCTGTTAATTTAACAGCAAAAAAAATATTTAATTAAAATAAAATAAAAAATATTTAAATCAGTAAAACATCTTTAAGATCTTCAAAAATAAAATCATAAAAGAAACTTAAACTGTCATAAAACTTTTCCATAAAAGATAACAATTTAAACTAAGTTTAAGTTTAAACTTTAAGTTTAAATCTTAACCAAATAAAGCCGGCTTTAATTTGCACACTTTCTGCTCTCTCTCTCTCTCTCTCTCTCACTGTTTCTCACCCTTTCCCTGTCACTTCTCTTCACACTTATTTAACTGTCTCTTTTATTTAATCTGTGTTTATCTTTATATCTTTCTCTTATCAGCTGAACCCCTGTTATGATTAGATAAAATATAAAAACAATTATAATAAACAATAATAGATTTTATTAGGTAGACAAAATGCGCATTTTATCTTCTTCTTCTTCTTGTTGTTTATTTTTATTAACAATTTAATTAAATATAAAATATGTATGTCGGCCTTATTTAGATTAATTTCTGAAACTATCAGAGAAGAGACAACAAAATTCTTTAGAAAAAAAGCGAATAATAATAATAATTAAAACTGACAGTGTTTACAAATAAAACAATGTCAAGTGTTCAGCAATAAAATGTTTTGTTTTGTCAACAAATGTCAAAAGTCGTTTAGAATTATTGTGGGAAATAAATTGATAAAATGTCTGGCATTAAGAATGCAGTGATTCATCTCAAAAGAAGTTCTCGTTAAAAAACTTTTAAATATATACCAACTTGTGAAAGCTTTAAAATTCAGTCTTTAAAATTTTGGTTAAAAATAAAGCTCTATTCATGAGGGAATATTTTCAAAGAAATTTCTAAAATTTTCATATTTTAAACTTTAGAAACTTTATTTTTCTTAAGAAAGCTTTAAGAAAATTTCATAAAACTTTTAAAGTTAAAAACTTTATTTTTAAAGAAAACTTTCATTTCATTTCGAAAGTTAAACACTAAAAATGGATTTTATGAAGGTTTTGATAGTGAACAAAAACCACTAAGCTTTTTGAGAATATTTTTTCTGCATTTTATATAAAAGCTTTCGAAGCTTTGCTATTATCTTTCGCATTTTTGCATATATTTTATAAACAGATTTTTAAACACACAAGCTTTTAGCTTTATGAAAATTCTTATTTAATTAAATAACTCAAAAGCTTTATGAAAGCCTTTTTAAGCTTTTATTATTAAAATTTTTTTTTAGGTTTTTATTTCATGGTTATAAATGTACTTTTATGAACCCTTAAAAGTTTGGCTTTTTAAACATATTTTACAGTGTTTTAAATAAAAACTTTTGTAAAGTAAATTTAAAAAAGCTTTTTATAAAGCTTTTATAGAAAGATAACTTTCTATAAATTAGTTCTACAGATTTAAATTTTATATTAATATTTCCAAACCGAAATCGGGGGAAAAGCTTTAAAAGTAAAATATAATAATAATTACTATAATTTTAACGCTCTAAATTGAAAAAGAAACTTTACACCGGAACTTGGTTTTTGTAAAAAAAGGAAATAAATTTCTAAGTTACTTTTCCATTTCCTGTTTCCCATTAAATATCATAATCAATTAATTTAAATCATAATTTCTCATTTTAAATTATTAATAAATAATTTAATTTAGTAAAAACTTGTATTTGCTTCTAAGTTAATAATTCAATTTACTGTTTTACATTTTTCTCTATAAGTTTACCTTGATCTATGCTTTAAATTAAATGGACTTGTAAAAAATCTTTGCACTTTAATCTCATCGTGAAACATTAAACTAAAGTATAGAAAAAAAACAACAAAATAAGTAAAATAATTTAAAAATTACAACTAAAATACTTGACAGCCAAGTAAGAACAAGAAAAATTAGCTACGAATATATTTGGTTATGCCGAATTTTCCATACCCTCCACCACAAATGCGTGTGAAATAAATACATTATTTTTTACATACACACATACTCTCACAGATGTATGCAATATATACAAGTTTTTCTTAAATATAAATCGGAACTCTTAATGATCAAAAAAAAATTTATATTTTTGACTATAACTTTTTTTTGCTACTGAACCGATTTTGATTATTTTTAGAATGGTAATGAAGTATTTTATATTTGTCTTACTATTATTGTGATAAAGAGGTTATATTAACGCTGAGAAGGAATCATCTCAGTCCCCATAATGTATATATATTCTTGCCTCAAATCTAAATCTGAAATGATTAAGTTATGACCGTCTGTCTGTCTGGCTGTTTGGCTGTCTGTTGTTGGCATATTTAGCCTGAATATTTGTTTTAGTCCTGACAAGTTTCCTTATTAAAACCAGCAAAAATTATAGACCGATAACTGAGGCAGCCTCTAAATTTAAGCAAACAACTTTCATTAAATCTTCAATCATTAAACGAATGAACATTTTCCATAATATTAAGGTGCATGTTACTTCATTACCGATCCAAAAATTATCAAAATCGCTTCAAAAAAAGTTATAACCAAAATTATAACTTATTTTATTGTGTACGTTTGCGAGTGTATGTGTAAGTGTGCCTGTACGAAATATAGCGTGTTTACTCCACATGCAGTATAGAGTGTAGAGTATTAAAAATTCGGCATAGCATTCTTACTTGTTCTTATAAAAATTACCTCAATTTACCACTATGTTGGGTAAAGAGATCTTACTCTCTAATACATTCTCACTCTCATTATGGTATGTCAATAGAGTATTTAAAAACAAACAAGAGATGCCACATTGAAATTTTAACATAAAGTGTTTTAAGTAAAATGTGCACAATTTCATTAAAATTTGTTCAATATGAAGTAAAATTTATTAAATTTTATTAAAAAGAAAATTTGCTCATTTTCAATAAATTTATAATTTTTTTTATTTAAAAATCTCCAGTATATTTTTTTACAATCTGGCATCTTTATTAAAAAGCAATTTATGTTTATTTTTATAGAATAATTATACTTTTTGCTATTGTCTCTAAATGCGTGCTTGATGTTAAATGTTATTTTCAGAATATTATTTCATTTAAGGTAACTTTGCTCTTAATAATTTTGTCAATTGGGGGTCTGTTCACAATTTCGTGTTCTTTTGCAGAGTGATTTATTTCAATAATATAAATGACACTAAATTTTAAGTTGATTTTTATTTCTTAAGATTTATCTTTTGTCTTATTTTCAATACTCCATTATTTGCTTTACTTTTAAAGTTTTTATTTCAAAAAAATGCTATTTTGTACAAAATGTGTTTAATTGGCTGTTTTGTATTTTAAAGAAATTTTATTTATATTTAAACGTTTTGTATTTTTCTGCTGACATTTTGTTCCGCATTCTTAAAGATTGAAGTCAAAAATTTTTAATTTTTCAAAAAAATATTGATTAATTGAGAAAAATATAATTAATTATATATCTTGTAATTTTAGCTAATTGAGAGCAATTGTATTTTGAAAATTTACAAAAAAAATATAAAATTTTGTTGAAAAAAATTCAAATCTTTAAAATTTAAAAATAATTACAGCAAAAAGGCATTAATTTAGTCTTAATTTAAATTATTAAGAAACTTAACGAACATTTTTTAAAAAATTTCATAACTTAACGACATTTTTTATGATTAAATAAAATGCTTAAAACTTAACGAAACTTCTAAATATTTAAAACTTTTTTACTAAATGCCTCAGATATCGGTCTATATATTTTAAAATACTAAACCCATTTTGCGGGTTTTAAATAGGAAACTTCTCAGCAGTTTAGCAAATACTCAGCCAAATTTCATTAAGCTCTGTTAATTATTGTGATTACAATTCTCACATCCACAGACATACGGAAATAACTCAACCGACGACTATATATACACATTATGGGGTCTTAGTCTTATATGATTTCTTCTTAGGGTTATTCACATAATGAGTTATTCACAAAATGTTACCTTCTTCACCACTTATAGTGGTGGAGGGTATAAACATTTTGCTTTCCCAGACTTAAAAGAACTTTGTTTTCCATCTCTGCTATTTAACAAGTCTTCCTATGCTAATGTAGGAAGACTTGTTAAATGATTTAAAATTCCATAGATAGTTAAAAGTTTGTTTACTTTTTTCAAAATATTTGCTAACAGAGCTGCCAGATGCTTAGTAGTGATGGATAACAGATTTGACAGTTAATAAAATATAAAACATTTTCATTTAAGAAAAATTAAATAGAATATAATTAAATATAATATAATAGAATAGAATAGAATAGAATAGAATAGAATAGAATAGAATAGAAAAAGGAAGAGACTAATTCAAGTGTTTAAATATTGACCTTTCGCTTAATTATCTTGTTCTTTTTTTTAATTTAAAGCCTATTTTGATCTATTTAATGATTTCTTTTCTTAAATCTTAAGTATTTTACGTTTAAAAATTGCTCTTATATCACTTGACCTTTATAATTTTTTCGAACACAAAAAAAAATGATTTAGAAAATCATGTTTAAACAAATAAGAACCCCCACAAAAAACTTCATTCAACAATTATGAATTTTAATAAATTATAAAATTGGTTTATTTAGAAGTAACAAATACTTTACTTCCTCTTCTTTAAAATAAAAAGCAATTAAACCATAACTGTAGAATTTTAACCTTGAAATTTAAAAAAATATATAAATAAATCATTAAATTTTAAAGAAAAAGAGTTTAAATAATTTAAAAAATAAATAAAATTTGTTTAAAATGATTCTTTTTTTAAATAAAAAAATAATAACAAAATTTATTATTAATTTCAATTCTTTTTCTTCTCTTTCCAGGTATGTTTTAACACCAAATATCACTTAATTCTTCACTTTCAAAATCTGGTATTGTGTTTCATAGAAAAATTTTGAAAATTCAAATTTAACGTTTTCATTTAAAATGTCAAAAACCAGCAGAAAAAAGACTTTTGTGTGGCATTAAAAATAACAAAAACATAATTTTAAAAATATTTCATTATTCATTCATAAGGTTAACAAGTAAGAATGCTATATTCGGCAATGACGAATCTTTTATACCCTCCACCACAAATGCGTGTGAAGTGAATACGTTATATTTCGCAGACATATACAATATATACACATTTTTCTTCAATATGATACGGAACACATAATGAGTCATAAAATTAGTTATTCTTTAGAACTTATAGTTTGCCTCAGATATCGGTCTATATCTTCTAATACACTAAACTGTTTTTTCTGAAACTTCTCAAGACCATAACAAACACTCAGGCCAAATTTCATTGAGCTCTGTTTACAGACAAACGGACATAGCTAAATCGACTCAGATTTTGATTTAATACATATACATTATCAGGTCTTAGATAATTCCTTTCTTAGCTCTTTTGGTGGTGTAGGGTAATAAAAAGAATTGCACTTGTAAGTTAAAGAATTAGTTAAGATTTCAAATCCGACAAAATAGTTATTATTTAATGTTTAAAGATCATTACGATGAAATTCTTTTGTCTTTAGTATCTTGCAGCAATGAAGTCATTACTCAAGACCATGCCGCCACCAAAAAGCAACTTAATTTTATTTTCAATTCGTCTTAGTAAAAAGTGTAAAATTTAGATGATAAAAATCATTTTTATATGAAAAAAAAACATTCAAAAATTGTTTAAGATTTCATCAATTCTATTGAAATTATTGAACAATAGTTACATTAGTTTTATGAAAAAAAACAGTTATTTGTTTGTTATTTCTTGAAAACGATAAAAAATAAAGATAACAAGAGTTTAACGTAGGTTTAAAAACTAAAGCTTAAAGCTTTTGTTGGTCTGTTGAGATAAACCTATTTATAGAGTTTACAGAGGCTTGAACTCATTTAGAGAATTAAAAATCAATAACACAATTAAAAGCTTTAAGAGAAATCTTGGGAAAATGTAATGTTTTGAACTTAAAAGTTTTGAAGTTTACAAATATTTTGATTAAGTTATAAAACTCTAATAACTTAATCTATTATTTTCAAAAAGTATAAAAGACTGAAGAATATTTTTAACTGCAGATACTTTGTCAAGATTATAGGTTAAGTATATAGACTATAGACTAGGGTATAGTCTAAACTATAAACTAGTTTAAATAAAAGAAACTATTTTACAGTCTAAACTGTAAATTAGTTTATAGTCTGAACTATAAATTAGTTTATGTTCTGAACTACAAACTGGTTTATAGTCTAAACGTTAAACTGGTTCATAGTCTGAACTATAAACTACTTTATAGTCTGAACTAAACTCTAGATAAAAATCTACAGACTTTAAGTCTTGATTATAAAGTCTAGACTATAAATTAGTTCACTGACATTTAAACTAATTTAAAATATGAAGTATTTATATAGTAGTTTATAGTCTGAACTAGATTATAGTCTAGACCCTAGACCAGTTATATGTCTGATTTATAGATTATGTGGACTATATTATAGATTTTGATTTGTATTTTATTCTAGACTCTATTCTGAATTATAGACTAAATTATGTTCTTTTTTATACACTATATTGTATCCTGAACTACTCAGTAGATTTTAGTCTGGATTGCTCACGTTTGAATAGTCCAGTTTATAGTTTGTACTTAAGACTAGAATATATTTAGTACATTAGAAGTCTGGACTGTAAACTAGATAGAGTCTGCACTATAGTATACATTTGAGACTATGGATTAATTTATATTACAATCTATACTATAATTTTCTCCTTATATAGTTTCTTATCAGAACTATAGTATCTCTTATATTTGCTTAACCAGACAATAGTTTGCTCTATACTTATAACTCCAACCACGATGTATTCTTTTTTATAAAGTATGTTTTCTTAAGAATTTTCTTTAATTCTTTTTTAAAAGATAATAATTTCAAATCGCTTAAAGGTTTTTTTATGAAAATTACAGTTTTTAGAATCAATTAGTTCCGGTTACATGTTTGATCGCCATGGTTTTCACTTACAAAGATCATTAACTTTAACCCATTAACCTATTTCAATTAATTAATTGATAACGAATAACAATTCTATTAAAACGAAGACTACTTTACAACAAATCCATCATTAATTTCCATTCTTAAAAAAGACTATTTCAGCTTAATGGTTTACAGATCATTCGAAATAAATTAACGTTAAAGCACAAACGTATGTAAATAATAAAAATGCTTCATTACAATTTTGCCATTAAAAAAGGGAATTATTTCCATTTAACTGTTCAACATTAGAAATTACAAAAGAAACATTATTTCGTTCTAATCAGCTGACTGGGCACAATTATTGAATACATTGGCTGGTGGCCCCCTTTGGAATTTTTCTATTGTTTAAAAGCAAATCATATAGGAAAACCATAGAAAATTGGCAGCCTAAATTGTGAAGAGAACATAGAGAAACACTTAAGAGAAAAACTATGTAAATGATTTGTTATTACAAAAGAAATTGAGATAAAGTCATATTTGACATCAATAGCAAATTGTTTGTAAAGTGTAGACGTCGTTCTTCAAAAGCTTCTCAAAGCCAAAAAAACATAATTTTACAATAATTTAAATGTTTAACACATTCGGTTTATATGACGAGTCTGAATATGAATTTTGAAAAAGAAGCCAGTCAGTCGGTTTAACAACAACTACACAGAAAAAAAATTAAGGTCAATATAAACTAGACATAATGGCTATAAGAAGACTACAATTGGAATTAATAAATAAATGTCTTCAGATAAGAATTATGAGCTAAGAAATTTATTAATCAATTACAAAATGAGTAATGAGAAAACTGGTCTATAGTCCAGACTATAAACTAGTCTATAGTCCAGACTATAAACTAGTCTATAGTCCAGACTATAAACTAGTCTATAGTCCAGACTATAAACTAGTCTATAGTCCAGACTATAAACTAGTCTATAGTCCAGACTATAAACTAGTCTATAGTCCAGACTATAAACTAGTCTATAGTCCAGACTATAAACTAGTCTATAGTCCAGACTATAAACTAGTCTATAGTCCAGACTATAAACTAGTCTATAGTCCAGACTATAAACTAGTCTATAGTCCAGACTATAAACTAGTCTATAGTCCAGACTATAAACTAGTCTATAGTCCAGACTATAAACTAGTCTATAGTCCAGACTATAAACTGTCTATAGTCCAGACTATAAACTAGTCTATAGTCCAGACTATAAACTAGTCTATAGTCCAGACTATAAACTAGTCTATAGTCCAGACTATAAACTAGTCTATAGTCCAGACTATAAACTAGTCTATAGTCCAGACTATAAACTAGTCTATAGTCCAGACTATAAACTAGTCTATAGTCCAGACTATAAACTAGTCTATAGTCCAGACTATAAACTAGTCTATAGTCCAGACTATAAACTAGTCTATAGTCCAGACTATAAACTAGTCTATAGTCCAGACTATAAACTAGTCTATAGTCCAGACTATAAACTAGTCTATAGTCCAGACTATAAACTAGTCTATAGTCCAGACTATAAACTAGTCTATAGTCCAGACTATAAACTAGTCTATAGTCCAGACTATAAACTAGTCTATAGTCCAGACTATAAACTAGTCTATAGTCCAGACTATAAACTAGTCTATAGTCCAGACTATAAACTAGTCTATAGTCCAGACTATAAACTAGTCTATAGTCCAGACTATAAACTAGTCTATAGTCCAGACTATAAACTAGTCTATAGTCCAGACTATAAACTAGTCTATAGTCCAGACTATAAACTAGTCTATAGTCCAGACTATAAACTAGTCTATAGTCCAGACTATAAACTAGTCTATAGTCCAGACTATAAACTAGTCTATAGTCCAGACTATAAACTAGTCTATAGTCCAGACTATAAACTAGTCTATAGTCCAGACTATAAACTAGTCTATAGTCCAGACTATAAACTAGTCTATAGTCCAGACTATAAACTAGTCTATAGTCCAGACTATAAACTAGTCTATAGTCCAGACTATAAACTAGTCTATAGTCCAGACTATAAACTAGTCTATAGTCCAGACTATAAACTAGTCTATAGTCCAGACTATAAACTAGTCTATAGTCCAGACTATAAACTAGTCTATAGTCCAGACTATAAACTAGTCTATAGTCCAGACTATAAACTAGTCTATAGTCCAGACTATAAACTAGTCTATAGTCCAGACTATAAACTAGTCTATAGTCCAGACTATAAACTAGTCTATAGTCCAGACTATAAACTAGTCTATAGTCCAGACTATAAACTAGTCTATAGTCCAGACTATAAACTAGTCTATAGTCCAGACTATAAACTAGTCTATAGTCCAGACTATAAACTAGTCTATAGTCCAGACTACAGTCCACACTATAATAATTCATATTCCATTATTTTCTATTAAATCTCTCTTTTTAATCTGAAAAGTGTGCCTAATTAACACTATAATTACAAGAATGTTCGATAAAACAACACACAAATTTATCAATATAACAAACACGTAACAATTTATAACGTTTTAAGTCATGTGCGTGAGTGTGTGTGTGTGTGTGATGCAATGTGTCATTTGGATTTTTTTCTAATTCTATTTTCAAATAGTTTTTTCTCCCCGATATTCTGCTTTCGTTTGGGTCAGTAGTAACAAGTAACAAGTCATAAATTAAAACTAGTTCTAACTTAACACATTTTTGAAGTCATTCGCATGCGTGTAAATTTGTTTTTTTTTTTCGTTTTTATTCAATAAATAAATAAACATGTTTATATTGATTAAAGTATTTGTTAAAGGCTTTATTTTTATCGTCATTCCCCTGGTTTTAATAAATGTATAAAATAATTGTATGTAGAATTGTGGCCTTCAAAGTGTGAAGTACGAGTATGTGAGTTTTATTTAAACTCAGTCACAAACCCGCAGACATTGAATTTTAATGTTAAAAATAAAAACAACAACAACAAAATTATTATATGCAAATAATGCAACAAGCTTTAGCAATTAACTTAATTTTTATTTGAAAAATGAAAAAAAAAAAAAAGAATTCTAAACACGTTAAATAATAAAGAAGAAATAGAGGAGCAAATAATACATGAAACGAAAGAGGAATAGAAGACAAAAAATAAAACAAAAAAGAAGACAAAAGTGGGTGTAGTTTGCCAAAGAAGTGTTAATTGTAGATTATGAATTATTCACAAGCAAATTTTTTAATTGTTGAGAAATATTTTTACAAAAACAAAATAAGGGCGGGGTTAAAGTTGAACATTTTGAAAGTTTCGAAAATGTTATAAAAATATTCTATAAATTAATAACCGGATAAATATTTATAAATATTTTTCATAATTTCTTAGTATTTTTTACCATTAAAACGGTTTCATTTACGTTATATGCTTTGGGGTCAAAGTTCAAAATTTCAGGAATTTGCAATTTTATTGAAAATTTTGAAAATTATCTCGATTTATTACATTATTTAAATATTTTATCATAAAAGATGTATTTCATTAAACCTTTCAAGTGTCAAAGGTGAAATTTTAAGATTTACAAATATTTTCGTAAAAGTCTTTGCAAGAATTAAATTTCTTCTATTTTTCTTTAAAATATATAAATAAAAATATTGCATTTTATTAAATTTAATTGTAATTATAATTAAATAAAAATGTTTTTCAAATTTTCTTAAAAAGTTCAAAGTTCATTGCTTCAATATTTCAAAATGTCTGATAAAAATATTTGAAAATTTTTAATATCTAATTTTTCAAATTCAATGAATTCTAGGAGGTCATAAGATCAATTTTTTTAAATATTTTACAAGAAATTTTATAGAAATTTATTCATTAATGCATTTTGAAAGCGCTTAACAGAATTTTTAAAGGTCAAAGTTCAAATTTTAAAATATTTGAACATTTTTAATACTAAAATATAAACATAACTTTTTGAATAGAACTGAGAGGAATTAGATTGAGCTTAGTATTTCAGAGAACTACAGGAGATATAAAGGTCAAAGGTGAATTTGACATAATGCCTGGAACTGCTTAATAAAAAGGAAACAGAAAGTATATTTTTAATGGCATTATTTAGAAGTAATATAGTGCAAATATCTTAAGGGAACTGAAGTCAAAGGTTAATTTAGAATTTTAAACAGAGTTCATGATTTTTTTGTAAAGATATTGAAGCGTCGCTTCATAACTACATGACATTTTAATACAGATTTTAAAAAATTGAAGTTCTTATAAGCAAATTTTAAAATTTCAAAGGTTAAAGGTCAGTGAAAAATATTGAAATATAAAAAAGAATTAATGAAGTATTTTTCAAAGCTTTAAGCAAGTTATTAAAAAATTCCTTCTAAGGGTCAGAGTTTAAAGTTTCGAATATAGAGAAAATGTTAAAACAAAAAACAAATTAAGAGCTTAAATCATTTACTAAATTTTAAAAACGAATTTACACCCTTTAAAATCTAGTTTATTATAACTTTTCCTATTTTCTTTATTATTATTATTTTTCTCTTAATTCCATATTATAATTTAGTTCATTTATGTATATAATTAATTTCCTTTTTTCCTCTATTTTCATTTGTAAAGCTTCTTTATTATGGTGACTTATATTATTTTACTGTCTTACATTTTTATATAATCGCACATCCATTGACAATTTTAAGTATTTGAAATTTTATTTAACACCTTGTGGTAATATTAAGCGTAATCTGATCCATTTGTTTGTGGTAAAATTATGAATATAAATATTTAAATACTGAAATTATTTCCTTAAAAATACAGTAAAAACTTAAATAAAAAACAAATTGTCATGATATTTGTGAAAAAAGCATTATCTAAGCAGTTTTAAACAAATTGAAGAAATATAGAAAATATTTACCAAAATTAAACTAAGTTTAGTTGAACTCCATTACAAAATTAAACTTTCATAAAATTTAGTTACTTAAATCCCAGTCTTTATTTTTTATCCGTAATTCTAGTCTTAACTTCCCCTTATAAAACCCGTTCCGTTTTTAAACCACAATTTAGGTAACGGTTTTATTGATAATGTGAAAACCTCAAAAAAGTTTCAAACCCAGCAAAAAGGTGCTAAAAATGTGTGGAGAAGACAAAAAAAACTTTATTATTGAACAACATGGGCAATCAAAAGTATTGAAATGAAGAAAAATACGTGACATTAACACTTGATTCGTTGCATAAATTAACACTGCATTTTTATAACGTTTAGTAGTTGGTTTTGCGATTAATTTCAGTTTAGAAAAAAAGAACAATTTCAAATAAAAAAAACATTTAATACAAAATACAAACAAATAATTGTAAACATGAAACTTTCAAATGAGACCACAGGCAGATTAAGCAAATATTTGGTATAGAATATAGAATCTACAATTGTTTGCTATAACAGTTGAGATCCATTTTCAAGCTTTCTTTTTGGAAGTTTAAAAGGATCAAAAGAAAATGTCACCAATAAAATAAGAGATATTAAAAATATGATCAAATAATATTATTTAAATGCGTCTTTCTTAAATATTTGTTTAATGTGAAATCTGCTTCTTATATTAAGTTTTAATATTCAATATAGGAAATTTCCAAAAAGACAACTGACAGATTAAACCAATATTTGAGGAAGAAAAATTTTCACAATGAAACAAAATAAGAAATAGTCGATCTGATTTTCTTAACTTTTTTTAATGATATGAAATCTGATTTTTATACAAATTAAACTTCTCATTATATTTTTTTGAAACATACAATTTTACTTCATCCCATTGATGTGACAAAATTGTGTAGAAAACTGATATTTAGATTATCTGAAATGTTAATATATTAATAAGAAATTTACTGTATCTAAATGTGTATAAAAATAATTTCTATTGCCTGAAATATTTGTCTACTCTGTCTTAATATTTTTTTTACCCAAAATTTTTCGAAATATAGAAAAATATAAATATTTTAAACAAAAATTATCATAAAATAAAAAACACAAATATTGTGATTTCCCCAAATATTTGTATAATCTGGGTTTTGTTTAAGAAATTTTGAAAATTTTGTTACATAAAAATTTTATAAAATTAAGAAAAAAACAGAGATAAATTATGAGAGAAATCGATAAGAAAAAAAACATGAAAAATTTTTTTGTTCAATTTCTCTCATATAATAGCATAGTCTGACTTTATAGTTTGACCTTAAAATAGCCCCTAAAAACTCTTCGATTTTAAAAATTCCGATTAAAAAACTTTACAATTTCAATCAAGCCCGGTTGTTTGATTTGTATTGGTTTCTATGAAATTTTTTAGTATTCATTTTATTTAATAGAATTACATAAACATTATTACAAATTATGGTACTGATTTGACTCCACCAAATATTAGCTTAATCTGCCTTTATAGTTTTAGTTTTTTAGTTATAAAAACTCTATCTTAAAAATTTAAACGCAAGAATTTTTAAATTTTGATTTGAAATTATATATTGTTTTTTATGATTAAAACCAGGTTTAATTATTATAACAAAATCCTGATGTATTTGTTTTAATATTTGCATAGTGAGTTTATATTTTTACTAAAAAATCTAATTAAAAAAATTATTTTATAATATTAAAAGAGAAAATTTAAATACTTTTTTTAAATATCAAACAAATTGCTTTGATTCCCCCAAATATTAGCTTAGTCTGCCTTAAGTGTTTTAGTTTAAAACTGCTTGTTATTTGCTCTCCCTCCAAAAAAAAAACTCTTCGATTTTAAACATTTCGATAGCAAAAATTTACAATTTTAATCCCGCTTTTTTGGTTTGTATTGGTGTTTATGGTTTGAACTGGGTTTAGGTTTTTTCTGTTACCTAAAACCAGTAGTTTTTTCTTTTGTTATTGTTGTTTTATTTTGTGGCAATTGTCTTACATTTAAAAGTTTGTTTAGTTGTTAATATTTGTATTTTTTTCCTGTCGATTTTCTTAAGCAGCAAAATAAAGATTTTTTTAGAGGATAAAATCGTGTTTGGCCTAAAGGTTTTTTTGTTTGGTTGGTTTACAATTTTACATATATGGTTAGAATTGTTTGTTGGTTTATTTATGGTAAAATAAAACTAACAACCGTTAGTTGTTCTTTTAACCACAATTTTGGTAAACAAAAAATATTTTGTTAAATTATTTGATAATTTATAGCATTTTTGTCTTAACATATAAGTTACAAAAGCAGAGATATGTTAAAATAAAATAGAGATAAATGTTTAAACAAATAAATAAATAAATTTATTTTATAAAACCTAAGGGGTTGTATGGCCTGTAGATCTAGAATTTAAACACGCTAGATTTTAACACTCTTTTTTTAGTATCAGATTTCTTAAAGTTGTCATTATCTTGTCTTTTTAACTCTCTAAATTAAAAATTAAGTTGATAATCATTTGCTTAAAATTAGACTTTAATTTTTCTTATTTTTCAGATTTTTAACTAAATTTTTTAACTATTAATTTTTAATTAAGCAGCTGATATTTTCAATAAAATGAAACTAAAATTAAACTTTCAGAATTTAAATATTTGCGGCATGAAATCGCTAAAATTAATTCACAAATCCAAGAAATATCACCTTTTAGTTTTCAAACTTATAAAAGGAGGTATGACAAACCAAAAAGCCAAGCCTCCAAAACTATAGATCAAAACTAAGAAACAAATATTAGACATTTACTAAAAATCACTGTAGCAACTATTTTAACTAAAAAAAATTATGTTTAACATGAAAATTAAAATTTAAAACTTAAAACCACAACTTTTTCTCAAGCTGAGTTTTAAAACAAAACAGAAAACAAGTAAGAATACTATAATCGGCTATGACGAATGATCAACACTCTCCACCATAAATTCTGAACCGATTTTGATATTTTTGGAAACGTGCCAACAACAGACAGACTGACAGGCATAGCTAACTCGACTCTAATTTTGATTTGATGTCAGCTTATACATATACATTATGGGGTCTTTGATTATTTCTTCTTAGTGTAACACACGGAATAAAAAATTTAATATACCCTCTTCACCACTTGTGATGGTGAAGGGTATAACAAAAACTCAGATATTGATTTCTGTTAAAAAAAGTCAAAGCCAAATTTATGCATTTTATCCATCTATTCTGCCCTTTAAAATAAAACAACTCTAAAGTGGAAGTGGAGGAAAAAAACATAAATTTAAAATAGCAAGTTTAGCAACCGTGAATTTGTAAATATTTAAAATAGGAAAAACTGGTATCACCACATGTCAAAAGAAAATTGGTTACACACAGAGAGAGAAAGACAGATGAACAAAGAAAATTAGCAACATGAATTTCTTTCTTTTTATTACAAAAAGATGTAAAAGATGTCAGTAGAAAAGGTGTAAATAACGGTGGCAAACACTTTTCCTTTTGATGGCTCTTTAGTACCTCTATGTAGACCATAATATGAAAAAATTTGATCATGATAAAGGCTCAGTTGCCAAGTAGTAGGTTAACTTACAAAAATAAATTAAGGTTCATTTCGAGAGAATTTTTAAATTAAAGAAATGAGATTATAAACTTTAGACTTAAACTCATAAAATACCTAGAAATGCAGTTATAATATAACTAGAGTTTAACTTTGAATTATCATAATAAATAGTGAAAGTTGAATAGAGCTAAACTTAAGGTTTATTAACTGAATAATTTCAGCATATATTGGATAGTTAACTAAATAAATAATTTATGAAAAATTTTAACTTAAACTCGCATAATTCACTGTGAAAATGTGCTGTTTTCGTTAATAAAGATACAGTTTTAAAAATAACTGATTTTTAACTAATCTAAACTCTGGCTTAACTGTGAATGTATAAAGTTTTACTTAGTTCAATCCATTAACTAAAAGTTTAACTTAACAAAAATTATATTAATGATTAATAAAAGTTAAGCCTTTTTGTTGGCTGAAATGAATTTTTTGATAAACTAAAGATAAACTCATGATTATTTAAAAATACGATTCAAAATAACTAGAGTTAATTAGCAAATTTAATTTATTAAAAACTATTAGTTCAAAATTTAATTTAAAACTAAAAGTACGTTAAACTAAGGTTAAATCTTTCATCAAATATTGAAATTTATATTATACAAAACATTATTTTAAATCGAGCTCATGGTTAACAAAATTTAAACTTAACCAAATTTCTGATTATTGAAATTGTGTAAAGATAAACTTGAGATTAATAAAAAATATGACCATAATTGATTAAAATTAAAGCAGATAATTTCATTTAATGAATTAAATGAAATAATATAAACGAAATTATTCTTAAGCTATAATCAAGTTCAGCTCTAGATTAACTTAAGTTAAACCCATTCGAAATAAAAACCCATTTAAAATTAATGACAGAAGTTTTCAACCAAAAATTGATTATAAATTAGAATAAAATTGCAGTTCAACGTTCATTAAAAGTAAAACTTTAGGTTAATTTAAATAAACCTAAGATTAAATAAAGTTCAAGTGAAGATTAAACATATTTTATTTTAAAAAATAGCTAGAACTGTGCTTAAGTTTAAGTATTAAATCTCAGGATTAAAATTTCTACACTTAACTTAATCTTTGCTTAACTAAAAGTTAACCTTATCACTGAAAAACCTTTCCATTTCAATGGAAGAAAATCATTTTCTAAGATGCCTTAATTTTTGCTTTTTGTCTTGTATTCACGTTGCTGATAATTTTTCTTTTAAATACTTTTGCTGTCGGTTTAAAAGCGAAAAAGTGTATTTTTTTGTCATTAACATGTTAACATTTATTTTATGTTGATCACAAAATAATGCGACTCAATACGTTGTAATTATTTTTAGCAACTTGTTGCCAACTGCGTGCATGTTGTGTTGCTTCTCTTTTTTATTATTATTATTTTCAATCAATATTAAGTTTAAGCTCATCTTTACCCACTTCAAGTGATTTATGTGTTTCAAAACTTTTTTCAATATTTTTTTCTATAAAATAAAAATGTGTTGTTATTGCTGCTGCTGATGATGGCGCTGATGACGATCAATAGCGATTCTTTTTTTTGTTGTGAATGTGGCTGGACATTTCTCTAATGTTAAGTGACAATGATGTTTGAAGATATTGCAATTTTTTTAAGCACCTTTAATCGATAATGACTTCATGTGGCTAAGACTTTGGATAGTTTTTTTAGCGAATACTGGCATTTTCTTTTCCATATTTTTTTTCTTTTTTTTCGAAAAACAGTAAAAGTTTTTTCATTTTCTTGTGGTGGAAAAAGTTTTTTGATTAAACAAAAAAAAATCAAATAAAATTATTTGAAAGGAATTTTTATTAAAGAAAAATGAAAGCAAAGTTATGGAAAATAAATTAAAGAAAAAATCATGATTAAACAGAAAAAAATTATACACAATTTTTTTCCAGAAAACACGCGCCATTTATTTGTAAATAGTCGGATTGAAAAATTCTTAACAAACATATATGTTACTAAACATGAAACCACTAAATTTACAGTTTAATTTTAATTTACCAATAAAAATGATAAAAATTTTAACCTTTTTCGGAAACATTTCCGTTAACGTTTTTATAGTGTCTTCTGTCACTTTGGTTAAACTGATAGTCCAGCCTATTTAAAATCTACAAAGGACATTATTTTCTTTGAATATGGGAGCCTCTGTAGTGTTTACACTGTGCACCATAGGAAACGGTTAATTCTAATACTAAATGAATAGTGAATTTATGCTCAGCGCCACCTTTAAGTAATTTTTCTTCACCGTAGTTACCAGTGTTTTACCAATAATATTGCTCATCTCTATTTGTCATATCAAGAATTTGTTTGGGAACGCAAAAATCTGCCAAAACATACGTTTCGTCATCCATTATGCAGCAAGAATATTTTTTTAGAAAACTTGGCTCTGTTTTTGGCCTCAACATTTTTTAAGCATCAGGGACTTTTTGAGACTTGAATTTCATTTTTAAACTTTCATTAGCTTTAACTTTTCATACCAAATAGATCGAGCTGTTTTCCTACGGGGTGTTTCGTGAGCTCTTTTAAATATGTTCGTTTAAAAAAAATTTAATGAAATATGTGTGTCAAGAATTTTTCAATCTCTCACCTTATTTGATTAAAAACAATCTGGTAGCCCTTTCTCATTACTAACTGAAACAAAATACAGTTATTATTGCAGCAGAGTTGCATGAAATAGAACTAAGAAAATAATTACCTAAAAATCGTTCTGTTAGAGAAAAAGGGAGTTTTAATTTTATTATTTTTTAATAAATCTTTAAAAATAACTTTAATATTTTTTTCTTAAAATGATTCAGAATTTTTATCTTGAAATATTATAAATTGGATATTTTGTTTTCAATTCCTACATTTTTATCATTTTGCATTTAATGACTGTCAAACACTCCTAAAATCACTTAAATAACCATTTAATATAAAATAATTGTTAAATTGTTTTATGTTTAAAATATTTCTTGAACAGAAAAAAAACTTTAGTGGAAATTATCATTTCAAACAACAGGTTTTCAAGATTTTATTAATTTTTATTCCCCCCTTTTAAAGTTTACATGATTTGTGTGTAAAAAAAGGCGAAAAAATCTACCAGAAAATAAAATTATAAATATTTTTTATTGTTTTATAAACGTTATAATTTTTATGTTGATTTATGCAAATTTGTTATTGTTTTATTACCAGACACCTAATAAAAGTCACCAGTTATTAATTGCTTTGTTTAAAAAAATGCGCTTAATTATTGATTTTAGTTTTTATGAATTCTTTTTTTTTATAAATTTTTCTTTAAAGTGACAATTAATGTTGTTCACCTTATGGAACGGGAGTAGGTTTTTTTTCTCTCTTGAAATAACATAAATATTATTCGAAAGCTGTTAATCAAAATCTGTTGAAACAAAGTCTACATTTTCGAAAATATGTGAAGGTGAAAAAAATTCCATTTAATTAAAAAGCGGGAATTTTTAATTAATTTTATTAAGTCAAGCGCTTATTATTAAAACAAATAGGTAATAAAATAATAATTTATAAGAAAACCTAAAGCTATAAATTTTTGAAAGATCTTTGAAACTTAGTTAAAAATTATAAAAAATCAATTAATCTTAACTTTGAGTTTAACTAAACTTCTTGTGAAATTTTGTTGAAATAAAATATTGATCAATTTTGAGTTAAAAACATTAGAAAATTATTTTAAATTTTAATAAAAGCAACGTTTAACTAAAGTTTAAGTTCAACTTAAGTTTAAACTTAGGCTGAAAGCCTAAAAATTAATAATTACATAAAACTATAACCAAATTATTACAAATTTTAAAGATTATCCAAAAAGAATTTTAATTAAAGTTTATCTTGGGGACTAAACATTTTGATGTTCCATGAAAAGACAAAAACTTTACTTATTTTAATTAAACTTGAGTTTATATTACGATTATAATTGCATTTTATCAAATCAGACATAATGGATGAATGGATGATTCAATTTAACTTTAAATGCCTTAAAATTAAGTTAAACCCTAAACCACTAGTTTGTTAAACTTATGATTTAATAAAGTTAAACTCGTAAGAAACTAAGGGTGAACAAAAGATTAAATAAATTTAAGTTTAAGTATAAAAATATGTAAAAAAAACTTTTAATTATGATCTTAGATTAATAAGAGAAATTAAATTAAAATCAAATTGGAATTTATAACTAAAGTTTAACTCATGATTAAATAAAATTTAAATAAGTTAGAGAAACAGTAAAAGTATTTGATCGACAGCATAATTCAAATTTGAGATTAATTTTTTTCTTTAGACTTTAGTAAATCAAACGATCAATACAATATTTTAATTATTGAACAAGTTTAGTCAAACTCAGGTTAAACTTGAAACAAAAATGCAAATTAAAAAAAAAAAACATTTCAAGTACAAAATACTTTCACATATTTTTCAAAATTAATTGATTTAATTAAATTTCTCTCTGAAATAATTTCAATTTGATTAACTCTTTAAAATAAGTACACAAATTACGAAATTCCGTAAAAAAAAATTAACATTTGATTTAAAAGCCTCCGCAATTAAAATCCAAATAACAAATAATTAAAATGGCATGTGTTTTTCAAAATTGTAAACCCAAAATAACAAAGAAACAAATAAAATAAATAAAATAAAAATTACTACAAATTTAAAAACGTAATCAAACAAAAAACATCTTTGCCACCATCAACATCATCAACAAATTGCCACTAACACCAGCAGCAACAAAACCAGCGCTCGCTGCCAACAACAATTGTTTTATTACAAAAAAAAAACGAAATCGACAAAAAAAGAAGTACGAATCTTATATTCTGCTATGCCGAATCTTCAATACCCTACGCCACAAATGCATGTGAAGTAAATACTTTGTGTTTTGTACATACACACTTACACATACACTCGCAGACACAAGTTTTTCCTAAATATAACACTGGAAGCCTTGATAAGTCATATTGAACCGATTTAGATAATTTTGGAACAGAAATGAAGTTCATATATATATTCTTGATATATGATAGCAAAATTTCATTCTAATTTGTCGATCGATTGCGAAAGTTCTTCGCTTGAACTAAGAGTGTACCTTAGATATGGTTCTATATTTTTAAATATACTTTACCGATTTTACTTGTTCTAAATGGGAAACTTTCAGGACTATAATAAATACTCAGGCCAAATTTTATTGAGCTCTGTCAATTATTGTGGATGTGAGCGTGCCAACAACAGATTTTGATTTGATGCAACATATATATACATTATGGGATCTGAGATGATTCCTTATTAGCGTTACACACGGATTGATAAAGTTAATATACCCTTTTTCAATAACTGTGGTGGTGGGGGGTATAAAAACCAAAACTTAAATAAAGTAACGGTAAACAACAATTCAAATAAAATAAAACAAAACCATCAGATTTGATTTTTTCTATTTAAACTAAACAATCAAACAAACATCTTACAACTACTTACTTACAACAAGTTACATCCATCCACACAAACAAAAACAAAACAAACACCTCTATTTGAAATAGAAACCGAAAGTGGAAATTATTTCATTGAAATCATGTTTACAACCTTTAGATTGGAGTATCAAAATAAATGAAAACCATCGTAAAATATTATTTTCAAATTTTTTATGGTTTTTAAGCCGCAACAACAGCAACAACAATGACAACAACGGAAGCTAAATTTTGTTGATTGTTTTTGGTTAAAAATTTTGCGAAATTAATTGTCAGCACGACATTTGAAAACTCTTAAAATACAATGAAAATTGAAAAGAATTTGAAAAAAAAAAACAAACCACCAGCACTTTGTTGCAACTATTAAATGCTGTTAACCAACCCTAGAGTGTTGGAGGCACAACATATCAAATGCAACATCAAGCATTTAGAGACAATAACAAATAAATCATAAGATAAAATAAGAACAAACAGGTTGGTGTTTGATGATGGCTCAATGATAAAGACAAATAAAAATGTTTAGGTCAACAACAAAATATAATTTACATAAAATTAAGAGTAACATGACTTTGAAATTATGATGTAATTGCTCTTAATAAATAATATTTATTTTATTCGTTAGGAATTTTTAAGAGAATCCGATCTAAAAATGAACTTTTTAAGGAGAGTATTTTTTAATAAACAATTTCACAAATATTTGCTTTAAGAAACGTTTGTTCTTGAGTAGAAAAATTTTTAATAGACAAATTTCTCTTACTCTTCCTTTAAGAGAGCATTTTAATTTGAATCTTCTTTAAGTTAATTTCGTTATTATTTTTTAAAAAAGATAATGTCCGGACACAGGAAAATTTCTCTTACATTAACTATGGCAGGAAATTTTAATTTTATTTTAAAGGAAATTTGTCGCTTAAATTTTATTTGAATTTTTAAGAGAAAAATTTCATTTACATTTTGTAAGAGAATTTTCTCTTGCTTTCATTTTCATTAAAGGAATATTTTTACTCATATTTTTCTAGGCAAACATTGTATTCAAGACAATATTTTTGTAATAATTTTTATTTAATGAAATAAATATTATTTTAGAGAAAATTAAATTTAAGAGAATAAATTCAATAAAATTATTTTAAAAGACATTTCTTTACTTTATTTTTTTCCCCAAAAAAGGAATTTGACCAGAACTTTTCTGTGGATAAAATGTATAAAAATGGTTTGTAAGATTTGAATACATTTAAAAATCTATTTAAGAGAAAAATCTAACAAAAATGTTCGGGAGAGAAAAATCAACAGTATTATTTTCAACAAAAATTCTATGCGAAATATTTCATTATTTTCTTTAATTTATTTTTATACAATTTTATCAAAAATTTTCGGAACAGAAAAATATTTATCAAACAAAAAATTTCAAAATCATTCTTTAGAAAAACTTTTTTCCTTAAGAAAAGAATTTACATTCAAAAAAAATTCTTAAGAAAGAATTTACCACAAAATTGTTCTGGAGAAGATTTTGCTCCAAACTCAGTTTTAAGAGTGCAAATGTCAACATTTTTTTAAGAAAACAATTTCCAAAAATGTCCACTATTATTCAGAAAGAAGAGAAGAAATTCTAGAGAAATTATTTATATCAGGATAATGTTCATCAAAATTATTCTTAAGAGAAAAATTTCAACCAAAGAGAAAATTTGTTAAATAAAATTCTCATTATTTTTTAAGAGATTTTTTTCTTCCACGAAAATTTATAAAAACAAAATTTTATTAAAGAAATATATTAAGAGAAAAATTTCATACCAAGTTTGTTTAAGAGAAAATTTCTAGAAAAAATTACTCAACATTTTTCTTAAGAGAAATTTTTTCTACAAAATGTATTTAAGAGAAAAATAAGATTTTTTAAGAAAAAGATTTCCTCATCAGAGAAACAAACTTTGTTTAATATTAAACTATTATTAGAAAAATCTCCCCAAGTTTTTTCTTAAGAAAAACATTTCACCAAAAATTTGGATTAAAATAGTTAAAAAAAAATTAAAAGAAAACAGTTTGTTTAAGAGAAAATTGTTATCTTTTCATTCTCTTCAAGAAACGAAATATTTGTTTATTTCTCTACAAAAAGGAAACTGTTAAATTTTTGAATAAATAATAAAAAACTTTTTAGGTTAACTCTTCTTCACTTAAAAAATTATGTGGACTTCCGTTTTAATATTTAACTAAAAATAGTCATTAATTATATTTTAATTTTTGTTCAAAGTGTTAATTGCACAATAATTTTTTATTATTTCTTTCCTATAAACAGAAAACTTAAGGAAAAGCTTAAGAAAAACGTCATTAAAATTTTGACCACCGGTCAAACCACCTTATGTGAATTTTGACCAATTGTTCAGATAACAGGAAAATTCATTAAAGTTTAAGAGCAACTTAATGTGTGTGTGTGTGTGTGCTCTGTCTTTTATCCATCTAAAACTAAGGTGACTTTAAAAGTTTTTGTTAATAACGATTTTTTAAGTGAAAGTACCATTTTTATTTTCTTTGAAAAAGAGTGAATATAAACGCAAAATTTTTTACTGTCTTTAGCTTTTAAACAAATGTTACTGATGATGATGATGATGATGGTTAAAATATTTTTATATTCAAACATTAACAGATGCCACCATAAATAATAAACACAATTTATTGAATTAAAAAAAAAAAACTAAAAAATATTGTAAACAATTAACTAAACATTATAGAGGCCGGAATGAAGGAATGAAAAATTGAATTGAAAGATTTTGAATTCATGTTATTTGTTTATTATTCAGATGACAATCAAAATCATTTAAATGATTTGTTAACAAATTAGTTTTTCTTCATTTATGTTTTATTATTTGTGAAATTTTTATTTGGAAAATATTTATTTTCTTTTTGATTTTTAGCCATTTTTATGATTGTGATCAGAGTACGACTTTCGGCTCCTTTTTTTAATTCTTCGTTAGATCGATTTCTTTAAAGAGTTTAATTTTAATTTTTCAAAAGGAGTTTAATTTTTATTACACTTTGAAAGAGTTTATTTCTAAAAAATAATAATCGTCCACAAAATTAAAATAAAAAGAGTGAAATCAAAAAAGAATTTAAAAATGAATAATACGCACAAATTGTTTTGAAGTCTTGTGTAGCAATCAAAAAAGTTTTTTTTATTAAACTGCTTTTGGTATTGCATATTTTAGCATAAAACAGCAACAATAAGTTTTATTGTTTGTGTGCTTGTGTACACTTTTTGTTTTCATTTCGCATTTTTGAACGAGTTAAAAAATAATCCTCTCTTTTACTCTTAACTGAAACAAGAATAAAATTGTCTTTTTTGATAGCATAGAGCGAAATCGAAAAAAATAAAGTTAAAAAATTTAAGTTTAATTTTTTTAATCTTCGCAAAGAAGAGTAAAAATTAAAATCATTTGATAATAATTTACTCCGAGTTTTTCCATACTCTGATTGTTATACATTTTTAAGAAATTTTGTTTTGCTTATTTAGCTTTTTATTAAAATATAATAATCATTTAATAACATGCGATTTAAGCTTGAATTTCTTTTGGTTATTTTTTTTTTTTTTTTTTTTGAAATCTGCAACGTTTGAATTTTTATAGTTTTAAACATGTTATGTATTAAATTTGTTTTAATTAAATAAACACACATTTTTGATTAAATTATTGATTTAACCAAGCAAAACTCACACAAAATAAAATGTTTGAATTTCCATAAACATGCAAAGGTGTGAGGTTCAAATCTCGGCTAACATAAGACATTTAAAATTGAAAATAAAATCAGGATGGCCATATAAAAAGCTTGTGATAATTTCTTTTGTAAGGAATTAAGAGCGCCAAAGGTTAATTAACTTAAAACACGCTTTAGTATTTAGCAAGCAAATTAAAATCATAATTTATAACAATACAATTTTATTTGAATTTCTCATTTCAGACTCTCCAGTCGTGTCCTATAAGCAGCTGTACTAATGAACCTGATACTTTGAGTAATAATAACGATTCGCTGCAGACCACACCAGATAGTACACTACAGAAACCAACAAGTTTGCAACAGCAACAAATTAACCACATTAATAATCTTCATAACGCAAGCAACAACAACAAAAACAATCTTAATAACAGCAACAACGATTCACTTCATCATCATCATCAACATAGTACGAATAGTGCTACCAGCGATACTTCATCTACATCCTTTCACCAACGTTTTGACTTTAGTCAATTAAAAGCTCGTCTACCGGAACTTAATTGTCTACACAGTTTACAACGCTATTGGCAACAACATAATAGCAATAATAACGTTGGCAGTGGAGGCGCCAACGATCCTAACGATCCAGCCTCTTTGCAAAAAGATGATGGTGGTGGTGGTGGTGGCGTTTCAAATTCCTTTTATGCCAATAATATTTTAGGTTACACATTTGGTTATCAATTTGGTGGTAAAGATCCACAAGGTAACAGTAAAAGTGAACCCATACGTGAGACACCATTACAAAAATTCTATAGACATCAACAGCAAAAGAAAATGCCAGCATTTAGGGGTAGACGTGGTTGGTGTGGGTGTTTTCAGGTGAGTTTAATGAAATAACAAAATTAATATTTCACGCAAATAATGATGTCTGGCCAATAATTACGTTTGAAGATTAATTCATTTAATAAAGTCTGTATGAACATTTAATGAATCATCATTAGCTTAAATTACAAAGTTATTATACAGAGGTTTTCCACACTAAACGAATTGTTTTTCAACTTGGCCATAACTTGAGAAATGTCAACGAGAAGTACAGAGGAGTGCAATATAAATTATTTTGACGTTATATTAAAACTGAATTAAGATTTACTAATTTGTAAAAAGGTATTGGTTTGAAACGAACATGTATGAAAGATGAAAAGGTTGGATGACGACTTTAAATATTTCAAATGAAACTCTATTTAATAGTTCAAAGAAAAAAATTCCTGGATGAGTTTTTTTTTTATTGACTTTATTAAAACAATAGGTTTGAATCCAACATGTTTGAAGATTGAAGATGCTTGTTACCAACCACAACATTGTTCGATACGAACAAAATCCATTTTTCAAATTGTAATTTTTTTTAAAATTTTGCTAATATCGAACATGTTGGACACACTACACTAATATGACCGAACTGAATGAATGAATTTAGTAAGACTAAGTTAAGCAAGAATAAAGAGTATAAGAGAACTTTTAGCTGATCTTTTTAAATGAGGATCGATTAGATCCCTGCAAAACTTAGTAAACTTTGCTTCCAGGCAATAAGAACATATAGAATGATGGAAATTTTGCAAAAACCAGTCCCTTTAGCAATCATGTACAAGTAACAGGATTATTTAGTAAAAGCATGTTAAACTTAAGTCAATCCTATTGAAAGATTCTACAAGTACAGCTGATGTTGAAAAAGTTATGATCAAACTTATAAAATGTTATAGTTTTAATCCAATTTTTGTTTAATTTCCTTTATAAGTTCGATTCCTTTATAAGTTCGATGGAATCAATAAGTGATCTAAAAGTCTATACTTTGCAAAAAAGGAAGAGGAAGTAGAATTTTAGAATTGGTAGGGTAAAGTACAACGTGAAATATTTTAGTAAATTAGATTTTTTTCGAAAATAGTTTAGTTACTCAGTTAAACTACAATTTGCCCACCTCTTCATTTCATGATTTGACAATAATTTGTATATTTTTTCTATTTTATATATTTTTTCTTTCAACGTCAGCGACATTTCAAGAATTTAAACGCTTAAACTGAAAACAAGGTTAAGAAATAATAATGATATTTAAGAATTTAATATAAATTAGATAATAATGATAATGACAATTATCATTAATATCCAAGAACTAGTAGATTAGAATTTAACAGCATGAATTTGACTGCAACATAACCTCAAAAGGCTGTTCATAGGATTCTAGGATTAAACTATAACTTAATTTGAATACTAAGCACTTCAAGCTTATTGTTTATTGAATAAACTTTAATTAGATAATAATTCAGTTATGGGAGGAGTTGAAGTTATAAAAAATAATATGATTTTAAATAGATTTTCCAAAAAGGTGATTAATGAACTTATGGTTCATGTATTAGTAGATTTAACCAATTATGAGCAACAACAGAAATCTGAAATGAATACATTTATCTTGTTCATACTTGACAGTGAAGTTAGTTGCGTTTGAAAAACAACAATCCTGAAGTTAGCAGCAGTTGAAGTTGATATTAAAATTAAATTGGCTGCTGATGAACTTTAAATTAAGATTCCTTTTCCTCTCTTAAAGAGCACATCATTTATTTTATTTTAAAGTAAAGTTGTCTGAAAGTTTTCATTTGTTCCTGGATTAATATTCTGGTCCTCAATTACTTAAAAATATCAATTTCTTTCAAATTTTATTTTAAATTTTAGTAATTACCTAAAAGCGTTTATATTTTTTAAGACTTGTTTTATGTTTAAAACAACTGCAAATATCTGTTATCATGTTAAAACATCAATACCAAAATGTTTTATGTAGAAATTCATATTAAAAATATTTATATATCAGAGATAAACAATTTTTTACTTCTATTTTGATTTGCAATATATGCAGACTTTCAAAGCCTTTGCGGTTTATATGTAGCCGTTGGTAATTTATCGTTTTATTGCTACATTAACTGAAACATTCATTTTTTTTCGAATAATTTTGGAAAAGGAAAAAAGTAACAACAAAAGAAAAAACCTTACCAGGCCACCGTAGGTGCAAAATATATAAACAAACCACCTCTTTTAAACTAAAACTTTGTTATGTTTTTTTTAACGAACAATCACTTTGTTACCAATATTTTTTGCTTTTGCTCTACCCTACATTTTAACAAATAAATAATTAATTGGTTATGCACTATTAACAATGAATAAATATTAAAATGATATTTAAAAATATATAAATTGCAAAACTTATGTGAATTGATTCTCTTTATTACATTAGGATGATGAACCACCTGAAATTTGTGTGGTGGAAGGAGCTTTCACCCTACAAACTTTGACACCCACCCAGCCTATGCCCTCAGTTGATGAATTGGATACCAAGTTTGCTGAATTGGTGGAAGAATTAGATTTGACTGCACCCAATAAGGAGGCAATGTTGAGTTTACCACCTCAGAAAAAATGGCAAATATATTGTTCGCGAAAATCACCCATGGATACCATAGATGGTGGTCCAGCTAGCAATATAACACAACCACCTACCGCCGAACATTATGTGGAACGTTTAAAGGAATTGACTTTACATATTTCCGTTAGTCCAGAAGATTCTCCTTGTCACGAATACAATGCGCGCATCGAAAGCCATACACATTTTCTCGATGCTTTGAAAACAGCTTTAAGAACTTCAACTCACAGTTTTGTTTTAAGATTTGTGGAATTTGAAGGTCTACCGGCTCTTTTGAATCTATTGCAAAAAATGGATATACGCGTAGCGAATAGCCCTTTTCATACTAGTCTAATTGGTTGCATTAAAGCTTTAATGAATAATTCGGTAAGTTATTATCCCCCCTAATTAACAAAAGAACTATATTTATCTCATTATTTCCTCCTTTACAGACTGGACGTGCCCATGTATTGGCTCATCCCACCTCGATTGATACGATCGCCCGCTCTTTGGCAGCTGATAATATTAAAACTAAAGTCGCTGCTTTGGAAATATTGGGTGCTGTTTGTTTGGTGCCGGGTGGTCATCGTAAAGTTTTACAGGCCATGTTAAATTTCCAAGAATTTGCCGCCGAACGTACTAGATTCCAAAGCATTATTAATGATTTGGATCGTTCCACAGGAGCTTATAGGGATGATGTTAATTTAAAGACCGCTATTATGTCTTTCATTAATGCTGTGTTAAATTATGGTCCTGGACAAGAGAATTTGGAATTTAGGCTACATTTACGCTATGAATTTTTAATGATGGGCATACAACCCATAATCGACAAATTGAGGAAGCATGAGAATGAAACTCTAGATAGACATTTGGTAAGTCAAAACATTTTAATTTTTATGTCTTTAAAACTAAACTTCTCATTTATTTCAATCAATAGGACTTTTTTGAAATGGTTAGAGCTGAAGATGAAAAAGAATTGGCACGCAAATTTGATCATGAGCATGTGGATACAAAAAGTGCCAGTGCCATGTTTGAGTTATTAAGACGTAAATTGAGTCATTCACCAGCCTATCCTCATATGTTGTCGTTGTTCCAACATATGCTTTTGTTGCCCTGTAAGTTTTTAATCTTTTAAAATTTTAGACTCTCTTCTTATTTCAGTTGCCTTTATTTCTTAGACACTGGTCACTGTACCCAACATTGGTTGTTGTTCGATCGTGTGGTCCAACAAATTGTGTTACAAACTGAGGGTAGACCTCGTAGTGATATTGATAGCGATGATCCTAATAAAGATAAAAATGCTGTTTCTCCTGTTCATGATCCAGATGTAGCACCTTTAGAAATCAATGTTTCCAAATTGGTACATCTTTTAGTCAAAGAAGAAGAACTCACTCAGGCGCGCAAGAGAGCCGATGAATTAGAAAAAGAAAATTTTGATATACAATCACGTTTAGCCAAAAAAGAACAAGAATTAGATTTGCGCATGCAAGAGAAAGAAGATTTGGAAACAAGTCTGGCGCGTATGCGTGAACGTTTGGAAAAAGAATCCGCAAATCATTCACAGGCCGTGCAAAGAGCTCAAACTGCAGAAATGAAATTGGAAGACATGCAACATAAATTAATGACAGAACAGCAAGAGAGAGCGCGTTTGGAGAGATTAGTTACCGAGGGTAGCATACCCGATGACCAAAAGGTGGCAGGACTGACGGGTTGTAATGGAGCCGTATCTCCACCACCACCACCGCCACCCATGAAAATCGTACCACCCCCACCACCACCCATGATGGCAGCACCACCACCACCGCCACCTTGTCCAGGACCGCCACCACCACCCACTATGACACAAGCTATGGGTAAGTTTAATTAAAGCCAAACTTTTTGTTTAGAAATATTTATTTATTTATTTATTTATTTATTATTTATTTATTTATTATTTATTTATTGCTTTCAGCTCCACCAGCTCCCAAACCTGAAGTACCCAAGAAAAATGTGCCACAACCTACAAATCCTTTAAAGAGTTTCAATTGGTCTAAACTTCCCGATGCCAAAGTTCAAGGTACCGTTTGGAGTGAATTGGATGAATCCAAATGGTATAATAATATTGAATTGGAGTCAATAGATAAACTTTTCTCAGCCTATCAAAAGAATGGAGTTGCAGTAAGTATCTATTGGTTGAGGTGTAATGTTTACCAACATTTGAAGATATATGTTTAGAAACATTTATTTTTATTTAAAAAATTGAAAGCATAAGAGTTATGAAACAAAACTAAAGACATTTAAAACTATAGACATTTTTATATAAACTTTGTAAATACACATTTTTTAAATGCGTTGTTTATAAACTATGTTTATATACTTTGTTTATAAACATTGTTTGTAATTTCTGTACATAAACTTTGTTTATAAAAGTTGTAAAACCTTGTTTATAAACATTATATAAAACATATTTAATAAACATTGTATGTAAACTTTGTTTATATACATTGTTAATAAACATCCTTTATAAACATTACATAAACTTTGTTTATAAACATTGTATATAAACATTGTTTATAAACATTGTATATAAACATTGTTTATAAACATTGTTAGTAAACATTGTTTATAAACATTGTTAGTAAACATTGTTTATAAACATTTTTTATATACATTGTTTGTAAACAACGTTTATATACATTGTTTATAAACTTTGTTTATACACATTGTTTATAAACTTTGTTTATATACATTGTTTATACACATTGTTTATACACATTGTTTATAAACTTTGTTTATACACATTGTTTATATACATTGTTACACAATACACTTTGTTTATAATAGTTGTAAAACTTTGTTTATAAACTTTTTATGAAACATTCTGTATACAATGTTTATAATATAAACTTATAAACTTCGTTTATTTATATCATTTATAAACACTGTATATATTTACATTGTATATATACTTTGTTTATATACATTTAATTATAATCTTTGTTTATATACATTGTTTATACACATTGTTTATATATATTGTTATACAATACACTTTGTTTATAAACTGTGTTTATATAAGTTGTAAAACTTTGTATATAAACTTTATATAAAACATCCTTTATAAACATTATATAAACTTTGTTTATAAACATTGTATATAAACATTGTTTATAAACATTATTTATAAACATTGTTTGTAAACATTGTTTATAAACATTGTTTGTAAACATTGTTTATAAACATTGTTTGCAAACATTGTTTTAAAACATTTTGTATATACATTGTTTGTAAACAACGTTTATATACATTGTTTATAAACTTTGTTTATACACATTGTTTATAAACTTTGTTTATACACATTGTTTATACACTTTGTATATACACATTGTTTATACACTTTGTATATAAACATTGTTTATATACTTACATAGATTACTTTCTTTATAAACTTTGTTTATACACATTGTTTATATACATTGTTATACAAACACTTTGTTTATAAAAGTTGTAAATCTTTGTTTATAAACTTTTTATTGAACATTCTTTATACAATGTTTATAATATAAACTTGTAAACTTTGTTTATTTATATCGTTTATAAACTTTGTATATACACATTGTTTATATACTTTGTTTATATACATTTAATTATAAACTTTGTTTGTATACATTGTTTATAAACTTTGTTTATGCAAAATGTATATAAACAAAGTTTTTACATTTTGTTTATAGACACTTTTAAAATTTTGTTTATACATTTTTTTTCAAAGCATTTATTAGCTTTGTTTATATACTTTGTATATAAAGTTTGTTTATATACTTTATATATAAACTTTGTTAATATACTTTATATATAAACTTTGTTATATACTTTATATATAAACTTTATTTATATACTTTATATATAAACTTTGTTTATATACTTTGTATATAAAAACTGTTTATATACTTTCAAAGATTATATAAAATGTTTATAAACTTTGTTTATAACGTTCTTTATAAACATTTTTATATACATATTAATTATAAACTTTGTTTATAAACATTGTATATAAACATTGTTTATAAACATTGTTTGTAAACATTGTTTATAAACATTGTTTAAAAACATTGTTTATATACATTGTTTATAAACATTGTTTATAAACAACGTTTATAAACATTGTTTATAAACAACGTTTATATACATTATTTATAAACTTTGTTTATATACTTAAATAGATTTTGTTTATAAATATTATAAAATTCACAAAAATTTGTGTTTCCCAACATTAGCATGTCACCGATGGCTCCATTGAGGATTTACGTATGATGGGCAGTAAGCCGCGTAATAAAGTTTTATCAGTTATTGATGGCAGACGTGCTCAAAATTGTACTATTCTATTGAGTAAATTGAAGATGACTGATGAGGAAATCTCCAAGTAAGTGAAACAACTAAAACTCTATTAGAATCTCCTTTAAAAATCTAGGAATTTTACAAATTTAACACTTCCATTCCGCTTCTCACAGAGCCATATTATCAATGGATTCAAATGAACAATTAGCTTTGGATATGGTTGAACAATTGTTGAAATTTACTCCTTCCGCCGAAGAACGCGCTTTATTGGATGAACATAGCGAAGATATTGAATCTTTGGCTAGAGCTGATCGCTTCTTATACGAAATCTCAAAGTGAGTAAATTGAAGGCAACTTTTAGAAAGACTTTTATAATTATAAATTTATAATATCACCTTTTCCAGGATACCCCATTACGAACAAAGATTAAAGAGTTTACATTATAAGAAACGTTTCATGATTACAGTAAATGATTTAATACCACGCATTACAAGTGTGATGGAAGCCTCCAGGGAAGTAGCACGCTCTCGACGTTTGAGAAAGTTACTGGAATTGGTATTAGCTTTAGGTAAGTTCATAACGTTTTAAATTTTTCGACCACCATTAACAAATTTGTTTATTCCGCACAGGAAACTACATGAATCGTGGAGCACGTGGTAATGCTTCAGGCTTCCGTTTGGCTTCGCTAAATCGTTTAGGTGACACCAAATCCAGTGCAGCTAAAGGCACAACACTCTTGCATTTCTTAGTTCAAGTTATAGATAAGAAATTCAAAGATTTACTCAAACTCGAAGAGGACATACCCCATGTAAGAGAAGCTTCCAAAGTATCATTAGGAGAAATGGAGAAAGATATACAAATGTTGCGCTCAGGCTTAGCCGATGTGGCACGTGAAATTGAATTCCATCGTTCTTCGGGTCCAGCTCAACAGGGTGATCGTTTCTTACCTGTAATGCGTGAATTCCATGCTCAAGCTTCGGTTAGATTTGCCGAATTGGAAGATAAATTCCAAGACATGAAAACCAGATTTGATCGAGCTGTTAGATTGTTTGGTGAGGATGGTTCTGTCTTGCAACCTGATGAATTCTTTGGTATTTTTGATACTTTCCTAACCACATTTGCGGAAGCTAAACAAGATAATGATAATTTGAGAAAACGCCAAGAGGAGGAAGAAAAACGTGCTAAGCAGGAGGCTGAACTAAAGAAACGCACTATAGAGCGTAAAAGTAAGGAGGGATTAATGTCCTCAGTGGCTAGAAATTTAGGTTTGAAATCAACAAATGGTCCCACTAGTCCCGAAAAGGGTAACAACAAAGGAGAATTTGATGATTTAATATCGGCTTTAAGAACCGGTGATGTTTTTGGAGAAGACATGGCGAAATTCAAACGTTCACGTAAAACTAGGCTTAGCAATGGCAGTACTTCTCCTCCCAGACATGGTCTACACAGAGAAGAAAGCAGAGAACGTACGGTTAGAAGGCAATAGAGAGTAAAAGAGATAGAGTAAGCAAAGCAAATAGTCTTAGGAATCTCTTTTTGATATTTGATATATAAAATATAAAATAAAGAATGATGTTTGCCATCTTTGTATTTATTGATTTGTTTAATTCTTTTTTTAATTGTTAAATTCCTTGGAGATTTTGTAAAAAAAAATTAAAAGTAAAACTATAAATTATATTATTATTGTAATTATTAAATATATAAATATTTTTTTTTAAATTTGAAGTAAACAAGAAAATGGATCTATTAAATTTTAAGTATGATTGTAGAGAAGAGTTATAAAAGTTCTTTTTTTATATGAAAAAAAATTAAAGCATTAAACCAAAATTATTTCAACAAATATATATTGTATGTATTTAACAAGAGATAACCCTTAATATATACACACACACAAACACTTTTGTATTAAATTAAAAATTTATTAAATTAGTTTTTATTAATTACACACACACACAGACAAACACAAAGAAAAATTAACTAAATAAAATGTTTTGAATATTTGCTGTTTTTGTTTGAGATAAAAGTTTATGTAGAGAATATAAAAATATAAAATAAAAACTAACAGCGGAAAATTAATTTATTTATAATTGAGAAAAAAACCATTACGAAAATTTAATTAAAAGAAAAATAGAAAACAAAAAATTGTATATGTAAAGTTAAGCATATGAATTATTAGAAATTACTTTATAAATTAATATTAATAAAAAAAGAATGAAAAACCCCCTTTACTAAACTAAAACAAAGAGAGTTTTATTTTATTTAAATTCTAAGCACAAGATTCATATTGTTTTATTAATTTTCTATAAAGTTTGGCAACTTTTTTGTGCTTTTGACATAGGACACCACCACCTCTTAATAACTGATGCTGTTGGCGATTAATATCACCCACACAAATCCAATTGGAGGTGGAGGGTATACGCCAACGCCAAAATTTCAAACCTACACTTTGTGATACCGCCCATTTGGAATGATCCAAATGTGTAGAAAATTTATATCGAGATCTTGTAACTCCAGAGATTCTATGTTATAAACTTTATCATTGAGAGAACAATTTGAATTGAAATTTCCAGCTCCATTACGCCAAGTTTCCACCAAAAGATTTGTATCCAATGTGGGAGCCACAAAATCTTCATATAATTCTTTATTATATTTAGAAGATTTAGCAAAAGATTTGAATTCCATACCAACAAGAGATTTAAGATTTAAAATATTATTATATGGAGCTGATTTGATCCATTGTTTTTGTATAACCAATTCTAAATTAGGAAATTTCTCATTTAATATAACTGGCACTCGTTCATAATAGACGTTGGGTTCATTGAATAACAATTGTTCTCCAATTTTTTCCATTTCTGTAGCATTAAATGTAACACATAGAAAACTTTGTCCATAATGGGCACCAGTAGATGGATATTCATATTTTGGTATAGAGGGAAATTTGGGTACGGAGTGTATTAACCAAATACCGGTAACACCATCTGTGGCTACAACACCTTTAGTATGACCTCCAGTGAAAATAACCTCACCATTGGGATATTCATCATTATAGGCCAATAATAGCACTAAAGGATCTTTAAATAAAGGCTCTAAAGTTAAAGCTGTTATGGAAGAGGACTCATTTATCTTTTGTTCAGACATGGTCCAAGCATTATAGGAGTTATTTGTTAAAACCATATAATGTAAACCAGAGTTATCATGGTTTTTATCAGCCGAATAATGCGCAGGCAATTTATAAGCATAAAACCTAAAGGAGTTTTAATTAGATTACTTCCTCATGAACAATTTATTCCATTCTTACCAGTCTACATTTTCGCCCTTTTCATTTCTGCAAGAAACCTTAATGTCTGATGCTTGTGAAAAATTAAGCAATTTTAGAATTAAAAGAATACTAAAATGAAATTTTAAAAACATTTTCCTTGCCAGAGCAGATGCTTGCTGCCTATTCAACTTTAAAAAACAAACTGAGTTTGTTTCAGAGAAAAAATTAAACTGATAAGCAAACATTTGCTAAAACTCTTATACTCGCCTTTGTTTTGCAATGACCTACTGAATATAATTCGAAGAGTTTCAAATTTATGATCGCCAGGCAAAAAAAATAACCAATAAACAAAAATAACCCCTAAAATGATTCATTGTACATGAACAAGGCAGAGTTGCCATTTGAAGGTTCACAAAAACTGTAAAGGGAAAACAGTAATCCCGACTTAAATAAGTAATCTAAAGAGCACAATAGTCTAGAAATTAACATATTTGCTATTTTATTCGGAGAAAATGGATTTAAATTTTCGTGGAATAAATTAAGAAGTGACAAAAATTGCTAACACATGTTAATCTGACTCAAATGAGTTACCTGGAAAAAGTGCGTACTGAAATTATTAAATATTTTCAAAAAGTTTGCCAAACATTCAAAGGTCTGCCATCAAACTATTGTCAATATTATTAAACAGTACGGGAAAACTTGGCTCTGGAAAGAATATCTGGATCAAGTAGATGAATGGCCCACATTATGTTTCTAAAGACAAAAAATAGAAAGAATTTTCGAAAAGTTAAAGCAAAGACTTAAAAGGTTCCTTACAGCAACACTGCTAAAAATGTAAAGGCCACAAAAAAGCACCGAAACTGAAGTCAAGTTTTCTTAAAAAAAATATTCTTCCAGCACAATGAATGACGAAACGTATATTCTGGAAGATTTTTCGCAATTTCATTATTAAAAATTTTATGCTGCTGGTGCTCGAGAGAAAGGTTAAGGAGCCAAAAGAAGCAATATGCAATTGCAGCAAAAGAATCAAATATTTTGCTACAACGGGCTCTATGGTAAACGACAATATTGTGGAATTTGAGCTATCGTTAAAGGAGAATTGAGGAGCACAATAAGGTATCTTAAAGTGTGTTAGATCCGATCAGTGACAGAAAAGTCTCAATTGATATACAAATTAAGAGAGAAATCTGTATCCATTTCAATAGATATAAATATTTTTAGTAAACCGGATAGTAAATATTTAAGTTCCGCAAAACTTACCCCCTTTAATTTACATATATGACACCAAAATCAAATTTTGTTAAAGATTCATTTATTGGGAACAAAATCTGATTTCCAGTTTAAGTAATTGAACTCAACAAATTTAATTCATCGAATTCCATTACTAGAGTTTTTTGTTTTAATTTTAAAACATCAAAATTTAATTTTTTGTAATTTCTTTTACAAAAGTTTTGCATAAATAACAAACTATTTACTTCTAATAAAAACTATATTTACATTTTCTACATAAAATTAAAATGGAAGCAAACTCACCGTTTTCATTCTAACAATTATTTGCCTTGTTGTTTCATTTGTATTTTGCGTTTAAGATTTTTTACCAACAATGTATTTTCAATATGTTTTTTAGGTTTCTTGGTAGCACTTTCTTCTCCTTCGTTATTAACACTATTTTCATTTTGTTTTTCATTATCACCATGTCTTCGTTTAATTTTTTCATGTATCAATTGTTCCATGGCTTTGGTTTTCTTAAAGTGAGGATCAGTAGGATCAATATTAAATTCATGAGAGGTAAACACAGCCTTAAAACGTTCATCATTAATATTCAATTGGAAATTATCTTCCAAGGGTTTTTGGGATTCTTCAATGTCGGCTTTAGATTTCTTTAATTGTTTTCTACGTTTCTTTTTTGATTTTGTGTCCTGTTCACTTTTAATGATTTTCTCTAAACTAAAATGTTGTTTACCCTGCTCTTCATCATTATCATCGAGTAACAATTCTAATTCTTTAGCTTGCTTTTCATCTTCTTCCTCTTGTTCAGCCTTTAGCTGTTGTTGTTTTTTCTGTTTTTCTTTACGTTTAGCTTTAGGATCAATAAAGTCACCATTGGCAAATTCTTCTGCAAAATAGGGATCATTCATATCTATATCATCTGGTATAGAATCTAAATCTGATTCTTCCTCTACACCATTAGTCTGCAATTTCTTTTTCTTTCTTTCCTCTTTACGTTTTTTATTCTTTTCCGCCCGTTTTTGTAACACTTTTTCTATGGTTGTGAGATTTTGTTGCGCTTTCTCATCTTTCTCTGCACTTTCTTCATCTTTGAAAGGATTTGTTTTATCATTATTTACCTCCCATGTAAATTCCATTTCATATTTCTTTTTTTGTTCTTCTTTTTCCTCTTTTTCATTATTTCTGCCAATAGAGCTTTATACTTGTTTATTACCTCATCCTTTTTCTTTGATTTTTTCTTGGTCTTTTCCACTTCTTTATTCTCTTTATTATCTTTAGACTTCTTATTTTTCTCTTTATTTTTATCTTCATTTATCATTTCTTCTTCCTCACCTTCCTCCTCTCCTTCATCATCTCCTTCTTCTTCACTACTGTAAGCCACAATTTTGCGCAAATCTTTATCGCTAATTCCATCCAATTTACCCGATGACAATTTGTCACCTAATTCTTTTCTTTCCACTGCCGTCTCATCCCAAGTTAAATCCACTTTAGCTTGTTGCAAAGCTGTGGTTGTAAACTGTCTAGGTTGGTAGCTGTTGGCATCTGGTAGTTCTGTACATACATCTGTAGGTTCATCTTCATCAAAGGTGGTATCATCAGGTATATATCTAAGGTCTACTTTAGTAGCAGAACTTTCATATTCTATGCCATCACATTCTTGATAGATTTTATCAGCAGTTGCTATGGAATCACATTCCACCACCGCATAGTAATATCGCAAACGATTGAGTTGATATTGACGCAATTTTTCCATATGATATTCATCACCTTCTTCAGCATCACTATCTTGTTCTTGTACCAATTCCTCCTCACTTTCAGAATCATCTGAAGAATTCTCATCATTGTCTGATGATTTTTTTGAAACTTCATTCTAAAAAACAAAGTTTTTTAAATTTAATAACACATTACAAATAACGTCAAAAACTTACCTGTTTTCCCATTTCCTTGCCCAAACCGACAAGTTCTGGAGGACCATGTAACTCTTCTTCCTTCATACGTTCTTTGCCAAATTCTGAGGGATAAATTTTCACACTAACCACAGAGCCTCCTGGAGGCAAGAAGGAACTGAATAAAACCATTAAATCTACGGCTCTAATACGATCCCAATCCATATTGCACACTGCCAAACGTTTGGTAGATTCCTCCGTGGTTTCAGCCTCATTATCCAACTCACCCCAAACATGATCTATATACATTTCAGGATCTTCATCGTCTTCAGAGGTTTCATCATCCGATGAAGAATCAGTTATTAAACGTCCTTCACCTCTGGCATAATCTATATTGGGATCTACTAAACGTTCACGCAAAGTTTTGGGAACCTCTTCACCATCACTAACCAAGGCATCATTTTCATCTAAATCACTATCCTGTTGTATAATGGCCTTCTCTTCTTTTTCTCTTTCCACGTCCTCATCTTCTTCAGAGGCATCCTGATGAGATAGCTCATCCTCCTCTTCATTATCTTTTTCATGTTTTTCCTCTTTCTCAATTTCTTCGTCATCACTTTCTTCCTCACTTGAATCCAACTCATAGTATTTTTTTAAATCTTCTGAAGTGGATTTGTTTATGCGTCTGCCGTATTTGTCTACTGTATATTTCACTTTGAACTTATCATTTGTAAACATTCCCTGGAAACGTTTATCAATTTTAACTTTCCTTTGTTGCTTGGGCAGACTTTTAAAACGTGGATCAGACACTAAATGTTGAAAACGTTCATCTTGCCAAATCTTGCTCGTTGTCTTAGAGGACGCTTCTCTTGCCGCCATTTCTTGTGAATCATTTTTAACACTTTTTTGTTTCTCTTTTTTATTTGCTTTATCTTTTGCCATTTTCACTTAAATTATATAAAGTTTTTAACACTTTTATTATTTAATTTTCACTAGTATTTTCCAATAATATCAAACGATTTCGGCAATATACAACAAAATCCTACCCGCACGTGCACTTCTTGAAGTTATATACACACTGTTGTAAAATTTAGTACTAATTGTAAATAACAACAAAGTTGCAAAAGAAAGCACTAAATGTCATAAATACTCATAAAATACTCATAACAAGTGAAAGGAATGTTCAATTTTTATTCTTATAAGATCAGTACGCTATTAAATTCCAAAAATTATGAAGCCCTCATAAAATTGAAGCCCAAATAACAAAAACCAGTTAAAAATTTTCTTTTCTCTCTGTTAGTTTTTAAAATATTATATGCTAAAGTCTCGGGTTACAAACCATTTTTTTTCGTTCTGTAGTATGGAAAATAAGTTTAAAATAAAACCGAAAGGAAAATCTCCCCTAGTCTAGAATAGTTATGGATTACTAACATAAAATTTTCATTTATTGTTCAGAAAAATAGAGAAATTTTTAAAACAATTAATGTTTCTAGTCTTATATCTTGGGTGTTTAATGGGTTAAGGATATAAAATGGGTATCAAATTAAAGCTTCAAGTGTTGTCTATAAGTTATAAGAGAATACCGTTATATCGATGTTGGAACTATTTTAAAATAACTCATAGTGAAAAGTTATAAAATTCGATTTTGTCTCCTCATTATTCATATTACGCCTTTAATATATCATTAGCTTTTTTGAAGACCTTTCACATAATGCACATATTATTAATATATATAATAAATATTACGAGAAGGATATGTTTCAGCAATTCAAAAAATTGTATTTTCTTTAACATGTGCAAAAATCTATAGTTTACGAATTTTATTTTTTTCCAAAAAAAAACTATTTAACAAAAAATCTTTTATTTTCGGAAAGTATTTTAAGTTTCTGAAATTTATAAAATAAGTCGAAATTATTATACTCTAATAATTTTCTTAAATTTTCAGTTTCATAAATTACAGTCATTAGTATTTACCGTTAATTGGCATTTTGCGCCAGTTTTACGTTTATCAACACTAAATTTAAAAACGGTGTTGGTAAACGTTTGAAAATTTGTAATATTAATTTTTGAAGAAAACATGTATATTTTGCATCAACTATTCAAAAGGTAATTGTTTATGGAAATCTAAGCAATTTTAGCTAAAGTTTAATTGATCAAACTAATTAGAAACCTTTCTAAACTGTAAAAATTGTCCTATTTTCAATGAACAAATTTCCTATTGGGTTTTATAAAAATGATAATTTATCAACAGCTGTTCAGTTAACCTCAAATTTTCTTAAAAGGCGGATTAATATTTTTGCTGTTGTTTCTTGTTCGGAAATTGTTTTATTAATAAATTTAATAAAACCGCAAAAATTATTAAACTAAATTTATTAAAGTTATTAAAAAAACATGTATAAAATAGTGAGACATTGTTGTAATTTAAAAAATCATACAAAATATGCGTTAAAAGCCAACTATTCAACGACACCGGCTGCTGTACAATCAGGTGGGATAATTCCAATAAGCATTTGTTTAATTTAATAAATTTCGTTTTAAATCTGAATAATTTTAGCTTTAAAATTATCTTTTGATGATTTTATTTTGCAACGTCAGCAACAGGCCACACGCAGTGTTGTGGTACAAGTTAGTTCTGAAAAGTCTTTTCCCGAGTTATACAACTATTGCAGTGCTTATGGCAACATATTAGGAGCTTATCATTATTGTGTACGCCATGATGAAGTGCAACATTATATTCTCTTGGAATATGAGAATAGTGAACAAGCCTCACAAGCCATAGATTCGTCTGCCTACAATGAAGATTTGATAGGTGTTCCGGCACGTTCGCCATTTTTATGGTTTAGAGCGTCAGGCAAAAAGAATTTAAAACGCAAAAATATAGATGTTAATGATATGTCCAATCTAATGGTGGTAAATGGCAATGATATAGTGGAATTAAATGATTTAAATAAACTCTTAATGGAGTGTGGCCACATAGATGTCCAATTGTCAGAATTATATCAACGCACAAAACTTAATGATTTGGGTATCCGTTTAAGGTTTCTGGCGGCCTATCAAATTCAACAAGCCATTTCGGGCATGTTCCCTTTCGCAAATGCTTTACCTTTTGGTTCCTCAGTCAATGGTTTTGGCAAAATGGGCTGTGATTTAGATTTAATTTTACGTTTAGATCAAGAGTGTAAAGAACCAGATGCCAAAAAGAGGCCTGAATCACGTTTAGTATTTCATACCAAAGAAAATCTAACAAATGGTCGTTCCCAAACACAACGACAAATGGAAAGTATTGGTGATATGTTGCAATTATTCTTGCCGGGAGTTTGTCATGTAAGGAGAATATTACAGGCACGAGTACCGATTATTAAATATCATCATGAGCATTTGAATTTGGAAATTGATTTGTCCATGAGTAATCTGTGAGTACAATTTATTTTATTTTAAATCATTCAAATTCATTTAAAAAATCATTCAAAACGAGAGATTAAATTGAGACTTAATACATACAAGACACTTTTTAAATTTTTTTGTGTCGATGAAAGCTTTAAGTAAAAACTGAATATATCTGAACAAAATGTAAAATTAAAGGATATCTTGGTAACTTCCCATATAAACTCCCATTTAATCAATGCCAAATTTGAAAAAGATCGGTCCAAAACTGACCGTATATCTTATCTATACAGATAATTTTTCAATCATTTAAACCTCTAAACAGTGTGAGTAAAGTATGAATTGTAAATAATAAGTCCATAATTTTCTATAGACCTGATATAAACTCCCATTTGAAAAACCACCTCAAACGACTTATTATGGAAATATTTTAATTTTTATAGTCAAAAATAATAAAATCATATTTTACCAAAGTCGATCCATAAATATTCATGCCTGAGTCATCGTGTAAGGTATTATATAGTCGATTTTAACCGACCCAATTCAAAAACAATTGATTTTTTGTTTTTCTCGGTATAAAATCCGAAAAAAGTTTTATTAGTTTTATTCAAAAATAAAAATGGATTGATGTTCTTTAAAACCTAATTTAACATGTGTAAAAAATGCTCAACTTAAATCAAAATCGTGTTTGTGTTACAAAGAAGTTCATGTGGCATGTTTAGTTAGTTTTCTACAAAAGATAAATTGATAAATTTAAAAAAAACGGCTTAAAATAAAAGAAAATATAAAGATTTAATGAAATGCAAAGAGAGTTTTTATTATTAAACTCTCCCTTTAATGTCTGTAAGCACGTGCTTCATCTTCTTCCTTCTTTACGGCTTGCACCAACACCAAACTCATAACACTGCATATAACATTTAGGAATGATAAGGCCAAAGCTAAGGCCACTATCCAAGCAGTTTTACCCTCAAAGAACCAGGTCAAAGCATCCACACAACCAACAAAGAAAGCATTACCACTTACAGTGTCACGGCAAGAAGAAGGTAAAGGTTGTCTTAAATCCAAATAATCCCAAGGACCAGTAGCGCCACAGCAACCAATATTTTCTTGTATCATATTCAACACATAGGCTGAGTAAGAATATTCCGAGGTGCTTACAAAACGTTTAATACTGACAAGTAGCAATGGTTGTAGACTAGAATGCATGGTACTATATTGTAACAAAAGAGCAGCTCCCACAGTGGTGGCTATAAAACCAAATATTTGTGTTCCTATAAATACAAATAGAGCCAAAGTATTTTCCATAAGAGCACTCAGGCAACCCAAAAATGAAACAGCCATTAAGATAATGCTGATGGCTATTAAAATATAAACTCCTATATAAAATGCTTCAGCTTCTAAGATACGTAACCATTCATTGAAACCCGGTTCAGCTCTTAACCATACTGTGAGAGCAAATAAAGAGGTGGCTATCATCCAGGCCACTATATTGAAGCAAAATAGTGTATATTTAACACAACCAATTTGTTTTTCCAACGTATTTTCAGCGGCCATTTTCTTATAGTTTTTTGGAAGTGGTCAAATGGGAAATTAAATACTGTAAGGAAGATAAGAATTATATCGATTAGAAATGTGGATTTAAAAAAATAAAAATAATTTGATTTGATTTAAAATAAGAATTAAATGTAAAGGAATATTTTATGATACTTTTAGCAAGAATTTTGTATTCAAGAAGGCAAAGAAAAGAAGAATTATAAAAACAAATTGGATTATTGGATAAACTATTAATTTGGAAGTCGCTTTGGAAAACCGATTTTGTTGGTTTTAAATAGGAAACTTCTCAGGAGTATAGAAAAAATCAGGACAAATTTTAATGAGTCCTTTCAATTGCATAGACAGACAAACGGACATAGCTAAATCGAATCAAATTTTAAGTTGATGTAAGAATATATACATTATGTGGTCTGAGATGATTCCATTTTAGCGTTACACACGGAATGACAAAGTTAATACAACTTCTTCACCATTTGTGGTGGCGGGTGGGGGTTACGAAAGAGTACACACATTTCTCTATACTCAATTAAGTTCTATTTAATATTCCTTTTCTTAAATGAAATATGAAAATATTTTCAATATATTTCATATTTCATTTCAATACAATTCTAAAAATTATAATCTTTTTTCTCTCTTTTCCCTCTTTTCTCTCTTTTTTAATTTTCTCTTCAAAAAGTTATTAACGCCCTTTTTTGCATTATTTTTTTTTGTAATTAATATTTCCAATTTCTATAGAATTATATTTGATTCATTATATATATTTTTTAATATATTTTCCCTTTTTTTGTCACCAAACTTTAAAAGTGTGTTTTTTTTAACGTTATCAGAAAAATATTTATTCACTTAGCAAATAAAGCGCGTTATCACAATCAACCTGTTTTAATAATAATGATGATTAATACATTACAACATTTATTTATGGTGCAACAGGTTTTTTTTTTTCAAATAAAATTTTGGAATTCTCAATGATTTAAAAAAAATATTTAAAAAATGTTTAAGAAAATCCAAATTTCAATTTTGATCGCACTAATTTTTCACTGTAGATTTCTATTTTCAAAATAATTTTCACTTCAAGGTTTATTTCTTCAGCTTCTTGCAATATTTATGAAAAACTTTTTTCTTTTATTTTAATATATTTTTTTTAAATATTTTCCATTTTCATTATTTTTCTTTCAAATAACATAATATTTTTTATAATTTTTATGTTTAATTTTCACCTTTTTAATTAGTCTGATTTATTAATTTTCTTTTAAAAAATTGATGTATAAATTTCCGTATTCCGTTGGGATAAAAAAAATTTCGATGGTAAATTTTCGTTCGTTGTTCGTTAACTGTATTTTTGTTCTTTATTTTCCTTAATAATTTTTCAATTATTGTTAGTTAACCCATTTGATGGTGATGATGACATTGTTGGCAGCATTTTTTTTGTTTAGGAATTCATACTATAAAGCTTTACGTTTCGTATGATAAGATAAGATATGTAGAACTCATTTACGATAAGATAAGAATTGAGAAATTATTGCTAAATTGTTTTCATTAACGTGTTTCTATATAAAATTAATGAAATTGGAAAAGGTAAACTATACACCTGCTACTCATAGCAGAAAAAAAGACATTGCTTTGCTGTGAAGTCCTCTGTTTTCTATTCCATTGTCTTTAAGACTGTTTTATAGTTATATTAGTCAATTAAGTTGTTACTCATATCCGGAATTTCGGAAGTTTATGATATAAAATTTATGTGTTATATTAAAAAATCAACTGGACCTGTTTATTAAATATTTTACACTCATACATTTAAAGTTTAAAAAATTGCGATATTCTCTTTAAAACTCATGCAAACGAGGGAATGTTCTCACACATTCTCTTAAGAATAACAAAATCGAGTAACAGTATTCTATATGGAAGTATAAACTTTGCTATAGTCTAGAGAATAGATTACGCTATGGACCGGAATATTCTTCAATCAATTGAGCATAGTCCTCTTTTAGAATTTAGCATCAATCAAGTCAAATATTAAATTTATGGATAGGAAAGCGCTTCTTTCAAAATTAAACATCAATCATGTCAAGAATCAAAATTATCATCATTCAATCATATTTAAATTAAATCAATTCAAGACTCAAGATATCCTCATTCATACAAAAGTACTAAAATCATATCATCCATCATTGCACTCAATAGTCAAACCAAATTAAACACTCATCTGCGGCACTTCTCCACAAAAATTCAATTCAATTCAATTTAACCTTAAATTTTCCTTTCCTCAATTAAAATTTTTCAGTTCGGGTTTTTATATGTCGGAACTCCTCTATATGTTTGGTGAGTTCGATGAACGTGTAAGACCCTTAACATTCTGCATAAGACGTTGGGCCAGTGCTTGTGGTCTCACAAATCCCTCACCGGGACGATGGATTTCAAATTTCTCTTTAACCTGTTTGGTTATATTCTTTTTACAACAAGCTAAACAACCAGTATTACCCGCCATAAATGCCTTAATTAAAACGGCCAAACAGGAGGATGTACGCATTACAGAGGATGGTATAAATTGTACATTTGCCAGAGATTTCCAAAATGTGGGATTTCGTAGTAAAAATACCAGCAACACCAGTGAATTGCTATTGCAATTCTTTGAGTTTTATTCCCAATTTGATTTTCAAAATAAGGCTATTTCCTTAAATGAAGGTAGAGCTATAGCCAAACCGGATCATTCAGCTTTATATATAGTAAATCCTTTGGAACAGTTACTGAATGTAAGTAAAAATGTTAGTTTAGAGGAATGTGAACGTTTACGCATAGAAGTGCGTAATGCTGCTTGGGTATTGGAATCCGAAGTTGAGACTCAACTTCAAAATGATCTAGAAAAAACACAAGAATCCTGGGGCCTGTTAAGTCTATTTAAAACTCCTGAAAAAACTATAATACGACCGAATATGTTCTTTAAACCGCGTATTTTAGAAGTAAGTGATTTGTTCGATAAGATGGAGACTCCTGAGACACAAACCTCCAATTCGGTTACCTCCAATTCAATGGATTTAAAGAATACACAAGTTAAACAACAAATAGATAATATAAAAACTACCGCTCGACAGGATATGAAACAAATACGTTTGAATGCTTCTGCTAGCAATGCAACAACATCAAAATCAGCATCCAAAAGCTCTAAGAGAAGTAGATGAGAAGGATTTTAAGAGACATTTTAAGGAATGTCATTTAGACTGCCCTCTGGACTTAATAATTAGTAATTAAAATTGTTTGTTATTTTAGTTATAAGTTTTACAAATTAAAATTCTAAATTTAAAATTATTAAATGTTAAGTAAAACTGAAAATGTTTTATTTTTTGTGCAAAAAATTAAATAATAAAGAAAAAAATAATTTCTTTTGACAATTAATTAACAAAAACCATTTGAGTGAAGTGTATAAAATGAATTTGAAGAAGATCTCATAAAGAGCATTATGTTCTCTTCAAAATTCAGAGTTTTTACAAGTAATCGGTCGAATGATTTCTTGAATCAAGTGTAAATCGAAAACGTGTATTATTTTTTAGTTTAAAGTAAAATAAAAACTTTTTGTAAAAATGGACGAAAACGGACGATAAATGTAAGTTAAATAATTTTAAATAAATGAGAATTTAATAACTTTAATTTTCTTACTTTCAGTTGAGAGAAATTCAGCGAGTTTCACTTAAGTCGTTATGGAGTTGCAGTCACTTTAATGGAAACAAGGAAAAGAAGAAAAAGTTAAAAAATAAGTAAAAATAATTAAAAAGAAAAAAAACTACTTCAAAGTTTAGATTTTTAAGGTATAAAAAGAAAATAAATATTTTAAAATGTTGTTATTTTAGAAAATGGTACTATTTTTTGAAATAAATTAAAAAGTACTATTGTTAGAAGATCTCTTTTAACATACAACATTTCAATTATTACTTGTTTACCTTTGACAAAAGCGCCAAATTTCGAAATTCAATTCAATTAAAAAAAAAAATACAATAATTTTATTAAGTACCCGAAAAAGTACTAATAGTACCAAATTGTAGAAATGTACCAAATGATAAATGATTTTATTAAGTACATCCAAATTAATAGCAAATATATAAAGTTAAGTTGACCAAGACCCATCATAGGAGAATTTAGATCCTTTTTAGCATATTCTCTTGTTTTTCCATCCGTTATTGGTACGCACACTTTGGAAAGTATAATCCGTATTCAGTGCAAATTTTCATATCGATTGAAAAAAAGTAATAGACGGTTATGACCGACTATAAAATACTCAAAAAATTTTGATTGACTTTCGTAGATTTAGATTTTATGATTATATGTATGAAAGATTTATGAAATTTGAGGTGATTTTGGGAACATAGGAAATTATGGACCGATCCTCGTAAATTTTGGTAGGGCATTAATGGTTGCATAGATCTAAAATATACGAAACATAATTGCAATATTACATTTTTTTATTAATGTATGCTTAGGGCCAGCAACGCCCTAAATATTTTTTTAACAAAACAAAGTTTGCCGAGTCTCTTAGTTTCGAATAAAATAAAATTTTTTTAAGAAAATTTAAATTAGTTTTCTTTTTCCTCAAAAAGTGTTTAAGTTTTAATTAAATTATTACTCTATTTCAATTTATTGCATACAAAGTTTATATTTATTTTTATTATTTTTTTATTTACACAATTTTATTTTAAAATATTTTTATGTATTTAATTTGTTAGTTTTTAATTATTATTTTCTTTCTTTGTTTTAATACATTTCAAAATTTACATGAAACTTACTAAGAATTATTTATACGACAAGACTTCATAATTTATTACTAAAAATCAGTTATTTTATTATTATTTTTTTAACTATTTAGACAAAGAATTTCTAAATGTTGTTCCTTAACGCTTAAGTCCTTAAGAGATATATATTTTTATAGTGAAAGGCATTTGTTAAGAAAATGGAGTCCTTGAAAATCTTCAAAAATCTCTTTTCATAACATTAATCTCTTGTTTTAGATGTTAGTGATTATATAAACTTAATAATTAATGAATAATATGATTAACACATTTAAATTTTTTTTAATAATTTATTATTAAATGTTTTTTTAATTATATTTGTTAGTTTGTTATTGATTATTATCTTTAGAAGGATTAATTAAATGAAGTATAAACGAATAAAAACAAATTTTTAAGGTTATAAATCAGTACTAAAAGTATTAAAGAATTTTTTGTTAGCATTTAAGAAAGTTTTGAAAATGTGAGGTTATGTTGAAAGGTCTTATTATTTGTTTGCTTAAAATCTAACCCTCTTTTTATAAGTTCCTTCAATTTGAAATTTTTTTTCCTACAAAATTTTTGAAAATAAAAACAATTTACATTAAAAAATTATTCAAGTAAATCAGGTCTTAGAAAGCAATTTAGGATCTGGTAAATTTTAGATGTTATTGTAACAGTTCGGCTATATCTGATTGAACCTTCTGGGGCAAAACAACGTTCTGTTGATACAGTTTTCCCTTGCTTAATCATCTTTGAGCGAGAGTGATTCGTGTCATTCCGAAATGTAAAATGTTTGTGGGAACGTTTTTGGATGTAAATTGTTTTTGTTTTCAAAAAATGTGAAGGGGTTTAATTTAAAAATGTAAGAATTGAGATTTTTAAAATTTTCCAAAATTTATAATTTTAAACAAATTTTAAATTGATTCAACATAACCTACAATTCTTAATTTTTAAATTATTAATTTATCTAGACTTTAAAACCTTAAACAATTTCAAAATATGTTAGAATTAGTAAAATTCCAGAATTTTCCTTTAGTTATTTAAGATAATAAATTTTTGAAAATGTTAGGTTATATTGATTTTTTTTTCTTTTTGGGAATTGAAGTTCAATTTTGTCAGAATTTTTTAAAGAAATTGTGCTTGCCACTCTAAATTTTCTGACAATCACATTTATAAAGTGAAAAAAAATGAATTTTGTTTTAAAATCATTGAATTTTTGTAAAAATCTTATTAGGAATATTATTGTTTATTTTAAAATAATTTTAAAATTTTGGTTTCAGTAACAAGTTTTAAGGTTATAATGAATTTTGTTATTATTTGATAAATATTTGAAGGTTATGGATACAATGAAAAATCTAGGTTTCTTCAATGTTTTAAAAAATAATAAAATTTTAAATAATGTTTCGAATAGAATTAATAATGATATTATATTCCAGAATATTCGATTTTTTAGTATATTTAATTTTTTTATAATCATTGAATGGACTTGATTTTAGAAATTTTTAAGTTCATATAATTTAATAGATTTTAAATTTTTTATTTAATTTAATTTTTACAGTCATGTTGAAAAATTTAGATTCAAATTTTTTCGTATATTTCGAATTTTATACAAACCGCATATTTATATTTTTAATTTTTTGATTTTGAACATTTTTAAGGTTATGAAATTTTTATTTTATGCTAATTTTCTTTGATTATGAAATTTTGCTGTATTTTAAAAATATAATTTTTAAATATAGTTTCTAACATTTTTAAGGTTATGTTGAACAAAATGAGAAATAACTTTTTTTTCAGTTTTTTTTTAAGGGATTTTAATTAAAAAGTTATTATTTATAAAATTTGTGAGTTTATTTTGAAAAATTTTGTACCAGACCCATTTCAGATTTTTATTATTCATAATGATGATAATTAAATTTCAATAAAAATTAGGAAAAACTGGATTTTCTAATTTTTTTCTAAAGTTTTTTTTTGGGGTTTACGTTGAAAATTTTATTAATTTGCTGATATTTTAATAACATTTTAAAAGTTTTTAATATTATTAGTTTTAAATGAAACAACTATTTGACTCAGTCTTTTAATTTTAAAGAAAATTAAAGAAAAACTAAATTTTCTAAATTAATTAAAAGTAAACTAAACCGAATTTAAGACACTTTTCCTTTTAATAGATTCTTTTCTTTATTTCTCCATTAATTTAAATAAGAAACTTTATTATTGTGGCAGAAATGAGAAAAAAAACTACATAATTCATTTTTGGAACTTTTCAAGTAACTTTTTTGAAGTTCGAAATCAAGTATATAAAAAAGAAAAGTAATGTTAAAAGGAAATCAGAATATTTCTAACAAATCGAATTATAAAAGTTGTTCTTTATATAATTTCATTCCCACTTTTCTATATTTCGTTTTAAAGTTCAAAGTTGCCTAATGAAAATTCCTAAAATGAGTTATGTTGTTTTTCCTTATTGCCACAAATTTATTTTTGTTTATGTTAGAATATTTTTAAAATTAGTGATTTTTTATAATTTAATTGTTAATGCTAAACAAATACAAATTTACAAACTACAAACATTTTTAAGGTTTTTTTCTTATATATTTTTTATAAATAATTTAAGATTGATTAGACATTTTTTGTTCTTCGTACTTATTAAGACCCTATTTGAATTGCTTCTTTTATTCCAATATTTTTAACAAAATCACATCTTTATTAGGCCTTTTTTTAATAGTTTATATCTTTAGATTTTTATTTCAAATTTATTTTTCTTAATTAAATTTTGATTTTGCACATAATTTTTTTTGGAATTCTTTTTTTTTTTTTAATAAAAATAAACTCTTATTGAAATTTTTAAGATTTCTGCTAAATAAAAGATTTAAAAAAGAATTTTTAATTTAAATCATTTCTTAAAACTCATTTAAAAATATTTGATTATTAAGAAATTCCCAATTCGGCTTTGTTAAGAACAAATTTGAGGAATTAAAGTTTGAATCTAAAAAACATTCTTTCCTTTCCAGTTAAACACAATAAATGAAATTTCTTAATATTTTTTATTGCATCAAATCCTTTTTTTAATTCCGCATAAAATTATTTTGGAAATTTTATTATTTTTTGTTTAATTTAATTAATTTCTATTTGTTGCATTTTTTCTCTCTTTTATATATTTAATTAATTAATTAATGATGGGGGGAGGGGAGGAATTTAAATAAAAATGTGTACTTTAATTTTAGTTACATTTTACTGATGTTTTTAATTATGTTTATATTTATAATGTAAAAGTGGACCTCTAGCAAAACAAAGAAACTTAATTTAAAGAAATTATGTATTTAATTTTGTTGTTGCTGTTGTGTTTTAAGAAATGTTTAACAAGTTTTTAATGTTTACTAAGAATCTCATCTAAACCATAATTTTAAACGTAGAGCATCCACACCATTTAAATAATAACGAAATAAACGTTTGTCACGCACAAAACCCAAATTCTCATATAAACGTAAAGCAGGCAAATTGCTCATTTCCGTTTCCAAAACAACTTCATCAGCTTTATCGGCTAACATGGCCTAGAAATACAAAAAAATTAAATTTCTTCTTTTAAAATAGTTTTAGTGGTGAATTTACCTCTATGGCTTTTTGCACTAAAGTTGTGCCTATTTTTAATTTCCTATATTCTTTGCGCACGGCCAACATGGCTATATAGCCACGTTTAACATTCATGTGCATGTCCAGCTTGCACACAATAGCACCCACATATTCATTGCCATGGGCAGCCAAAAAACATAGTTGAGGCCAATTGTATATAAAATAACGATAGGTGTAGATTGAGTAAGGCTCGGATAATTCAGCTTGAATTAAACGCATGATATCCTGTAAGTGACAGAGAAAAAAAGTAATTAATATTAAAAATTAATGAAAATATTTTCTTTAATATGATACTGATCCCTAAAGTCCTTATTCTATTTGGCTTTATGTACACAATTTAAGACAGGGCTATAATTCATATTCACTAAAGAGAACATATTTGGTAGTTAAAAAAGGAGGCTTTATTCTGTTCCGATCTACAAAATATAACCTATACTATCGAAGATAATGCATTTGTGCAGATGTTTCTAGCGTGCAGAAAAAAATAGATCTACCACCACTTTTAAGTATGTCTATCGATTCAGAATCTTTTCCTTAGTCGATTTAATCATGTCTGTCCGACTGGCTGTCCATGTAAAACTTGTTCGTAAAGTACACATTACAGTTTTGAAGATATCTTAATGAAATTTAACGTAATATAGGACGATGTCTATTGAAATTGGTTATGGAAGGGTAAATACTTTACACTAGAACCATACAAATTTCCCCCGAAATGGAACACTCTTGATATCCTTGATATATTGATATCTTTGTCGGAAATATACTTTCGATAGGACCACTGTTTAAAAAATTTAAATTCTCAATTAAAAGTTACAATAATAATGAAACCTACATGCATTTGTAGTTCAGACTCATATTCCTTGTACTCAATATGAACATTTGATAAATCCAATTCCTTTGGAGCTTCAGTAGGAGTTTTACTTAATGTTACCGGTTCATCACATTTTTCGTGATCTTTTTCTGTGGTCTTGTTCGAATTATTACAACTAGTTGTGCTGGGTGTGGGTGTATTTATTGTAGTTGGGGTGGTCGTAGTGGTCATGGCAGTATTATGATTTGTTTCGTTAGCTAACATTTGTGTTTCTTTATAGCTAAAACCATTTGTTGTTTTTGCTTCTCCTTCTTCTGGGCAGTGACCATTTTCCAATTTTTGTTGTTGTTCGCTTGTTGTCGCACTATTAGGATTCTTTTTATTATTAGGTTTTCTTTTGGATTTCTTGGTCACTGCTAGACAACATATCTCTTCACCATTTGTTGAAGACTCTTCTTTGTCCTCATGATGGCCATTTAAAGCAGGTTGTTGTGTATCTTGACATGATGAGTTATTAGAACTAGTTGTTGTTGTTGTTGTAGTGTTAGGGCAGGCTTTAGATTTTTTCGAATTTTCTGTCATTAGGCCATTGACCTTGTTGTTGTTGCTGCTACTACTGTTATTTGTTGTTGTTGTTTTACTACTACAACTACTACTAGTTAAATTGTCTTTGCCTATATGCAGCTGTTGCTTCAATTGATCTGTCAGTCCATTTTCCACTAACACCACCCCCTCATGTGTTGTTTGTTGCTGTTGTTGTTGCTGCTGCACCTCTTCTTGTTCCTCAAAAGACCTTGTCACCGTTGTATTTGTTTCATTTTTGGAACTTTTCTTTTTATTTTTAGATTTTTTCTTTGATTGATTTTGTTGTTGTTGTTGCTGTTGCTGCTGTTGTTGCATTTGACTCCCCAAAGAGCCTTTCATATGTTCCATTGCACTTGTTTAAATACTTAAATTAATTGTTTATGTTTTATAAAATAAATTTTACAAATATTTGAAATATTTCTTATTTTCTTTTTTTGAAAAAAAGTTTTCTTTCTTTTTTGTATTTTCTTTCTTCCTTAATTTTTTTTCTACTTGTTCTCTCTGCTTTTGCTAAAACGAAAAAAAAGAATTCAATGACAGACATCGAAACACACTTTTGTTCAGAAATTTATCTCTACAATATTTTCAGCTTTAAATCGTTTCTTACCAAAACACTTTTATTTTACACAATTTATTCTTTAAATCTCAATCATATTTTCCATAAATTTATTTAGTTTAAGTAATTTTTTCCTTAAAAATTCAATAAGATTTTTTCCTCCTGGATGAAGTTCTTTTTTCACAATGATTTTGCAGTGACATTTATTTTATATATCAATAGAAATACAACTCTGAAAACATATGTAACACTACTGCTGACAGCTGAGATGCCAAGTTGTTATTTAATTAAGCGATTTATTTTTAGAAAAACGCTTAAATAAGGTTTTTGGTTTTACCAGACATAATGTAGAACGGAGTGGGACCCCCCCTACAAATTAAGTTTAAATTACCCTAATTAGCTTCATATTTAAATCAGCCATATCGGTCTATTAGCAAATATATTATAGACCAGTATCTGAGACAACCTCAAAATTCGAAGGAAAAACTTTTCTATTTTGTTAACAAAAAGTAATCGAATTTAGATAAAATTCAACTATAATATACAGCAGATGTACTTTACCATCGCACAGAAAATCATCAAAATCAATAAAAGAAAAATTATAGACTAAAATATTCAGTCAAAAAAGAAAAACTATATTATTAATTTTATCATAATCGTTCTGTGTTTTGCTTTAGCTCTCATATAAGGTTCTTTTCCGGAAAACGGTTTTGTCGTAACTCACATAAGTGTATCCATAATGTCGTCTCTTACAAGCGTTGAGGTTAGCCCCCATTAAAATATTCTAATACTCCATAATACTACTCGACATACGCCATTCCCGGAAAATATTCGATGTCGTGTAGACAGCCGAGAGGTAAAAAGAAATCATAATAACCGTTTATCTTATAATACCTCAATATGAAAAGGAGACATGTGTTTTATAAGGTCTTTAATCTTTTATTTTAATTTGGAATGAATTTTTTAATCTTCTAAGTGTATGCATTCGGCGTTTGAAAAATTTTGGATTAAGAAACTGCTTTCAAAAATTGATACAAACCAGAACCATGAAAATTAAACTGAAGTCACAAAATCCATATTAAAAAGTTTAAAAAAATTGGACCCAATTTCCAATTCAAAATTATTTTCTAAACGAGATTTTAGAAATTATAAAATTAAAGCCGCTAAAAGTGTTCTTAGTGTATCTTATTTGCTTTAAATTTAACGGTATTTGATATCGACATAAAAACGTTGGTGTTATAGAAGTGGCAACTTTGTTATTATAATTTCATTCACAATGGCACCAATGTGGGTACTATTGTGATTTATTTATAAAAATAACATTTGAGAAATCTGTCATTTGAATTCAAATTGATATTTAGAAATAAAAAATGTGAAAATTTTAAATTAAATATAAACAAAATATTAAATATAAAATAATTCAGATAAAATTGATATTTTGTACATGAAATTTAAATGGATGTAAATTTTTATAAGCAAAAATTTTAATGGAAATATTTCTTTTTTTCAGATATTGAGGAAAATCTTGACTTTATCATGGAAAGATTTATGGCTTTTTTTTTAAGAAATGTACTATAAATATTTTCAAATACAAAGGTAAATTTAAAATTTTTTAAAATTATATCAAATTTTAATGAAAAATTATGTTATTTTCAGCTTTGGACTTTCTTAAAAAATTCTAAAGTGTAAAATTGAAGGTAAAGTATAAAGTTTTTTATTTCAAGCTTTTTAATTGACCTTTAAAACTTTGTAATGTTTATTTCAAATATTTCTCTTTAAATTAATTTTAATTTTTATTGCTCCTCTAATCATACTGCTTTAAGTCCTTGTTTGCAAAACCTAAACTTCCTAAAAAAAATATTTTATAAATTCTATACAACTACTTGAATTCTTTAGAGCTTGAGGACATTTTGGGATTTATTTGCTTTAATTTTGTAGCCACAATTTGTTTTAGATTTTGGTATTGGTTGGTCGGTCGGTCGCTCGGTTGTTTGTTATTGAGTTGTTATGTTGTTTTACCACAAAATAAACATTTTATTTATCTCGCTTATCCGTATGCCAAATATGTTTTCTCTAACACAAGTGTTGAATAGGGTATATTAACTTTGTCATTCCGTGTGTAACGCTAAGAAGAAATCTCAGATCTCATAATGTTAATATATATTTTGCATTATATCAAAATCTGAGTCGATTTAGTTATGTTCGCCTTTCTGTCTGTACATCTGTCCTTGTCACATCCACATTTAACAGGACTCAATGAAATTTAGCCTGAAAATTTGTTATAGACCTCAGAAGTTTCCTATTTAAAACTAGACAAATCGGTTTAGTACATTTAAAGACATATACCGATATCTAAGGCAACTTTTATGTTACTTATGTTTGTCTTTCTGGCCGTCTATCTGTCCATCTGTCCTTCGTTATAGCCATAAATTTATGATTTATTAAGAGTTCGGATTTATATTAAACAAAAATCTTTATATATTGTTTACATAACGTATTTACTTCACACGCATTTTTGATGAAGGATATTGAAAATTCTTCATAGCCGAATATAGCATATTCTTACTTGTTTAGTTTACTTAGTAGATTACAAATCAAAATTAACAACAGCTTCTTGCCATATTTTCCTTATAATAAAACTCAAATCAATGCCTGATGTTAATAAAACATTTTATTTCTAATGAATTGTATTATTTCGAGTATTATCCTCTAAAAACGTGTTGAATTTAAAGTGTGAGTCTTATGGCTCAGGATGGTAGCGAAAATTTTCTTTATTATTCAGGGTCCTTCTACTACGATAGGTTTTTTTGTTTTTGTTTTATTCTTGTTCTTGTCTATGACCATAAGTTCATTGAGCTTAAGAAGATTTGTAATCATTATCCTAATAAAGAATTCAACTTTAATTTTGTGTGTTGTATACAAATAAAGATACACACACACGTACACACACAAACTTAATGTTTGGAAAATTAAGTTTCGAAATAAGAAATTAAGCAAACAACTGTGTTTATGTAAATAAATAAATAAATAAATTTTGTGGTTGTAGAACAAGAAGTTGTAAATAAATATTAAAAATAACAAAAAAAAAAGGTTGTGTATATCTTCCTCCCCCAGTTTGATTGCAAATTGAATTAGTTAAAATGTTTTCGCAGTCTAATTTTAAGCATTAACATATTGTGATAATTGAAAGGGTGGATTTTTAATAATGATGACAGGTGGTAATGGAAATTTAATCCACTCTTACTTTTTGGGGAAATCAATGAATTTGAAAGTGTTTTTTATTTGCAAGTTAAGACGTTATTTTAAAATATTCACTAGTTCCTGTTTGGACAGTAATTTAGACCATAATGTGAACTAGATCGTATTCTAGTACCATAAACAAAATATTCGAGTTTGTAATCTGAAAAATACACAATTTATAATTCATTTCATAATCTTGTTCACAAGTTGGACTATATTTTATTTTATAATCTTGGATATGTTTAAGTTTATATTATGGACCTTAATTAAGTCCATAACTATTTCAATGGTATAAAGGACAATACAGCTAGACAATTTGTTAATGGAATTCCAATTTTTTGTGTTTTATTCAGATTGAATTTATAATGCTTTAGACCATAATGTGAGCTATAGTCTAGTACGTAATATATTCTTCTGTTTAGATCAAAGTCTAGATAATAATCTAAACTATAGTTTTTAGTTTAGCTAGTGCACCATTAAGACAATATTTTAATTCTATATTCTAATATACTTTTTAGTCTATATTTCTAGTAGACTAGAAATATACTCTAATTTAGCCTGTATTCTGGCTTAAAGTCCTGTTTATACTTTAGTCTAAAGACTAAATTATATTCTCTATAATTAAAAATAGTCTATAATCTGTCTTATATATTAAACATTTTTATATTGAAGTCAATATTTAGGAATATAATATTGTTCTTGTTATAGATTTTTTACTGAAATTGTAGACTATAATCAGCACTACAAACTAGTATAGTCTTTGGACTAATGCATAATCTGGTTTATATTTTTGCTTACTCCTTTATTCAAATCTGTTAAAAAGAACTTTTAAATCCTCTCTTCCTGCTTTTTTTTTGGGATTATTGTTTTAATTTAAATTATGTTGACTTCAAAGGATTGTGTTTTTACTGTTTAATTGCCACAAATTGTACATTTTTATATTGCTCTCCTGTCAACATACATTTCATTTTATAGGATGAGTATTTTGAAATTTTTAAGAGGGTGGAACCAAAACTCCGCCCTGGTTTAGTTTAAAACGTTTTAAACTTTTACATTTCAATTTTTATTGTTGTGTGATGCTGCCAAAAGTCGCGTGTGAATATTTAGATTTTGTTAAAGTGATTTATGCCACCAAAAGGGGGAGGATTTTATTCATTTGTTTTTCATAGATATTTTTCACTTGATGTTGCTAAACAAATTGAGATGCTCATAAAATAAATATAAAATGAAATTGTTTATTTAAATTGTCTCTTTTTTTTTGATTTTTTACATGATAAACATTTGGTGTTGAAATGCTGATTTAAATGCGGCGAAACCAACACGCGACTGAATATTATAAAAGCGAAAGAGAGGGAGTTAAATTAACATGAATATAAATAATTCAGATGAAAGCAATAAAGAAATTTGTTAATTTGATTTGAAATCTACAAAAAAAATAATTAAAGCAAAAAATAAAAATAAACAGCGAATAGAGATTAGAAAGTTTAGTTGAAATCTTTTGCTCAGAAAGACTTTTTTTTTAACATTTTTTCCCAGACACCTGCATTTATGTAATTTTGTTTCAAACAAATTGGCCATTAATATATTTTGTTTTGCTAGTGGCCACTTGTTCAGTCACCCATCTTTATATCTTCAAATTAATAACATCATATTTTAGCCATAAACTGTAACAAAGTTTTAAATCCAGCCATAACAAATTTGTCTTTTAAGATTTTGCTTTCCTAAAACGCACACGTTTTCCATTTGATATTTGCCCCACCACCATGAACATCGACATTACCATGCAAAATGTAAATATTTAATTTTGTGACAGTGTAACGAAATGGGATTAGTTGCGCCTTTGCCACATGTACACTAAGGAACAATAAAATTATATTATTTGTATATTAAAAAGAGTGTAGATTGCTTACAATTTATTTTGGTTGATATTGTCAAAAATCAATGACAAATAATTGTAACCCGCAGAATTTGATATGGTCTATAAAATCTTAGGCATAACGCCGGAACAAGTGTTGTGTCAAATGGACATGATTAAAGGACATGGAAGGATTTGAGACAGTTAGGACGAAAAATAATATTAAGAACTATTTATCTTACAATTTAAGCTAAAAATTAATAATTTGCAAAAATTTCACCCCGAATTGGTCTAAAGTTTTTTAGACTAGAATCTAGTCGAAAGTTTGTTTATTTGTTATAGAAATTACATCATTGTTATATCCCAGAAATATTATGATTTCTTAACACTTCCATCACATACTCCCTAAGGCATTCACAGAAACCCATAAAACTATCATAAATTATTGCGCCATCGAATTTATGATCCAATTTAGGGGTTGCAAATTGTATCCACTAAAAGACAAACTATTTTAAGTAACCACAACAAATTCGAGATTTGACCAAAATTTATCTTTAGAACTATTAAATAAAATCGTCCACATACATTATTTTAATCAGATCAAATATTTAATCTATTTTCCCCCTTGTGCTATTTATTTCTTCTCTTCTGTTTCCCCCTCCCCCAAAAAAAAAATTTTATGAAAAATTCATTTAAACTTGATTTTGATAAAAAAAATTCCTTATTTTATTCTTAAAATATTCCAACTTCATTTTTTGTTTGTATGTAAAATGCTACAACCAATAATTTTAAATGCTTTATTAACGAAGTATTTATTTGTTTTGGTAATTTCTTGAAATACAGCATTAAAGTATATTTTAGTTAAAGCGCCACAGCTATTTTTTGTAGCTGCTTTTGTTTTTTTTTTTTTTTTTCTTCAAGAAAATCTTGTTAAGAACTCAAGTACGGCTATTGCCAGGAATCCACCGAAAAAATCTTTAAATTCAGCAAAAAAAAAAAAAGATGTGTCGCCACCAACACAACTGCAAAAGCTTAAGGCGCGATTCTTGGCTGCTGCAGTATAGCAAAAAAATATTCACAGCTTCAATTACAGCTCACCCTACACAGACTCGGTTAAGTGATTAAATTTAACAACAAGAATAACTAAAAGCAAAAACAAGAGTAGAATTTAGGCTATAAAACAGCTTTAACTATAGTTTAGTGTCCAAACTAAACTATATAGTTAAATACAGTTTAGTCTTATTACTAAACTATAGAGAAGTTTACTCTTTAGACTAAGACTATAGTCTTGACTATACTTTAGACTTAGACTATAGTCTGAACTATAGTTTAGCCTTTAGACTAAAACTATAGTCTTAACTATAGTTAGTCATTAGACTAAAACTATAGTCTTAGCTATAGTTTAGTCTTTAGACTAAGACTATAGTCTTAACTATAGTTTAGTCTTTAGACTAAGACTATAGTCTGAACTATAGTTTAGCCTTTAGACTAAAACTATAGTCTTAACTATAGTTTAGTCATTAGACTAAAACTATAGTCTTAACTATAGTTTAGTCTTTAGACTAAGACTATAGTCTTAACTATAGTTTAGTCTTTAGACTAAGACTATAGTCTTAACTATAGTTTAGTCTTTAGACTAAGACTATAGTCTTAACTATAGTTTAGTCTTTAGACTAAGACTATAGTCTTAACTATAGTTTAGTCTTTAGACTAAGACTATAGTCTTAACTATAGTTTAGTCTTTAGACTAAACTATAGTCTTAACTATAGTTAGTCATTAGACTAAAACTATAGTCTTAACTATAGTTTAGTCATTAGACTAAGACTATAGTCTGAACTATAGTTTAGTCTTTAGACTAAAACTATAGTCTTAACTATAGTTTAGTCTTTAGACTAAAACTATAGTCTTAACTATAGTTTAGTCTTTAGACTAAGACTATAGTCTTAACTATAGTTTAGTCTTATCATTTTTTAACTATAGTTTAGTTTGTTGACTACTTTAAACTTTAGTTTAATTTTGCAGCTTAAGCCTTGATTCAGAATTTGTTTTTATTTTATTTATTCATTATGAAAATTGTGAATTATGATTTTATTCACTTGAGATGACCATTTCTAATGTGGGGCACCCACCGAGTGGGTCACATTTACATTGAGTGAATCAAACACACTTTAATTGTTTGAAGATGAATTAGTCGAGTGTTATTGGCAGTATAGTAGTTTAAAACAGCATTTGGGCTGGCACAAATGGGCAGACAGACAGCAACAACAAGAACATCTACATCGCCACCAATAAAGAAAATACAGCAACAAGATGATGATGATATTGATGTGAATGTGGATGATGACAACGACAACGACGTTGAAAAAGATTATGATGATGAGACCGACCGACCGGCCAGCCAGCCAGCCAGCCATCAAGCTAGAGCCAGTCAGCCAGTTACGATTGTGTGTATGAGTGTGTTTGCAAAAATCGAATCAAATGAGTGTATACTTGTTGTTAAATAGCTGGGCGGAACAAGATGAGATGATGGGCAATTATCTGCGGGAGGTCTGGCATTGGAGAGCTCTATAATGAAATGCTACAAATATGGGTTACTTAACAATTCTTCATACATATAAACATTGAATCAAATGGACAGACAATTTCTACACATGTAGTCATATTAGTGTTATAGTTGTTGTTGTTTTTTTTTTCATTTAGATACATAAAACTAAATTGGGAGCTTTTTTTTTTGGGGACTGTGAAATTTTGTAAAGTCGCCTTAAATCCTTTTGTTGTTGCTGTTGTTGGTGTTTGTTTCTTTGGTTTCTAAAAAGGTGCAAATTCGATTCAAACAAGTGCCAGCAATTGTAACAAACATGTTGCCATTTGGACAGACGAACAGCTAAACATACAGACAAACTTCACATTCAAAAGTCGTTGTTTTCACCAAGACGCTATTAAAGCGCTTCGGCTTAAGCTTCTGTGGTGTTTTCTTTCAACAGCAAAAGTAGCCTAAACAGCAACAATAATAACAACAACAATAAAGTTGCAAATAAAACATTTAGTGGATGTGAGTCTTTTATGTTCGTTTTTATTTTGACATGTTTCTTTTTGTTTTTGTTGTTGTTGTTGTTTTCTTTAAGTTTTTGTGTGGCTGCTACAGCCGCCCGATGTTGTAGTCTTTTGTAAAGCTTAATTTAAAAAGAAGGCGCCAGGCCAAGACTCTACAAATGAATTAGGGCGTTTTTAAACTTTAGTCATTTTTTTCTGCTGTTTTTTTTTCTTTTGCTATTTCTGCTGTAAGACGAGAAAACAAACTGACACACGAATCACAATTACTGTGAAAATCTTTATAATAAATGAAGCGTTTCATGTTAAACTTTCAAACAAAATCGCACTCCTAACTTCAATATTAAAAACAATTGCAACAACAACAACAACCACAACTACAACTACAAGTTCACATATTCCAAGTAATCTTCTTCTAGAAGCAGAAAAGCCAGCAGAAGAATAAGAATGACGAACTCCATCCGACTGACAATTGTTCTTCATGAGAAATAGTTCTTCAAAATTTCTATTCACATTGATTTGTTCATTTCTTTTCAGTTCGTTCAGTTTTTTCTTATTGATCAAATATTTATGACTTGAACATGAATTAACAATTTTTTATGTTCTTGTTTTCTGTTCATCTTGTTGTTGTAGTTTTATTTGTAGAGTTGGATCAAGTCAAGTCAAGAGTTTAAGTTGATTTCAAGCATTTGAAATTTTGAAAACAGTATTCAATCATTGGCAAAGTATGTATTTTTAACTACTACAACAACTACTTACTGCTGCTGCTGCTGTGTGCTCGCTACTTTGGTGGTAGATATTTATTGTGGTCTAGGGACCACCAAAAGAGTTACAAAGAATCAATATAACGGCTATTTAGGATGAATGAATATGAAGTTCAAAGCGAAATTCAAATGGAAAAATAAATTTTTCATATGAATTTTGTTTTAAATTTTTGCAAAATTTTATAAATTTACTTCCTTCTTGGAAGCATATGGCTTCCACAAAGTTTTTGTGTCTTTCTATATAAGATTGTGTTGTCACAGATCTGGGATTATCGAACGTCTCTAGGTCTTGATTGGATATATTCGACTGGTTGGCCAGTTAAGCTCTTATTCTGTTCTAGTTTAGTGTTTGTTCAGTTCTAGTTCAGTTCTAGTTCAAGTTTAGTTCTTGTTCAGTTCTAGTTCAATTCTAGTTCAGTTCTACTTCAGTTCTAGTTCAGTTCTAGATCAGTTCTAATTTAGTTCTAGTTCAGTTCTAGCGCAGTTTTATATCAGTTCTACTTTTTAATTCTCTTCTTTTTCAATTTTTATATTTATCACATTCTTCGCCTGTATCTCTACCTCCTCTTGCTGCCTTCTTATTATTATTATTATTTTTTCATTTCGGCCTTTACATCACTTGTACTTGGAAAAATACATGTCTTTGACTTTGTTATCCGGTTCGTAAGACCATAAAATACTTTTTTATTATTATGTTCTTTTTGTGTGACGAGAAGCTTTAAATGCTTTGGATATGCGAATTTAGTGTTTCCAAAGAAGATTTATAAATTTTGAGGTTAAATTCGTTTTGTAAGATTAAATTTTCTAAAAAGAAATCTAAATCATTTCAAAAATTTGTAAAAAATCTACATCAGAAGATTTAATTTGTATTTAGAAAGTAAAGTTCTTCGGTACCAGCTGGTTGATTATAGAAAATGAAATAGTTTTATGTCGAAAGACATCCGGTTTGAAGGACCTCAAAGAATATAAAATTCTCCGGAAGATATAATTAATATTTATAAAGCATAATTGACCGTTCTAGATGATTATTTATCGATAAACGAAAGAGATTTTTGCGAAGGTATCCAGTTCGAAGAACCGCAAAAGAGAAACAATTTTTCTGAAATTAAAACTGAATTAAAAGACTCGAATGGAGACATTTAAAATTTGCAAATACTAGTTAAAATTGTTAAAATTGTCTCTAATATTCGAAACGTTTTAATTAATATTTAAATGTGATTTTTATTTAAGGAAAACAAATTGTCAGATTAGTTTAATCCGGCTCGAGGTACCATAAATAGTCGCATGTCTATAAGATTTATTAATCTTAATTGTTTTTTAATTAAAAAAAGTGAACTTTCAGTAGTGGAAAATATTTTTAAGGTTCTAATTTCTTAATTGAAACATAAAGCAGCTGTCTTCAAATTCGTTCCTTCGAAGTATTTCATGTCGGCGATATAAACAAATTATCCTATTATCCACTAAAAATAAAATTCGGATTAATTTCCATTCCAAAATTTCTTTAAAAAGATAACTAAACACCTAGAACTTATTTAACGAGATATATTTACTATAAAATGTTTTCTTGAGAAGAAAGGAAAGTCTTGAAGATAAGAAATTGCAAATCACAAAAATTGCTCCATAACTAAAGATCTTTATAGTATAGAAATCTTTATAGATCTTTCTTTCTCCAATTTTATTTTAAATATATGAAACAATTTTTCAAATTAGGGAAACGTGTTTTCCATTTTAAAACCAAAAGGCGCCCGCCTAGCAATTTTGGTGATATGATATTTTCTTAAGGAGTTTTCTGCTGCTGCTATCAGTTACGTTTTAGTCCTTTATCTTTTTTTGAATGTAAATCTCATAATGAAAAGGAAACACCAACATCTTCACAATTGTATGGAACTAAATACTTGACAAGATAATTAAACACAAAAGATAATCCAAATCCTTATTTATTGTTAACAAAAAAAAATTGCACTGAATACAGATCTTTAAACACTGGGAAATGGAGAGGGAGAGAAAAAAGGAATTATTCTACCGCAAATAAATGTCTGAAGACAGGACTTGCACTCTAACAAAGACAATTAAACATATTTATTCTTTAAGAAGATCCTAGAACACACTCAGAAAAGTATATTATACCCATCATTATCATCATCATCATCACAAGCCGCAGGAAAAAACGCTCTGTTTCTCAAAATATGGCAAATTGGCATTTTCCTAGCAAGTGTCGTTTTTGAATAGTTTTGCTAAAAAGAAAAATCCGACATTTTGTTTTTCTTTTATTTTCTCTCTTTGGAAATACTTTTATTTTATTTTGTTTGTTTCATGCTATTTTTCTTTTTGATATTATTGTAAACAACGGTATTATAGTACTAAATACTAGGAACTACTAAAAAAAAGAAGAAGACATATTATTTAAATAGAAAAAAATAAAATAAATACAAATTATACAGTGGGAAAGAAAAGGAAATTCCATTAGACTTTCATAGCGAAAGATTGAGATCTAGGCAAGTTTGTGATCGCTTAAAGAGTATCTAGTTCGAAGGACCATATGAAAAATTCAAATATTTTTTTTAATGTTATTAAGATAAAGTCCTTTCACGATATATTGTTTGTAGGACCTTATAGAGTTTTCAAACAATAGTTGTTTTCTTTATTAAATATGCTCGATCAAATCGAGATATTGTACTGTATTATTAAGTTCTTTATGGTCCGACTCGAAGAACCATAAAGATCATTTAAGCGCTGGAAATCGTGTGGTATTGAAATTTTTTCTAAATTTAAAATATATCGATAGTTTTTGTTGTGTGAGTATCTTTTGAAAGAACCATTAGGTTCCCATTATATGTTTCAAATTTATTTGTTCTAAATATGCTCGATAAAATCCAGGCAGAGTCCCGACAACATTCACATTAAGGTATTATGAATAACATTTAAGTGTATTTTGTTCTATATCCGTGTTGAAATCCAAGCGGAGTTTAAACTTTAAAGTTTTTTTTTAAATTCGTTAACAATTAAAACAGACAAACTGAATAATTTGATGCATTATATTTTTAAATCAGCTCAAATTAAGTCTGATTCGAAGGACCATGCTATTTTCAAAAGGGAAGAACCTTAATTAAAATAAAATTCAAATATTCCAAAAAAGCTTGAAATTGGAGAAATCTTTTAAAAGGCACTAAGCTAACAAGGATGTTAGTTTGTTAAAAGTTATCAGTTTGGTAGGACCGTAAATAATTTTCAGTCCTCTGAATAGAAGCTTTCAGCCTAGAAAGAGGAAAAACTGAAGGTTTAACAGTTGTATTCACAGTTGACAATAACAAACCAGTTCAAAGGATCATGGAGAAATTAAAATCCATTAAAAGAAGATATCACTGGCTTCAGATCATTGAGGTTATAACTAAAGTCAAAATTAAACCAGTTAGAAGGACCATAAAAAAAGCTAAAATCCTCTGAGAAGAATTGGGGTTAACAAAATTTTATCACCAACTGTATGTATTATACATCGTTATCATGTACATATATGTTTTGTTAGTGTAACTACAACATGAACAGAAAAAAAAGAAGACTGAACTCATTGTGTAAATACAGGCCAGTAATAAACATACAAAACGATTTTATGCTTGAAGGAGAAAGAGGATTAAGTGTTATCATTTCACTTCATAGTTTTTTGTTTTTTTTTTGTCTACAAAACAACAACTGCAACAACACAAAGTAAAACAAAAAATACATAGAAAAATATCTTTACATACAAACAAACATAACATAACATATTTCTGGCAACATTTAACATTTAAAAACTCAACAACAGCAGCAACAACAACAATTAGTTAGCGAATAATCGCAATAGAAGAGGCTGTATGCTCGAGTACAACAACAAGCATTAAGATTTAATTGGATGTAAATAAGACCAACAATTTCTTAGGCATTTTTTTTCTATTTTTAATAGAAGAAAAATATTATTGTTTTTAGTTTTGTTTTGTTTTTTTTTTATTTCTACAAGAATTTAATGATTTGTTATTAAGCCGGAATAATTATCTGTGTCATTATTGTTTGAATATTTTTAAATGAAAAAAAGGCCTAAACAATTAATTTCTAAAGAGATTTTTCTTAGATCTGTTTAGGGATGTAATTGTTGGATAAACATCTATAGAAGGAAATAATATTTTGATTAGGGCTGCAGGGATGCTTTTGATTAGGGCAGAGCCAAATGCAATCAAACTGTTTAAAAACGCTCGTAGCTGCATTAAGCTCTAGACTTATATTAGCATTTATCCGGTTTGAAGGACTATAAACAATTTTCAATTATTATTTGAGTTTAGTGCCTCCATTCGTTAGAATCTTAATAAATTTTAGCGGCATATTTGCATTCGATTATTTTTGGGAACCATTCAATAACAATAAAGTTAAATCTGGTTCAATAGACCAAAATGCAAACATCCGCATCGAAGTGTTATGAAGAACATTTAAGTGTATTCTAATTATTTTTGTTCTATATCCCTGCAGAGTTAAAGTCTTTTAAATTCGTTATCAATAATTCAAATTAAATCAATCCAACTGAATATTTTGTATATATAGAGTATTTTAAATGCTGTTGTGAAGTCTGGTTCGTAGGACCATCAATATATACAATTTTCTAAAATGGCAAACTACAACTAATCTAAAATTCGAATATTGCAAAAAAAACTTGAAATTGGAGGGGTCTTTTAAAAGGCACTAAGCTGATAAGCACTCGCAGTTGAAGGATCATAAATTTGGTCAAAAGAGTTACAGATCGAATGGCCACAAACAAGATGAATTGACAAAAGAAAATACATTAAGGAATCGTCAACACAGCATTTCCATTTACCTTTAACCTCTTACACCTTCTTCTTATAATAATGAATTCGAAAATTTGGAGAAATAAATCTTCAATACTGTGTTCCGAAATATGCATCAACTATAAATTATTTTTATTATATATGAACCTGTAGACTTCCTGCAGTGTTGTTTTCAATTTCATTTTCATGACATTCACGCAATCAGTTTGGAACGAGCCATATATATTGTAAATTTAGCGAAAGTTGTCTTTACTAAGGAAGTTTATACCTCAAAGAAGAGGTTGCAACAACTCAGATATAGTTTTGGAAATCCTTCAATTATTAAGTCTTCTTCTGAACAGTTCTTTGGCCTTTTTCAAGAAAAGATTGCAAAAGATTTCCCATTAGAAGAAAGAACTTTTGGAAGTTACAACTCCTTTTGAGTTATGCAAGTTTTCTCAAATTGGCCATCACAAACGTGATCGCCACATTTTCACATAGCTGGGAGCTTGATGTGGGAGTTTATAGCCAATTTGAACGTTAAATATAAACAGGATCATTTCGAACTCTGCAAATTACATGTATAAAAAATATTATCAGAATAAATCCTAAACTCTGACGAAGTGAAACTGAAAAACTTTTTTGCGAAGAACCACATAAAACTTTAGCGACTTCGAACATTTGATAAGCTCATTCTCACGACATTTGAATCTCCTTTTCCGAACGATCGGACTAATAAGTTAGTTCCGAAGTAGTGTCTTGGGTTTAGTAAAATGGATGGGTCATCAGAATAGTCAACATTTATGACAGGTTACACTACCGACTACAAATAAGCTGGCTGAACAGTCTGTACATAAGAGGAAAGAGAAGAGTAACCGTTAGTCCAAATTTCGAAGATTTCCCTGATAGAGGGTGCTAGCTCCAAGAGTACTACCTCGAAGCTCTCCCTGTGCTGGACAAACACCAGGTAATACGATTAATACCTGTAAACTCATTTATCCAACTTGTTAACGTACTTTCGTATTGCCTAACACCAATGCGAACCTTGATATAAGTCGAAATGTAAATAACTTTGTGTTTTGAGTAAGAGCTCTGGAAAGAGTGTAAAATTACACTAAACTTGTTAATTACAGTTGAAGGTAGCCGTAGGTTGTTAATGATATGGAACTTGAATCTTCTGTAGAAGAATATTAAGATCTTAGCAAAGCTAATATTAAGTAGGAACCGTATTGCAAGGCAATTATCAAGAATTTCTCCATTTTGATGAGAGTCCATTTGAAGAGTGTATTTCAAAATGTCTTTACAACTTCCTTTAACCCTCCAAAGGAAGAAAAAAATGTCATTTCAATTTAAATGTTTTCCGACATTTTAAACATGATTTTTTCTTCTTCTTCTTCCTGGCGTCACCATCATACGGAGGTGTCTTTGATAGTGAGTGAATGAGTGAGTGAGCGAGTGAATGAATGGTACAGCTTTTAGGGAAAAAGCTGATTGTAAAAATGCTTGTTATTTACACAATAAAAAGTGTAAAATTGTCGTTGCCGTTGTTGAATTTTTAAATACCCCTAATTAGATTTAATATCATCGAAGACAGACGACGTGCATTCAGTTGTTTTACTTTTGATTCGTTTTTGGTTGGCAATGACGAGTACGAATCTTAAATATTTGTTTGTGGATTGTTGTTATTGTTATTGTTGTTGTTGTTACTGTCGTTTGGATGTATGTTTATTTGTGATTGTGATGTGATCTGATCCGGGGTATCCATACCAAAATCTAAACATAAAACAATGGCTTGATTTGATGTTTGATATGCAGAAGAGTACTTCATTAAAAAAGATTTGAAGATGAGAATGTTTTCCTGCTTGAAAACGTCATTAAGAAAATGACAATCTTGAAAATCATTCGCTACTTATAGTTGTTGTTGTTGTAGTTTCTTATTTCTTTCTTTTGTGATATATTTGTTTGTTTGTTTGTTTTGTATGGCGTTTCACAAAGAAACAAACAAACAAACAAACAAACAAACAGATCGAAATTAAGAAAAAACGGCTTAAAGGGTAATGAAAGAAGAATACATAAACAACAATAACAACAAAAACAAATAGCAACAACCACAACAACGACAACAACAGCAACAACAGAAATAAGCCAAAAAGATATCACAACGCAAATACAATTCTTTGTTTTAAGAAAATTTTCGACTGGCGCCACTTGAAGATCAGACACGAAAGCGCATTGCTGCTCAAAAGCTCACAAAGCTGAAATTTCGACATTTAAAAAGAAGCCGAAGAGACCAAAGCCGCGAACACACAAACACACTCTCTTACACACACACACATACACACTCACAGTTAAGTTATGAACTTGAAAAACTTTGCCGAATATAAAAATACCCTTCATCTTTCTACACCCAAATAAATCTCAAATATTTGGACAGAATTGGACTTCGTCTCCGTCTTTAAGTTTATCCAACCACAAGTGTTTTAAATGAACCGTTAATATCTTAATATTAATCATTATTAAAAGCTTGAAAAACTTAAACTTAATTAAGTTCAACTTATCTTTCTTAAGTTTTATTAAACTAATTAGAATTTGATATGCCTTATATGCCTCAAGTAGTGTCGTCAGCTTGTGATCTGCAACACGAAGCTTATACACCAACAACATCATCAATAACTTTTAAAACAAAAACAATAACAACAACATGAAGAGAAAAACAACAATAATAATATAACCGGAATAAATAAAATAAAGTGAAATCAATGAAAACAAATGAACTCCTAAATGCAAAAGGACATGAGCAATAACACGACGTAAGGATTTAAAACACAACAACAAAAAGAATCACAAACAAAAAATGAAAGGGAAAAAAATCTCAAAATACATAAAGTTTTTGATCAGTGCCGCCGCCGTAACAGAAACGCGCACAGTCGCACATTTGTAGCCGCTACCTAAGGCGCCACTTGGACAATTTGATTGTCGTCAGTTACTTGTAAATGTGGCAGTACAAATGAATTGTAGATGCTGCTGCCGCCTCATCGTATGGAGGAATTGCTTAAAATTCTGCATAGTAATTTTTTTTTTAAACTCCTTTTCTGCATTCTTTTACTTTGCGTTTGCATTCTATTCTCTTTCTGGCGATGTGAAATATTGTGCTGCGTATTAAACTAGAATTTAATCTATTTGCCTTTTTGCATTTTGATAAATTGCACCAGTAAGAGTGTAAAATTACACTAAACATGTTGATTACAGTTGATGGTTGCGATTGGAAATTTATTTAAATGGATGTTGGCAACATTTTTCTTAGTTCTTTTCTTTTTCTCCTTCATGTGTGTGTGTGTTATGTCTGGCCGGAAGTCTTTACTACACTTAGCGTTTGTAGAAGATTAGGAAGATGGAGAGGATTGTTTGACATGCAAGTAAGTTAATGAGAAATAAAGTTTGTTAGATTTTGCATGTCAAAATGAAGTTTGAAATGATGTTGAGAAAATGGTGGATTTTCTTTAATTTGTATTACCATTTTGGAGGATTGAAGGAGGTAAATGTCTTGTAACGCCTTAAACAAAGCGAAGTTTGCAAAATTCATTTAAATCATTTTCGCATGTCCATATTTTTATCAGTGGACGTACGTTTTATGTTTATGTGCCCAGAAGAGGTCACACTGGCAAATTCCTTAGATTTCAAAAAATTGTTGGATAGATTCTTGGTTTCTTCTTTAAACGGTTGTAAAAGGATTGCTGGTGCTGCTTTTGTCTAACCAAATATTTTTCTCCAGTAATAATAATGAACTATTTTAGACTTTCTCGGATTGTGTAAAAAGAAATGGTAGAGTCTTCCCATTATAAGCTTTCGGGGTATTGATTTAAAGTTAAATATAGTGTTGTGGTTGTCGAAGGAATGGAACTTAAACTATTAAACATTCAAATCTGTTATATCAGGTTAATTTCCAGGAAAAAATCACCTTCATATTTTCCCTTGAAATCGTTTTGATTATCAAAATTGTTTCTTCTCCTTCCAAAAAGACTGTTTTGCGTTTACACTTAATAATGTTAATTTCTCATTATTCTTATTATTATCTTCGGAGTTTTCTGAGGTTATTTCTTAGATCATTTGAGATGTACTTTATTGCAGTTTAAAATGATTACTTTCCAGATTTTTTAAAAGGAATAACAAAGAATTCTCATTGCTAAGCTTTCCGGGTATGTGAAGAAAGAATGATTACGTTCCTTTTTAATTTGAACTTAATTATGATGTTGTTATTGTCGGAAAGATAAACTTTGAATTGTTTAATATTCAAATCTGTTATATCAGTTTCATTTCTACGAAGAGATCATAATCACATCTTCCTTTGGATTCCCAAAATAAAATTCTTTGTAATATTCTAAATTCCACTTTAAAATAATTCCTTAAGCGTTATGTTGGATTTGGAAAGAGACTGCGAAGAAAAAACGTCAAAACCATTGTAAAATAACATTATTTTCCCATACTCTTTCCTAAGAATCATTCCGCAAGTTGAAATTCCTGAAGTTGGATGTTCTGGTTTAAGCTTTATCTGTTGGAAAGCGAAATTTATCAAAAGATGAACAGGTCACAGGCCACAAAATTTTAAAAATATTGAATTAAAAATTAAGATTGTGAAGTTCCGAATTTTCCTCGAAGCATTTGGGAATTTCCACAGGCGTTTAATATCTTTCCGGTTAAGTCTTTTTCCAACACTTTCTTCAGGTTTCGCAATTTTTCGTTTAAAAGTCATTTAATTACAAATTTGCACTCAAATTTCACGAGGTTGTTTATCCAATTCTAGAAATTTAAATGTTAGAAATGAAGCATTTGGAAACTTCCACAGGCGTTTAATATCTTTCTGGTATTTTCCTGAGTTAAGAAAAACTTCAGGTTTCGCAATTTTTCGTTTAAAAGTCATTTAATTACAAATTGCACTCAAATTTCACGAGTTTTATCCAATTCTAGAAATTTAAACGTTAGAAATGATGTAGTTTCTATTAAAGAATTTATATCTGCATTAAAATGATTTTCAGTGACAACAAATTTCGAAACTGAAATTGTGTCATTCGATTTTTTCGAATTTGATCTTACAGAATCTTCAGATTTCAAGTTCTCTGATTTTGATTTCCCAAACAGAGTCGATATATATAAACGATCTGGGCTGTTTCTTCGAATTTAAACTTGACTCACAGTACATTTTGTCATGATCTTCGGTAGCACTATTAACTTTTCGAGTTTAACGTTTCGAGTCTTATGGAATACACAATTTGGTCTTTCATTATTGATTGAAGTTTCCAATTTGAACTTCCTTATTTAAAGTATCCTTTCTTATTCCCATCATAAATATAGAAGACAATTTTGAACACTCATCTCCCTAACGCTTAATCATTTGCAATAGTGACAAGTTTCTGTCTAACAAGAAAAAATAATTGAGAGAGCAATAAGTGTTACATTACAGCCAGGATGCAATATGGTCACAAAGTCAACGTACTGTAACGGATGTTTTATTTCGGCGGAAAAAGTAACACGATTTTCGACACATGATCGGAAGGAAGAGTGTGTTTGAAATTGTTACTATCCGTTGGCAAATGTTCGCTTATGCAAGCACTAGACCATAAGTAACTGTAATTTTTCTTGTCAAAATATTTATTGTCATTTACGCCAAACTAACGAATATAAATTTTAATGTGACCATCAAATAAAATTAAAGTCTTTAAAATTATTCTAAACAATTTCCCAAAAAGGCAGAAAAACAACCCTGTTAAGTGGGAAAGAGAGAGAGAGAAAAGAAGATAAGAGGAGTTCTATTTTTCTGTTTTTGTTTGTTTGTTTGTTGGGTGAAAAGGATCTATTGAAACTTAATTGCTAACGACAGTAAGCAATAAAATTTATGACTTACAAATAATACAACAACAACAACTAACAACAATAGAATACACGCTACAGCTAAATATACTAGATGCTCCTCTACTCTACTCTACATTATAACATGTGAGACAAAAAACACATCATGTGAAGATGATGATGATGATGATGCTGATGACGACAACGACGAGTATTCAGGAAATTTTTTGAATGAAGTGCATTTAGTAAAGTGGTGGAAGTTTTTCATTGCGAATGAATGGTATTGTATTTTTTTTCTAATTTTATTGATATAGAAAAATAAATTTCCGCTCCAAGTTCTCTAAATCAATTCAATTTATTTTATTTTGGATAATTTTTTTTTCGTCAGACAACCAACATGAAATTTAGAAGAAGAAAACAAAATAGTTCAAGTGAATTCATTTGGGGAGTGTTTAACTTGGAATGTTTAAAAGGTTTTTCTAACGATAATGTTATTGTTGTTTGTTATTGTTTGAATTTGGATTTATTTTCAATATTTTATTGAAATCGATTTAATTGCATTTGAGGGTGTAATTTTAGCCTTTCGAATTATTTCTTTTCACAATTGTTGCACACATCAAAAATATTAATTACATTTTAGATTTAGAGGTTGTTTTTGTAAGTAACAATGTTTAACAAATCAAACAAACAACAAAGAAACATCACAACTCACATCACTAACAATATCATCAACGAGGGTTTTGAAATTAAGAGATCTTTTGTGAATTTCGTTTTTATTTTTTCTTTTATTGTTTAGATTTTCAAATCCAACTCAACACAATACAAATACAAATACTTTAATTTATTAATTCCAATAATGATGATATTGATGAAGATGATGGTTTTGAAATTATTTTTAATTTCATTTCATTTTTAAAATGGGATTTCTTTAATTGTTGTTGGATAATTGTGAATGTATAACGAAACATATTTGAAATGCTATAAAATTTCAAATACATTAAATATTACTCCCTCTAATATCACTCCCTCTCTTTGTTTTAAAAGAGAATTGCAATAGAAGTTTTCTCTTCCAATCTAATTCGCTAACTCAATGATCGAAACATAATATTCCAGGGATTATAAAAAAACCAAATGATTCTTTAGATTCTTAAAAAGTAAAATTTAGAAGATCTGGAGATCATATATCTAACTCTTTCATCTTGGTGTAAAGTTTAAAGTTCGCTCGATTTTCACAACAAATTGGGGTTGAATTTTAATTTTTGGCTATAAATTAGACTGAAGATCATTTATGATATTCCAATGAGTATGACGAGATGAGTCTTAATGCCTTTAGATCATTCACGATCGTTCAATAATCCTAATTTAAAAAGAGCATTGTTATATCAATGTTATTTTCAAATCTTATCGATTTATTTATCTCGCTCTCTGAATTATCGAAAGAGAGTATTCCAAGGATTTTGTTAAGATAACTGATCTTTCTTAGTTTGACTCTTATAAAGAAGTCTTCTGATTCTTTTAAAGAAATTTTCAGAACATCTGAAGATCATAGGCGATCTCTAAATTAGGATATCGAGACAACAATTTATAAAACTCTTCCATATTCGCTTTAACTTAACTTTGGTTATGCTTTACTTACAAGATCATCATGTTATTCTTCAAATTCTTAAAAGGAACCACGCAAATTCTTTATAAGATATAGAGATTATTTCTGAAAATTAGTTCGCTCTCTTTCTATAATATTTATTTAAAAAAGATTATTGTTATATAGCACTTTTTCAAATCTTAAAGATTTATTTATCACTCTCTCTCTCCCTCTCGTCTTCGTTTAAAGTGAACTTCACGTGTACCTTCTTAAATAGTTTTGTAATTGATTATTTTAAAACTTTTGGCATTAAAAGTAGACTCAAATTCTTTTACAATATTATCCAAGGAATATAACTAGATCTGTATATAGTTATTCTCCACATGCTTAAAGAGAACCTTGCAAATTGTTTGGAAAATCTAAAGATCATTAATAATCGATAAATTAGGATTTCACTTAACTTCATTTTAAAACTTAAGAAACTGTATTTCAATAAATTAATAAAATTTAAGTTAATTTTTAATGTAAATTTTATTGAATTTAGTGGCGAAAATAATCTTAAGCAAATTTTTTAAGGAATAACCTCCACATTCTTTACAAGATATAGAGATTATTGACGATTGATATGTTTGGATTTCGGAAATGTAAATTTTTTTATATTCTCTTATCATCTTACTAAATATTAATCCTGATCTAAGTTAAGTTGCAATAGATGTAGACAATTATCGTCCGTATAAATTCACAACTAGATCGGTTTTAAAATGATATACTAAGCAACCAATTTTCGGGCTGAAAATTCAATCTTTCTGGTTAAATCGAAGTTTACAGGTGTTTAATGATAATCAGTTTCAAGTATTTCGAACTGTAACAATACCAAGCTTTTTATTTGACAAACATGACACCCCTCGTCATTGATTAGGATCAGCTGAACTTAAATTGCCACAGCTGAAAAAATTGATCCGATCAGACTTTGTACCCAAACATTACCACTACATTTTCTTTAATGGATTTTGTAGAGAAATAGAGTCCAACATTCGCCAACAATTAGTTTTAAAAACTGCCAATAATTCGGCAAAATAGGGACTGGTAAACGTGCATTCGTTTACTGCTGTTGTCATGACAACAGCACACAATCTGGGGAATAGTCAGCGCTATTTCTAGACTCTCGTTTCTTGAAAGAGAAAGCGTCGTTTGCGGCCGCTTAGGCTTTCTTTCTTTCCTTTCCATTAAGGAGAGGATTGCTATTCTGTTCCTTAAGCTTGCCGAATATTACATCATGAAATCATTAAATAATTTTCAAAATTTTAGGGAAGGAACGAAGAAATCGAAATTCTTATTTTAATTCAAAACGGCAGTGCTTCACCAGAAATTAGAATTGCCAATTACCAGACCTCTTTGATGTCAAAGCGCGATTATGATCGGCCATCGGTAGGATTAGTTCAAGTAAGACATTAATCCTACTAAGAGTACTAAGATCATCATTTTCAACTTTGAGCGATTCTTAGTTAAAGCGATCTTAGTCAAAGTCCCAAATGGGTTAAAAGAATTTTACAACAATATTCTTTTTTTAAATGATTCGCTACAAAAAACTGTCACTTTTACTAAACTCCGCTTACAACTTAATATCTCAGAGTTCCCATCAAAGTCACTTGTAAAGGAAGCGATCATTATTCCTTTCAATTGTTCCCTTTGAAAATGTTAAAAGTCATTTTTTAAAAAGTGCTAATAAATCTCAATTTGGCGAAATGCCAAAATGTCAATCATAATTTAATTGAATTAAAAAAACAAAAACAAAAAAAAAAAAACGTTACTAAAAAGATTTGCTTGAGTGTTTACAGAGAAATAAATAAAAATTCAAGTTTCAGAGAAAAAATCTGAAAATGAAAAGAATGCAGAACTAATTAAAATAAAAATATTAAATTTTTTTATTAACACATAGATAATTTCACCCCGACAATGTCTGTTTCAACACATGAAACGCTTGAATAGTTAGAAAATAAACGCAATCAGCCAGCGTCAAATTCCATGCACCAGTTGCAACTCTCTTACATACTCTACAAATGTACATATGTATATGTATGGATGGATGTATGTGCAACATTTTGTATATAAACAAACAAATAGTTTTTTTTTAATTTAATTTTATTTTTTTGTAATGAAGAGGAGGATGCTAAAATAGATTTGAGGAAACTTCAGTGACATAATGCGTACGTGCCAGGGACACATACATTTACTATTTTTTCATCCTCTATTTTGTTTTTGTTGCGGGCTTTTTAACTAAATAAATGTTGGAGCAAAAAATTGGCGTTGACAAGCTGAACATGAATTAAGATTTAAAATACAAAATCTTTTTTGTTTTCTGCTGTTTTCAGAACATGAGATTTGAGGAATAAAGAAAGGGTGTGTAAATGTTTATGTCCCTACAGTAGACTTCTTTGTTTTATTAGCTTTACGCCTGGCGCTTCAATTTCACTATCTTATAAAACATATCTGCGGAAATCTGGCGATCTAGGTTTCATATTTAAGCTGAGACCGCAACACATCAAAGTGTAGGGATTTAATTGTATAAAGAACTACAGTAGAGAGCAAAATAAAAAGAAAAACTAATTTGCAGTGAATAAAAATGGAATAGAATTGAACTAGAACTGAATTAGAACTGAACTAGAACTGAATTAGAACTGAACTAAAACTGAACTGGAACTGATCTGGAAATGAACTAGAACTGAATTGGAATTGAACTAGAAGTGAACTAGAACTGAATTAGAACTGAACAAGAACTCAACTAGAAGTAAACAAGAACTGATCAAGAACTAAACTAGAACTGAACAACAATTAAACTAGAACTGAACTACAATTGAATTGAACTGAACTGGAACTTAACTGGAACATATCTGGAACTGAACTAGAACTGAATTAGAATTGAACTAGAACTGAACTAGAACTGAATTAAAACTGAACTGGAACTAAACTGGAACTGAACTAGAATTAAACTAGAACTGAATTACAACTTAACTAGAAGTGAACTAGAACTGAAGAAGAACTGGACTAGAACTGAACTAGAACTGAAGAAGAACTGAACTAGAACTGAACTAGAACTGAAGAAGAACTGAACTAGAACTGAACTAGAATTGAATTATAACTGAACTAGAAGTGAACAAGAACTGAACAAGAACTAAACTACAACTGAATTAGAACTAGAACTTAGCTGGCATCAGAACTGGAAATGAACTGGAATTGAACTAGAACTGAACTCGATTTAGTTTACGTTCACCACTTTCTAAAGAGTTTTGCGTTTTGCAACTCAGTGTAGACATTGTAAATATTTATAGTGTCGTATTTTGGACAAATATAATACAATTTCCCAGACGTGATGGATATTTTGCTTCGGCTTTGATTTGCTTGTTGGCCGGACTTCCAATGAATTTATTCGGTACAGATCCCCATTGATCATTTCAATTGCTAAATATATAAATAGCAACGAGCATTACAGTCATCATTGAATTAAAGCCCAAAAACGTTAGGAGCTTTTAGACCATTTTGTATATTTTTCAGAATTTGAACCATTTTCCTCTCCCACTGTTTAGTTTAAAAAATGTGTGATGAGAGCTTATAAAAAAAATTCTTAGTCGCACAGATGATGATGATGACAGTAGTGATGACAGATTTCTACGAATTTTGGTATTTGGGTTAAAAGCCGCGGCGCTACTGTTTTCTTTCATGCATTACAAAACTGATGACGCTTAAGATATGTTTGATAGGCTACCAACAACCAACAACTTGAACGAATGAACAGATTTCTTTTCTTCTTATTGTTATTGTATTTCTATGACGGGTTTTGGAATCAATTCATCCCTAAACTTTCTTCGAAAGACTTAAAGAACATAAAGCCGAGAGAGTGATAGAAGGAGATGGAAAAAGAAGCAGATGGAAACAAAAAGTGCTGCATATTGTTTTTAATTGAAACGCGAATAAATTCTTTGAAATCAACAAGATGTTTGTTTACTTAGCGTTTCCAAAAGACAAAAACTTTTATTTTTTTATGAAATAAAAGCAAAAAACCGATAATTTACTTTTAAAGCAAAAAAGAAAAAAAAAGAAAAAAAAAAGAAAAAATTTGCATTAGATAAAGAAGAAAATACAATGTATTTAGTATCTATGTTTGTGGTTAATCGATTAAATTACATGCAAAATAAATACACTGAAAAAAATCTCTAATTTTATTTAATTTCTTTGCTTTTAATCTCTTTTTAGTTACCAATCAATAATTTTATGTCACCATTATAACAACAACTCATCTTTATTTTTTCCTCCCAAACCAACAATTCTATTTTACTCTTCATCATAATTTCCATAAATCAACAAAAAAGGATTCTAGAAAAGGAGCAGCGCAAAAAATATAGAATTACAAGTGAGTACTCATGCATTTAATAAAATCTTTTTGAAGCTTTAAAGCCAATAAATGAATAAGTGAATAAATGAAGATGATGATGGCAAGAGAGAGAGAGAGAGAAGAGAGAGAGACAGAAAAAAAATTGAAAAATAGAAAAAATAATAATTCTTAAAAAAAAGTGTGAGAATTTTACGGATTTGTCGTCTGAAAAGTGTTGGATTTATATGTATGACAACCGTCTGCTTATTACGCTGGGCTGATCAAAGCCACAACTTAATTTATGAAATTTATTTTATTCAGACAGATTGACAACGGTTGGTTAGGAAATGAAATGTTAACAAGAAATAGTTAAAAGTTTAAGGATGAAATTTAAAATTTTATTTAAATAAAATAAGACAAGAAGTGGAAGAAAAGTTAACGTGAAACGAAAAATAAACATTTGGAAATCGGTTTTCTAGTTCAATATTAATTTCAATTCTAAATCAGTTCTATTTCACTTACAGTTTTGATTCTAGTTCAGTTTTAGTTTGGCTCTACTTTAATTCTAGTTTCAGTTCTTCTTCAGTTCTAATTTCTAGTGCAGCTCTATTTCTGATTCCAGTTCTGATTAAAGTTTTGATTTCAGTTCTGTTTCTAGTTCTGTTCTAGTTCAGTTCTACTTCAATTTTAATTTCTAGTTCTGATTCTATTTTTTATTACAGTTCTGAATTTAGTCCTGATTCTTGTTCTGATTCTAAATCTTTTCTAGTTTAGTTCTAGTTCAGTTCTGGTTCAGTTTTAGTTCAGTTCTGGTTTAGTTCCAATTCAGTTCTAGTTCGGTTCTAATTCGGTTCTAGTTCAGTTCTAATTCAGTTTTAGTTCAATTCTACTTTAATTCTTGTTTAGTTCTGGTTAAGTTCTAGTTCAGTTAAGTTCAGTTTTAGTTCAGTTCTAGTTCAGTTCTAATTCAGTTTTAGTTCAATTCTACTTTAATTCTTGTTTAGTTCTGTTAGTTATTCGGTTTTAGTTCAGTTCTAATTCATTCTCTCAGTTCTAGTTTAGTTTTTAGTTCTAGTTCAGTTCTAGTTATTTAATTCTTCAGTTCTAGTTCAGTTCTCAAGTTTCTACTTTAATCTGTATTCTGGTTTAATTCGTTTTAGTTCAGTTCTAATCATTCTCGTTCAGTTCTATTTAGTTCTAGTTCAATTCTACTTTAAATTCTTGTTTGTTCAGGGCTAAGTTTCTAGTTAAGTTCTGATCATAACTTGTTTCAGTTCTAATTCCGTTCTAGTTCTGATTCTTGTCCGACTCTAGTGATTCCTGTTCTATTCAGACTTTAGCTCTGTTCCAGTTCAGCTTTATTTTACTACAAAGATTTCTTTACAAATTAATCTTAATTACCAGCATCTTCTGTAGAATCTCTTAATTTTCTTCTCAGAAAATGATTAAAACATAAAAACTTTATTCTCTAATTTTTGCAAAAACATTTGAATAAATTAGAACTTAAGTAGACGAATACAAACATTCCGCTTAAATAAGTCAATCGATTCTTTGACATAATTATTTTTATTATTTTCATATTCTCTCCCCGTTTCTTTGAAGCTTTTTCTTTTTGTTTTTTGCTTTGGAAGAGTTTAAATTGAATCACATAAATTTTCTACATGTGATTATTTTTTGTGATTTTTTTCCTTGTTGTTGTATTAAGAAGACAAGACTTCTTAGTATTTAGTTGTTTTTGATGTAGTTGTTGTTGTTATTGTTGTATCTGTGGAAATTATAAAGCTTAATAATCTTAATTGAACATTCATTCATTGAAGCCCCAACAAGTTGGTGGTCTACAATCTTTAACCAGTTCCAAAAAAAAAAAAGAAGAACATTGTTGTTGTTTTGTTGTTCTCGTGTATGTGCTGTTGTTGTTGTTTTTATTTAATATTTTTTTTTATTCAAATGTCTCATCTTCTTAAGTGAGCTATTGTGTGGAGATTGTATGTTTGTTTCGTTTCGTTTCCTTTCATTCATTCCATTTTTACCACCATAGTGGGTGAATGTGAGTGAGACGCGTTTTATACGTCCATCAGCAAATTAAGTTCAATTATTTTAATGTCATAACATCATAAATTGCTGCCAGAGAATTAAAAAAAAATCACAAAAAAACAAGCTACAACTTTGCTTTGAGGGCAAATAAGTACAAACATACATTAAATAAATTTAGAAGAAGAAGGGGAAGAAGAAGAAAAAAAGCCCCAACACATAAGTGATCGTGATTTAACTGGTGAGAGTCTTAAATAAAATAAAATATTACTCTGGTACTTAAAGCACGAACATAAAATTATTATTATGATTATTTTTATACTTTTTTTGTTTTCGTTTCTGCTTTTTTTTAATTTTTATTTATTATTTTTTATTATTATTATTTTTACTTATAACTCGCTCACTCGTCTTATTGCCTTATAGGGGATCATGAGAAGAAATAAAATTTTATATGAAAAAAAATGTTTTTCATTGGTTTATATTTACGAGTGTGTAGGTATTTGTTATGTATGTGTGTGTGTAAAGTGGATTTTTCGTCACAATTAATCTATTTAAAATGTCCATATTGTTTTTTTTTTCATATTTTTCCTTCTTCGAGCACTTAAATTTGCCCACCCAGTCCGAAACTTTCACTCCAGATACTTGTGATTTACTTACTATTTATTTGTAGTGGTTACTTTACTCTGCGTGTTATACATTCTTTTTCGGTCACTTGGGTGGTGGTCAGTCACTAATGCTGCTAAATTAAACAGGGTCGCGTGTTAAATGTGATCTCTTTATTTTATGGTCTTATACTTGAAAACAGTAATTATTAAGATTTTTTTGGAAAATTAAAAAAAAGAACTGAAGAGATTTCTTGGTGATTAGATCAGTTTTAAGCTCGTGTTGTCCAAAAAATTGCTTATGAGGAAGTTTGTGGTGGAGGAAATAAGTCTAGACTTAATTAAGATATTTTTAATAATGATTATAATATGGAAATGTCATTTAAAACAAGAAACAAGTGATAATGTGAGGAAATGTCATTTATTAAAGATCGTGCCAAAAGCTTTACGATTAACAGGAAGTTTCTATGTTTACAAACATGTGTTTTGATTTATTAGCAAAAAAGGTATAATTAATTTCAGGAACTGATTTTTATATTTTGTAATAAAATCATATAAACAGAGTTGCCATATCAAAATTATTTATGGGCAGAGTGATCTGTCACAATTGTTATCAATTGTGTGATTCAAAGTTAAAACGTTTTGGTTTGTGTCCATACTAACAAGTATGATAATAAGGTCGAATTTTGTACCTCAAAAAAGGTGTTCTCTTACGCAGTCCAATAACTAGAATCTGAAATTTAATAGTTATTTGTGGAAATTTACTGCCAACAAACATTACCTCAACTCAACTTGTGAATAATAAGTGATAATATCGATGTAGTAGACAAGGAGAAGGGAAGAGGTCTATCGAAAGAGTTTAAAAAAACCCATCAAACCCAAGAAGAACTTTAATGATCTTTTTAAGTCACACGACAAGGCAACAAGAAAATTGGTTCCCATATGAATTGTAGCCTCGAGAAGTTGGAAGGCGATTTTATATGTCTTCATAATTTAGTTTTCATCATATTGTTCATCATTCATATATAAAACCCTGTCAAGCAGCCAAAATAAATCCGAAACTGAATATCCATAAAGATTTGGTTAAGTTAAACTTCCTTAATAAAGAAGAGCTCCACTGTATCAAAGACAATTATTTTGTTTGAAGAGAAATACGCTTCTTTTCGGAACAGGATATCAGAAATCTGGGTAGTACATTAGAAAAAATTTTGATATATCCTCCTCGCTTTCCTTTCGGTATTAAATTTAGCTTTAAAATTTAATTCAAATTGGCGAATTTGACGAATACTTTAAAACCATATCGTTGGATTCCTTAGCGATCAACCGAATTTCTTCTTCAGAGTACTTGTCCTTGAAAAAAACACACTTTAAACCTCAAATCGATTTAGCCATTTTGAATCTCCTTAGGTTTTTTATTCGATTTTAATTTCAATTTTAAGATCCTTAAATCGAATCCTAAATATCGGGATTATGAACCTTGATCAAAGTTTTTAAAACTTTGGAATGTAATTATGGATTCATTTAAAATAAACTTCAGATCTTGTTCAGGGAGACCCAAATCGTTTAAATTAATTTGAACGTCAAATTTTAAATGCTGAATCGTCCCTACAGTTTCACGACTTAAACATGGTTGGATCCACTTTTTGAGTTTCGTAAAGACAAACAACAGATCCTCTTTTAATCATTTTATACTTAGAAAACTGATCAAATGAGAATAACATTATTAGTCTAGATTCATAGCGCTATCTGGAGAACATTAGCTGCTGAGTTGTTGGAAATCAAAAGGGAGCCATGGTAGTCTCTTATTCCTGGACCCATTAAAAATCATATGATCTCTTCCCATTCCAAAATTTCACTAAGTCTCTGTTGTCATACCTTTCAACTAAACTAAAATTACCTTCATTTTCTTAAAACTGCCTTAATTTACAACAATTAACCAGCAGAGCCATTCAAATACTCTTAAAGAAACAGTGTGGTTTCCATCATAATCTGCACCCACACACAAACAATCTGAAATTATAACGACAAAAGAGAAAAACGTTACATTGATTTTGTGTAAAAAATGCAACAAGTTTTTTTTTCGATTTTTTGCAAAATTTTTTATATATGAATTTTATTGTTGTTATTGTTGTAGGCTTTATGTTTATACAGATTATGAACGGGTATTTACTTTTTTAAACAAAGAGGCTGTGTCCCCTCTTGGTAAGTCTTAAGTAGGCGTTTAACTTTGTTTTTTTTTTTTGTTTTTTTCCGTTTGGTTTGTGCACCAATGCAGAAAGTGTTTATTAGTCGCGCAGTTATTGTTTGTTAGCCAATGTCTTGCAACCATAAATAATACAACAATAACAAAAAAACAATGTATCTAAAATTTCAACAAAAACACAATGGCAACATAAATTGAAACTTAAAAAAAAAAAGAAGAAGAATCGACTGACTGTCATAATTATATTTAATAATGGAGTAAATAGATAGAGCGAAACATGTGAACGTGTTGTAACAACAACAAAACAGTTCATAAATTGTTATTCACTATTTAGAGTGGAGGGAGAAGGTGAATGTCCGGCTTTGTAAAATTGTTGGAAAATCTAAGGGGACAGATTTATTTGGAAAATTTCTAACACTTTCCAAATTATCACCAGAAAAGCGATATTTTGTTGGGTAGGAGTCAATTTTTTAGAAAATAACTTTAAAGTGAAGTTACTGCCCCTCTAAAGCAAACCCCGAACAGTGCTTGCCAAAAATGTTCACCTTTTTAAAAATCCACTAAAAAACCATTTCTGGTTGGCTTCATGGATCTTTGAACTGAAGAAGCAATAATCGATCATTGAAATATGAAGGATGGAGAAAGTTTTCAAATTAGTTTTAGCGGTCTCAACTTGGTTATATACCCATAATCCTTTAACATTTCCTGAAAATCATTGAATCGTTGAATCGAAATGTGTTGGGAGAACCATTTACCATTAACATTTAAGAAGTTTTAGAATATTGTTAGCGTTCTTTCCAACTCAAAGCCGTTTTCCCTGCAGTTCCCGAATCAGTTCCGTAATCGTCCCTTTGGGATTACATGTATGCGATACTAAAGAATTTCTTTAGATTCCGATTCATTTGAATACAACTAACAATACAATTTAACGAAACCTACAAGTTTTTCTAATATGTTAAAGTCCTGCAGATAAGTTAAGTCTTGAAAATTTTTACTTGTAAAAATTGAGTTCCCCTAAATGCTAAGAAAAGAAAGAAAGTCCGATATTATCCTTCTCACCTTTTGATGAGATAAGAACACGAAGTCTAGTTATTGAAAGACCCGTCTGATCACAAACGGACTATATTTGCCTCTAGTTTGACCACAGTACCACAGACCTTTAAAGCCACAGAACGAAATTTGATTTGATTATAGAAAGTTCATATCTGACTTAAAGTTGGAAACAATTGAAGACAAAGTTTAGCTCTTCAAAAATGCTGAACTAAATATGGTCTGTTTCGAGTTCGAGAAGTTAATTACAAACGATCACTGGTATTTTAGTTAAAATACTAGTTGGAACTGGTCTGATCATAGACAAACCATACTTTCCTCGAATTTGTCCAAATTCATATGTTTTCTTTGGTCTGACTACTAAAGGTAGCAACAATTTGGAATCGCCTTATCAACTACTTAGTTATTGTTTGAAAGGTACATCTTCCAGCTTTTATTGGAGCAATCTTTGCTGTTCACCCATAAAATCCTCGAATTTGTCGAAATTCATATGTTTTCTTTGGTCTGACTACTAAAGGTAGCAACAATTTGGAATAGCCTTATCAACTACTTAGACATTGTTTGAAAGGTATATCTTCCAACATTTATTGAAGCAATATTTGCTGTTCACCCATAATTTCCTCGAATTTGTCAAAATTCACATGTTTACTGTTCTCTGATACTAAATCAACTACTTAGACATTGTTTGAAAGGTACATCTTCCAACTTTTATTGGAGAAATTTTACTGTACAGTAGCTGTACAGTTTTCTTTGAAGGAAATGAATACTTTTAAAAAATTTAGTTTTATGGATTTCTTGTGTTTCAGGTAGAAAGCGAATTTTGGAAAGTCACTGATGATGACGATTGTCGGTTATCGGTTATCTAAAGTTTCTAGTGTTCGTAGCCTCTTCGGAAGTCTCGATGGAATTTGAGCCTGTTTTCTTTCTTTTTTACTTTCCGTCAAGGTTGAATACACTGAAACAGAACCTAAATAAAGTTCTCGAAATCTTCGAACTCCGTTTTCTCCATATGATTTATTTGTGAAGTTATCGTCCAACATCATGAACTTAGCTGAGTATTAAATTAATTTATGAATATCACATATATTATTCTGTAACTTTTGACTTAAAACGTAATTTCCTTAAAAAGGACTATTGACCTTTTCTCCACTCTCTCAACTAATTCGTTTACCTATAAGATCTCATTGTTTTTGAAGGTAAAAAAGGAGCTTAAATCCTTTTGAAATCTCTACCGCTTTTTTTTCTAAAACCTTATTATTCATTTCAGTTTTATTTTTGTTTTTTTTGCTTTAAAACAATTAAGAATTTAGCACAAAAATATTTATTACATTTGATTTATTCCTTATTTATTCCTTATTTGTTTGGACTTGGATTTATGTATTCAAGTAGGGGTTGAAAATTTTGTTTTTAGTCGAAGAAATAATCATGTTTATAAAAAAGTGCAAAATATACAACAAAAAAATGGAAAAAAATAACGTACAACATACTTAATTGGCTTTTGGAAAGAGTGCCAGTGCTATGGCGCGTACTACATTTACGCCATTTATACACTTATGGTTCCAGTTCTTCCGATTGCCATTCTTGTATATAATTTTTTTCTTCTTGTTATTTTAGTTTTTTTCTTTTCGTGTTCATGTTATAATTTATACTTGACAGCGTAACACCCTACAAAGGGAAGGGAGGTGATTTTGAATAGAAAAATTTTTGGAAGGATTTGTTTTCTTAGTTCCAAAAAGAAACCATTGTTTATTCATAATATTTTAATACTTTTTCCCAACTCTTCAATTGATTCCCAACTCGACAACCAAAGCGCTATAGTTGTTTTCTTAGAACGATAACTGGCTGGCTAAAACACTTCCAAATAATATTCCTATCTCAATTGTTAAGTGGGCAGTGCGCCAATTTTGATCCTCAAACATAACATATGGAACTGAGCATACGCAGTCAAAGAGAAAGAGCCAAAACATAAGTTCTTCATTTGCTATATCATAGGAAGTTCGAGCCTTTAAGTTCGTCAAGCATCACGAGTTTCAAGTGTTTAATCAGCATCAATTGGTAGTGAGGCTGAATTAAGGGAATCTAGGTAACTGCGGAACCATCAGCTTTGGTTGAACACTCTTCCTGAATTGAGTCATTTAACTTTCTTCTATGCGATTTTGCTTTGTTATTCATAGAAGTTTTAATTATGGTGGAAAGACTCAATCCATTTCAATTTGGAAATGTTGCCATAAATCCTGCTTTTGTATTTATTCATCCATTTCCACTTCTGCTTCAGGAAGTACTTAAAAAAGGTGCTTATGGTATGGACATTGCATAGTCCAGATTCAAGGAATGTTATTGAATTATAGTAACTCTTGAATTTAAGTTTGTCTGATAAGATTGATTAAGATTTAAGGATTCTGTCAGATTATTTGAGTACATCAGGACTCTAGATGGAGATGTCAAAACCAGTTGGAAAACTTGTAAATTTCAAATTTGTAATTTGTAAATTTCATTTCATTCAAAGAGTTTTAACTTATTGGGCTCAATCTGCAAAACCACCTGCAACTGCATTAGTTGGAGTTAATGGAATCAAGACGAACTCACGATCTAAAAAGCATTAAAAGGAAACTCTGGAAAGTTTTGAAAATTTATACAAAAACAGCTTGAAGTTGAGTTAGTTTTTGAGAAGCAACTGAAAAATTCTACAGTTGGGTCTTAACTGGGATATCAAAATTTCTTCGCAAATTGTGGAAGGTGGATTTAATTGAATTTAATGTCACATAAATGGAAGAAACAATTCATGGAAGGAAAATGTTTCAGTTTAGGAAAAGCTCTCCTTAAGTTGAAAACAAATGGCAAATGTCTGATTTAACTTTCCCACATGATATTTCCAAGAGGTTAAATTTAAAGGGCTAAAACTGCTAAAACATTTGCTTTAGTTGGAGTAGAATCAATACAGTCTTCGATTTGTTGGAAACTTTCGTAATTAATGAAGGAATTTAATGCTCTACTCTTAGGTTTGAAGATGGAAACCAGCATGATGGCAGAGGAATGGAATTTTGGTTAGTTCAATCAATGAGTCAGGACTGACTTAACATTTTCACATTATTCCTTTAAAGAGGTTTGAAAAATTATTTAATCCTCTGCTATTGGGTTTGTATAGGGTTTATTGGTATTCATAGAAGAGATGTAGAGGAATCAGGGCAATCTTTGAAACATGCAGCTATGACTGAAGACTTTCCTTTATTTTAAAGGAATAAGGTATAGAAGTTTAACAATCAGTTTTACAACTAAACAATGGAGGGCTAAATTATTTAATCTTCCATTTGTTGGATCAAAAAATCTCATAAATTCATAGGCAGAAACTGTTTCAAATGAGGGTCATCGCATCTTAGTTTGGAAACTTTGTGAAATGCTAAAGGAATTTAAATACTGATACTATTTTATTAGGGATCTTAATGATATGTCAGACTTGTTGGAAAGGCATTAAAAATCCAGAACTTCATCTCGAGCTCTTACGAGTCTTATGACCTACCTGCTATTAACAACTGTAGCTTACAAGCATCAATTTTTATTTTACATACGAAACATAGATTATGCCAAACATTATAAGGTACGTTAACGCGAATTTTCTATTTTCTTTCCCTGCTCTTCTTATTCCTCATTGTACATTTTTTAGAGCTAAAAGAGGGAATGGGGAATATGTATATTATCGAGCTTTGGTTGACGTACTTACATCCACATACAAACATGAATGTGAGCAAATAATTTTTTTTACAACTGAATAAAACTAAAAAAAAAATACCCTAAAGAACCCGACACATACTTTTCAAACATTCATATACTTTACATTCTCAACACTCATGTTGCACATATACATAAGTGGCTTAATTAGCTACCGTGCAACGATCAACACTCGGATGTGTGTTGCCATTCCAAGTACATTATTTTCTACTTCTTCTTCTTCTTATTTTTCTATATGAAATACTTATTCTGAAATTTATTTTACAATAATTTTTTGTTGTTTTTGTTGTTGTTTTTTTTAGTATATAAATATTTTACATAAAATAAGTGTGAGTTTATGTATAAATGTATGTGTTTTTATATATATAGAAAAAATATTTTATACAATTGTGGCAGTGTAGTCAAAGAAAGAAAAAAACATTGAAAGAACAACAAGAACAACAAGAACAACAACAATAATTATTCATGGGTTTGGTTTAAAAACACGTTATCGTTATAAACGTGTAAGGTACTTGAGTAACGAGTATTTGCATATAATTTCACGCCGTTCTTGCTTGATACTTACAAACTGTTGGCTGGATGAATGGATGGTTGGTTGGCGGAATGACTGACTGGCTGCTCATTACAAGAAAATCCTGTTGTTATTATTCGTATTATTATTAATATTATTTGTGGAGTCTAGATTCAAATACATTATTTCATCAACATGCCACCATGCGATGAGGTGCCATTTTTTTTTTTATTTCCATGCAGTGTGAGAATGTGGCCCATTTATTTTCCCAAAGCCATAAACTTTTTCGTAACCTTATGTTTCAAACTTAACATTAAAACTGAAAGAGTTTTTCTTCAAACATCCAACATTTCTGCCTTCCATTGAGCCAAAACCTCCAGAAATTGCAAACACATTCCTTTAGCTGAAAACGGTCGATATTGAGTCATTCCTTTTATCATTAACTGTAAAATTTCTTTATCCTTTCTTGTACATTTTTGTTGTTGTTGTTGTTTTAACGACAATTGCACTTTCTTTGCCAACAACAAAATCATCATCATCATCATTCACCACCACCATCTATTTTTTTCCATTACCGCCATCATTCATTCCATTTTTGTTTTGATTTCCGCTTTATAGAATTTTGAAGAGCGTTTTCGTTTTTGTGTTGTTGTTGTTGTTCCTTCTTTTAATTCCTTGTTGTTGTTAATAAAAGTGTTGGTCTAAAGGGGTTTCACAGCTTAAGAAACTTTTTTTGTTCTTTAAAAGTCACTATTGATTTTTTTGTGTGCTTCCTAAAACACAGGGAAGGATGAAAGGAAAGCTTTATTAGCTGGATTTGAAATAAAGAATTTTTGATTTTTTCTCTTTAAGTTATAAAGGGATTAATGAAACTCTTTCTTGCTTCCAGATTTGATTGCCAATTTGTTTCTCCTAAAGCAACAAGTCCTATAAGTTTAAGCTAAAATATGGAGACATTTCAGCGAGTTATAACTTTGAAACTCGCCAGTTATGAGAACTTAGAAGCTTCAATAACTGCTGAACCTTTCATAGAATTTGATTCATTCGAAGTTTGTATAATAATCTTCTGCTAAAAGTCTTAGTTATGTCGTTTAATTTTAAGGAAAATTCGTGATTCCCTCATTCCTTGTTAGGGCTTCTATAAGCTGTAGCCGAAGCACATTTCTATTGCGATGACCTATGTCAATTAAACATCTCTCCCTAACTCTAAATGGCCTCTCCGAAAGATTTGTTAGTTCAATATGGTTTTCATATTATAATTTTCGGTTAATTATCACATAGCATTTGAAAATTAGCCCACTTCAGTCATAAAGGTCCCAGACACAGACTTCAGATCAAAAGAGAGAGAGAGAGAGGAACATCATTAGGAAATCAACAACCACAGTTGTTAACAAAGTTAGTTATATAATCACGAAACTAGTCCCTGTTACACTAACTTTTTCAAGCAAAATATCTTTGACGAATCCCCGGAAGTTGGGATACTTATAGTAGAGATGAAAAATATTTTACTCATCTCCACTTCCACAGCTCCGATGAAAGTGGTAAACTGAAAAACACTTTAGGGCAACATAAGAATTTAACCGAAGTTTTTAAGTCAGAAGGCACAAGTAGTCTGTTTTGAAAACTGAACCTTATTAGCAGCTGGTTGTAATCCCTTTAGTTTCGCAAAGCGATCAGTAACTGAAACAGAAGATTTCGATATATTGAGCATTTAATGGCTTTAACCGATGTAGTTAGAACATTATCGCGATTTTGTTATTATATTCTAATACCCCATCCAATTTATCACCTTCCATGATCCAAGACTGTAAGAAAGACTCCATTTTTATTAAATGTTTAAATGAACGATGATTTCCAAATACATCTGCTACAATTTTCAGCTATTCCAATCATTAGTTGTAGTTGTAAAAGTTTCGCGAGAAAAATAACTCGCGATAAATACTGTTGCTGAGTTGATATTTTGTAAGTCACTTCAGATCTTAATTGTTAGTGGAACTGAAACGAGTAACAAATCATTTGTTCACACAAACTATGAGTACTAAGAAGGTGTCGGGAAAGTGGAGTCTTGCAGAAGAATTTTTGAATTTAAACGTAAATAAATTCTAGTCCAAGTATGATGCGTTTTTCGGTTTCACAAATTTTAATGAATTAATTTAAATATTGGTCCTTCGATTGATGCAGTTCTCAATCTTGTAAAAGTCTATAAAGACCTCAGATATTTCTTTCTTTGAAAATCGGCCGATCAAATCAATTACTTTTTTTCCTCGAAGACCTGGACTTCCCCAAGTTCGGGTCTTTTTCGCTAATAGAAAATTATGTAGAATTTTCACTTAACCACAAGATAGAAAACTAATTGAATTCCTTTTCTATTATTCAAAATTATTTACCCTTGAAAAAACCGTTACTAAATCGATAATTATCGTTTAAATTGTTTGTGAGTAGAGAAAAATTGCGTGACATGATGCTTTGAAACATGTGTTTTGATGAGCATTAAATATGACATGTTTTTTTTTTGTAAACAACAAGTCTTTTCAAAGAGACAAGACAATAATTCCCCAGAGAGAATAGAAAGAATAAGTAAAATGTTGTTGTTGTTGTAGGTTACAAAAGAAGGTAATTAATAAACACGAAAATAAAATTAAAAAAAGAATATTTTCTTTCCTAATAAACGATAAACTTCCGAACGCTTACGAAGAGAGTTTAAAAGGTCATGATGAATTATCATCAGTTTAAAAAAAATGTTACACTTTACAATTGAATTAAGGTTGAGGTTGTGATATATATATTGAGCAATGAATCGCTTGGCAAGCTAAATGTCCATGTGGCATGAATCAAATTAAAGTTAAGAGAATAAATTATTAGAAGGCTGCGAGACTTAAAGGAAAGAGGAGATTAATATCGTTTGGCAAGCTAAACTGGTCCTATGGAATGAAGCGAATCGTAGCCCATTTAGGAGCTAAGGGAATGAAACAATGATTTGGATAATCTTAATTTCAACGAAAGAAGGGAAGGAAGTGAAAGAGAGGAAAGGAGAAAAATCAGAAAGAAAGTTAGAATGGTCGCTAGAGACCTGAATAATAACAAGAAAAATCGCAATATTTCCTTTGTATAAGAGAAAAATTGGGTGGAGAGAGTTGGTGTTCACACCTAACTATTTGACAGAGGGAAATTGGAATTTAAATAAGAAAAAATGGGGGGGGGAATTCGTTCTATTTTAAAATCGGAAAGAAAGTATGCTGAACTAAAATGACAAAGGAGTTGAAAATCTGAATAGCGAAAAGAAAAGTGGAAGTTATCATTTTGAGAGATCAATAAAGAGAGAAAGAGAGTGTGTGTGTGATTGAAGTTAATTAAGCATTTAAAATTAAAACAATATTCGGTTTTAAAGTCCACAGTCGACTGATGATGGGAAATGAAGATGTATTGGCCCTCTTCAGTATAACAGTTTGATAGTAAATATGTGAGACAGAGGTAAAGATGGAGATCTGTTTTCTCTCGACCTAGAATTGAGGCAGAAGCTAAAGACAGAATCTAAGGAATATTTTGACAGATTTTCTTCATTTAATTTGATTGAGTTTAAATGGCAAAAGATTGTCGAGAACGGTATAACAGTTTTATAAGGAAGCTAAAGATGTAAGCGAGAGAGATCTGTTTTCCCTCTACTTAGAATTGAGGCAAAAGCAACAGCGAGAATCTATAAAAGATTTTATCAGATTTTCTTTATTTCATTTAATTGATAAGGAAGTTCGTAATGTGAGAGAAGACGATTTTTATTTCTCTCTCTCTTTTCAACTCACAATTGCAACAAGAAAACTTGCAAGACTTTCAAAAATTTTATTTTGAAATTCTTTTAGTTTTTTTTTCTGCTTTTAAAGCGCCTTTTAATGATTTTTTTAAGTTAAACTTTTGACATTTTTTGATTTAATGTCAATTTTGTTATAACTACCACAACAACAAACTGTACTAAATGTTTCGCTTCATAAAACAACAGATTTTAACAACATTTTTGACAAGTTTTTAATTTTTTTTTTTATTTTTTTGTATAAATTGTTGCTGTTGTTGTTGTTGTTGGTTTTCTTCAGTTTTTGTTTCAGAAATACACAAAATTGTTGCACGTCTTATAAAATTAGTTTCCACGAAGAAAAGGCGACAAACAAAAGTTTGTAATTTTTGTTATTATTATTGTTGTTGTTGTTGTTGTCTTTTGGAAATTTTCATGTACAAAAATATTTTGAATTTTCCAAGAGTTAAAATAGAAGAATAATGTGAAAAAGAAAAAGACAAACAGTTTTTGTTGTTGTTATTGTTGTCCATTTAATATTTTGGTTGCTTCATTGAAGCAGAAAAAGTAAAAATTGTAGTTGTGTTGCAAGTATGTTTTGAGAGATACAAAATGAAAAACGTATTAAGTTTTAAGAAACAAATTGAATAATTACTACAAGCATGTTACGTCATGCCATTTTGGATTGCGCTGACAAAGATCGTGGCAAAGACAATTACAACAAAACTGACAGTAACGGCTGAACACACACACATACACACACACTCTTACACTCAATTCACATTTTTCTATTTTATGGAATCAATGATGTTGCACGAGTCTGTCTGTCCAAAAGTCAGTCCGTCCATCTGTCTAGTTAATATTGTGGCAATAACTAAAGCAGCAGCAGCAATAGATTGCTAGAGTTTTTTGGGAAAACTATGTTTTGTGTTGTGTTGCATGTTTTTTTTTTATTTTTAAGAAGAGTTTTGTAAGCGTAGCGTGTTTTAAGCTGAAATATGGAAACTTTTTTTTCCTTTACTGTGGATAATTTTAATTCATATGTTGTAGTTGCTGTTATTGTTTGTATAGTTGTTTGTTGCTATAGTTGACCACTAGTTGCATGAATATTGTCGTTTGTGTTATTAGACTGTCTGAATTACATCAAAACGGCAACGAAGCGAGGAAATAATTATGAGATGCGCGTTGAATGGTTTGCAATTGTTTTGACAAAATGTTGTTACAATTTTTGTTTCAATTTCGTTCTACTCCCATCATTATTTCTATTATTTAATCCCATAAAAACATTTCTCTCTTTTATTTTTCTGTTCCCTGTCTTTGTTTCCCAAAACCAAAGTCATGCTTGACTTGATCATATTTCGGTGACATCTTTCAGTTTTATTATTATTTTAGTTTTTAATCATGGGAAGAGGATTTCAAACATATGAAGTGTTATTAAATCTTAAACTATCAATTATTTTTTATAACAATAAAATTCATAAAATAAAGTATTTTTCTTTTTTAAATAAATATGGGGTTTAAGTTTTAACTCAACTTTTGTTTCCTACTGTAGATTGCATGTTTTTGAATGTGACTGTGTGAAATTTAACAAATTTCAAAACACTCCTCCTCCTATTTTTTTTCAAACAATCTTTCCCGCAAGGAACAAGTTGAAGAATTTATTTTAACTTTAACTGAAAATTATTTAATTATTTAAACCTCCTTTAAACTAAAGTTTAAACTTAATTTAATTAAAGTTTAACTAAAATTTCTAAGAGTTTAATAAGAAAGTAAACTTGGTTTAATTACAGTTTAATAAATCGTTTAACTATAGTTTATCTCTTGTTAAAATAAGAGAGAGAGATCAGAATGATAATAACTTAGTAATGGGAGAGGGAGAGAGAGAAATTACAGTAAATGTATTTACTCTCAAGTCTGAGCAACATTGCCAGAATGATGATTTTATCATATTTTTAATGATTTTTTGAGATAAATGATGATTTGATGAACTTTTCTTCAAAATTATATTTTTCTTATAAGTCGGTTTCGATTTTCTCTAAATCGCTTTCTTGAAACGCGATTAACAAATTTTATAATCAGGAAATTTTAATTTGGAAACAATATTCAGAATAATGATATGTGGTCGAAGATTAGTCTTATTTTTATGAAAAAATGGAAAGAGTTGAGTTTCTATTTATCCTTTGAAAATTTTGTTTAAAAGCAGCCTAAAATATCGGTTATAGACTGTAGCTATAGCGCAGATCTGAACTGGTAAACATTAAAAAAAATATTTTCTCAATTAATTTTTATGTTCATAATCAAAAGTTAATTGTGAACAGTTTTTTGATTATTTTCCCTCTAAAATGGTGATTTTTTTCATGACAAAATATGATTTTCCTCACAATTTTTCTAGCAACGCTGAGAGCCAGAGAAAAAATTTACCGGCACCACAATTTTCAGTAAATCAGATCAGATTAGAACTTAGTACAGCTTGAGAGGGTCCGTAGTGAGAGTTTTTGCTCTACAGTAGATCTGTTGATGAGTTGAAATGAATACAAGAGCAAAGTAGTGAAAGAAAGGGACAGAAAGTTTCGTTTCCTCTCATTTTAAACCTCAAATTGATTTGTGTTGTTAAACTTATCTTTAAAGTATTTCACAAGGTCAAATTAGGAGAGAGGATCAAAGTGCAAAGGTTTTATATCCCTCTCTCCTTTTAACACGAATCGCCATAAAAAGATGTCTAGACTTTTTATTAGAATCATTAATTGGAGCTGAAGCCTGGAAATAAAATGTATATGAAACGAACATAGTTGTGGAATTTAGTAACAGAGAGAGAGAGAGAGACAGAACAGAAGTTACATATTCCTTTCCATTCTTAACACATGATTTCAGTAAGAAAAATTGCAAGACTTTCAAATAGAGTCAAGAGCTAAAGTCTGATAATAACTTAATTCATTTTCGGAAGTAAATGGACTATGGAAGTTTCCTTCGAATCTATTGAAGATTCATAGTCTTTCTTGTTTTCAGTTGCCGGACGATTTTTCTAATTTTGAAATTCAGATTATTTCTTTTGGCGAATTTTTAAATATCATTATACTGGTTTATACATGGTTAACTTTGGAGGCTCACGGACTACGTCACTGACCTGGTAGGGTTTTGTACTTCCAGAAATCAAATCAAAAACACGTCAGCTATAATCATGTGCAATTTCATTAAAATATATAAAAAGTTATTAAAGAAATTTTGTCGAATTTTCAAAATGTCATTATACTCAAGAGAGTCAACTTTGAAGGGTCACCGACTACGCCCCTGACCAGTTGGATTCTTGTACTCCTCCAAATTAAATTGAAAGCATCTCAGCTTTAATTAGGTGAATATCATATATTAAAATTTATAAACGAATTTTTGGCGTACTAGAGGTGACCAATTTTGGAGGATAATTAAATACGTCCCCCATCAGATAGATAATTGTACTCCTCCAAATCAACTCGATAACACTTCAAGACCAACTCTATAAAATTTCATTGAAGAATGTCTTAAAGTTACAGAATTATTTCCTTAAAAATTGTTTTGGACTCACCAAGCCCTACTTAAGATAATTTTTATTTTCAAAAATCTGACAGTGCTTTTCTTAATTTTTTAACAAAAAATAAATTACTTAGATTATCCAACGTGTATTAAATAAAATTACAAATACAATAACAACAACAGTAAGAAAGAGAAGGCATCAAAAGAAATACGTTCAACATTATAAAACCAAAAGGAAAGAATTCATTACTCTTTCTAATACTTTCAATATTTGTTTAAGTACATGTTTAGATGTGTGTGTGTGTGATGTGTGTGGAAGACTGCCTTAGTATTTATTGATTAAGGAAAAGAGAGTGTGAAAAAAATTGACAACTTAAAGTTTATTTTGATAGTTTTTCTTTTACTTCTCTGGGGCATCTAAATTTCGCATTAGATTTACTCAAAATGAGAAGTTTACTCAATTTTAGGCAACGCCCCCAAAATGATCTTCATGTGGTGTTTAAAAACAACAACAACATAACAACATACAATCCACATTCTATACAAATTCACCACACTCTTAAGAGTCTGTATGTGTTATTATTTTGATTCATTTATGAGTGTGTGTTTGCTACTTAACTGTGTTTTACTCTTTGAGTATTTTATTTACCTCTCTTTTACTCTTTATTTACAACATTGAAAGCAGCTAGAAAGAGTATTTTATATTCCAGATTATGCGCTTTAAAAAGAGCTGACTATAGAGTAATTTTTATTCAGTATTTTTTGTTGTTTTTTGTATTTTTATACCCCTCCCCATAAAATGGTTGTCATTTGTCATGAGAGGCGTTGCCTTTAGCACGTTGTTTTTTTCATCTTCAGACTCCTAATTTAAACGAGTGAGTGTAGGTTTGTGTGTTTTCTGCATTTGTAGGGTTTTTTTCTTTGAGTGAATTTTTGAATTGTCATCAGAAAAAAAATTCATTGATTTTTTTCCTGCACAAAAAATAAGAAGAAATTTTTGTAAAATGAAAGTTGAAAATCTTTAAGATTTTGTTTCTTTTTTTAATGTAAGAAATTGTTTGTAAATTTAATGAGTGTTTGAAATGTGAGGTTATGTTTCCCTTTATTTCCTTCAATTTTGTCGTGTCAAAATGTGTGTTGATAAAATTCTTAAGATAAAATTCTTTGAAACTCAATTGCAAGAACAGTGGGAATTTTTTAAAAACTTTTTAAGGAAAAATTCTTAAAACTTTTTTTGTTAAATAATTTTTTTTAAATTTTTTTTTTATTAAAATAATGAAAAATGTGCGATTTTAATGGATTAATTTTAAAAATAAAAATAATTTGAAAAATAACGTTGTAAGGAAACATTTTAAGAATTCAAGAAAAATAAAAAAATGTTTAAATTATTTTTTAAATTTAAATAAAATTTAAGTAAAAGTAAAAATTAAATTGATTAATTTTAATTTAATCTTCCCAATATCTTAATCTTAAAAATACTTAACAAAAAGCAGAAATTTTGCAAGTTTAATTCAATTTTCAAATAAAATTTGCGAAGAATTAAAAAAAAAAAAGTTAAAAAATCATTTTTTAATGAGATTTTTGAAAATAAAAAAATCGGAATTTTTGAATAATTTTTTTAAGAACTTCAAAAAAATAATAAAAAAATTTTATTACAGTTTTAGATGAATTTTTCAATTGAAACTAAAAAAAATTAAATTATGAAAGAAATTTTTAATTCAAACTTTTAAAAAATATTTTTAAATTAAAATTTTTGAAGAATTTAAAAAAGAGGAATTTTTAAATAAAATATTTGACGAATTTTACAAATATTTTTTAACTTAAAAAATTGTTAGGAAGAATTTTTTTGATTTAAAAAATTTAAGAACAACTTTAGATTTTTTACATACAAATTTAAAAAAAAATTATTATTATTTTTTTAATTTTGAAGTATTTGTTAAAAAAAAAATAAACAAATAATTTTTTGTAGGACTTCGAAAAAGTTTTAATACATTTTTGGCAAAATATTAAATTTTTTAATAAAATGATTTTTAAATAAAATTTTTGAAGAACTTTAATTAAAATGTTATATGAATTTAAAAATACATTTTTTTATTATGATTTTAAAATTATTTAAAAGTTTAAATTTATTTATATATTTTCTGAAAAGTAAACTTAATTTCTTTTTAAATTCATAATTTTTGATTTGTTTTAAAAGGAAAAACTAACCTCAAAATTTAGTAAATTTTTCTTGAGGTTATAGAAAATTTGATTTTTTCTTTAAATTTTATTATAATTTTAAAATGTCTTTTAAATTTTTAAAAAGTAGATTTAATATTGTTTCAATGGTTTATTCTTTCAAGATTTTTAATAATTTTTTAAAGAAAATTTAACCTTGAAATTTGAAGTAAAATACAGATTTTTTAATCCATTTTTATTTTATAAATTTTTTAGAAATTTTTATTCTTTGATGAACTTTATTAAAGTTATTTTCTTTCTAATGATATATATATTTAAGCCGATAATTGCCTAAAAATAGACTTAATAGACTTTCTAATGATAATTAAAATATGTGTTATTTGTTTTTAATAAGAAAATATTTAAAGATTAATTGAGGAAAAAGTATTAATTTTTCATGGGTTATTTTTTAGCAAACACTTTTTTTACAAAACAACGAACAAGTTTTGATTTTAATATATCATTTAATAGGCAATTAAGTTCAGTTTTAAAAAAAGTATAAATAAATTTAGTTTTTCAAGTAGTTTAGAAATTATAATAAATTTTGTAGAAAAAATTAAATTTTCCATAACCTCAAATTCCATGTTATGTATTTCCCAACTTAATGACGTTTTTGAAATATTTCCTCCCTTCTAAATCTGGATTTTAGAATTAATTCCGATTTTTTAAATACGTTTTCCAATTTTTCTCAAAAGTTTCTTTCAAATTGTAAACGAAATTTTGTTTCGTTTAAAGTTTCTTATTTCTTCTTAATTTATTTTTTATGTTTTTTCTTTTAATTTTTAAATTTGCTTTCAAAACCCTTCATTTGCATTTTCCTTTTTGAAGCCCTTCATTTGCAGCTTGCAAATACCTCATTTTTTGTCTTCATTATAATAAACAAAGGAGGAGTGGCCTCTGATCACTTCCTGGCAAAATGTCATAAATCATATTTTTTTTTTATCAAACTATAAAAAATACAGGTTTTTTATTAAAGAAAAAACACAAAAACAATTGAGTTTAAAAAAATAAATTTTTAAAATAAAATAATTAAAATGATGAGAATTTAAAAATAACAAATAGAATTAGAAATAATAAATAAAATAAATAATAAAAATAATTTTAAATAATTGATTTTATTTTATTATTTTATCTTTTTTTGTAAGTTTAAAAAAGATTTTTTTTAATAAAATTGAATAAATAAATTAACGAATTTTTTAAATAATTCTTTTTAAGAATTTTAAAATAATTTTTTTTAAGAATTTCAAAATAAATTTTTTTAAGAATTTTTAAATAAAAATGTTTTAAGATTTTTTAAATAAATTTTTGGAAGAATTTTTGAATAAAATATTTTGGAAATGTTTCAATAAAATTTAAAAAAAAAAATTTAATAAAATTTTTTAAAAATTTTTTAATAAAATTTTTAAAAAATTTAATAAATTTTTTAAATTTTTTTTTAAATAAATTATTTGAATAATAAAGTTGTTGTTGTTTTTTTAATAAAACATACATAAAGATTTTTTAATAAAAATTATAAACAGATTGAAGAATTTTTAAATAAATAAAATTGTAATAATTTTTGAACCGGTTTTACAATTTAAATTTTTTAAGACACTTTTTAATAAAAAGTTGCAAGAATTTTTTAAATAAAATTTCTAAAAGAAAAAAAATTAAATAAAAATTTGTGAAAATTTTCTTAAATAAAATCTTTAAAGAATTTAAGAATTTTTTTAATAAAATTTGGAGGAATTTTTAATTTTAATAATTAATTTAAAATTTTAATAATTTTTGTAAAAAAAGAAAAATTAACGCAATGTTTTCAAACATTTTTAACTTAAATTGTTATAGAATTTTTTAAATAAATTTTAAAACTTGAGAATTTTCGAACAAAACTTTTGAAATATATAAAAAAATTAAAAATCTAAAAAAAAAAATGAAATAAAATAAAATAAGATTTTTATATAAGATTTTTATTTAAAATATTTTCTTCGTTTTTCAAAAAAAAAAAAAAAAAAAAAAAATAAGGACTTTACTGGTCCTAATCAAACATTATTGGTGTATTATCACACAATTAGAAAGATTATTTCTGATTTAAGTTTGGTGTCTATGAAAGGTACTTCTCCTCCTGATCCTATCCACCTTCAGTAAACAGTAAATTTGGAGAAAGTAATTTAGAACAAATTTGAAAATTCTCGCTGAAGTAGTTTTCTTTATACATTTATAATCACTATGTGCTTTGTACGGGGATTTCCCCTGATCCTATCGGAAGTTGTTATAGCCTATGTAACTTTCGGGCATATTGGACACATTCTATTTACGAAAATAGTTTTCAAATAAAAAAAAATATTACTAAAAAGTATTTGTTTAAATATTTATATTTTATTATTTATTTTTTATTTATTTATTTTTTATTTATTTTTATTTCTTTATTTATTTATTTATTTATTTATTTATTTATTTATTTATTTATTTATTTATTTATTTATTTATTTATTTATTTAAAATTCCATTTTTATTCTTATACGATCGATATTTTCCCCCAAATTTCTTATAAGATTTTCCTAAGGATTTATTTTATAATCCAATAATTGAACTCACCATACATTACTTTTTTATTGGATTTTATTCAATTTCTTTTCATTTTTTTTTTATTTGATTTTGTACAGAAAGAGGTGAATTTTTTTATTCAAAATATATTTGCTCCCTTTACTTAAGAGGTTTTCCGTTAAAGACAGAGCATGACAACTAATGTTATTTTTTTCTATAACAAAATCATATAAATCTTTATTTAAAGAGTAAAAGAGCAATAAACAAACTCTTCTAACACATGCGCTAATGAACAAAACAAAAACAACAAAAAACTGCATTAAATATGGTGAATCCATTTAACAGAGTCTGCAAAAAGAAAAATAAAAAAACAAAAAAAAACACTGTATTAAAAATCAAGAGCGAGAGAGAGGAATATGAGTATGTTTTTATAAAACAAAGAGAGTTTGAGTTGCATTAACTGTTTAGTGGACAAAGAAAACTCAAAAAAAAATAAGTAAAATAACAGGATTTTGTTTATGTATTAAATCGTATTGGAAATTTGTTTTCTTTTATTTGTGCAGAGAGCAAGAGAGAGACTTACTCTCTTGTTTTAGTGGGAGATTTAATGCAATTTTTGTTTTCAATGTGTTGACCACCTCAAATAAGTGTTGTATTTTTTTGGGATTTTTTTTATTGTTTTTGTTTGTGTTTTTGCTCACACAGAAATTCCATGTTGGTTTTGTTTTATCGCAAAAAGAAATTGTAAATGTATTGAGAGTGTTTTTTAGGGATTTTTTTTTGTTTTGTTTTTGAATATTAAGTTTTAGTTTGTGTTTGGGAAAAGAGACGATTTTTGTCAGATTCGTCGCTTACTAAATGTCTTTTTGACGCATCTTATCGTGCCGTCAACGCCACTGTAAACATTATTCACGTTGTCGCTATTGTTTTCTTAGGCAATGTATCAGTATCGTGTATCTTAGACATGCTTTTCTTTACAACAACAACAACAAAAATTCGCATTTTTTTAAAGCAAAAACAAAACCAACAACAACTAAGAATTGAAGGTAACTTAACAAACACCGTACGCCATATTTTTACTTACTCAAGTTGCTGCTGATTTTTTTGTGGCTGCTGCTTCTTCTTGTTCTTCCTATTTTGCTTGCAACAATCATAACTAAAAATCACAAAAACAAAACTAAAATTGTTTTTGCTCTTCTCTTCATTTTGTTGTTGGTTGTATTGTGTTTTGTTGAATTTAGCCATCCGTTCCGTTGCGTTCATACCATTCAGTTGAAGGTGGAAATATGTTTCGCTTTGTGTGTGGTGTCATTGTTAATGCAAATGTCGCGCGTTTTTGATGTGATTTTGTTTGTTGAAAGCCAGCTACAAGCTACAAAGCCAAAAAAAGTAGCCGCATATTAAGCGCGCGGTCGATTTCCAAAACGTCATTACGTACATTTTTCCTATAGAGACGGCGAATTTTGTTTTACTTAAGTTTGTTCTTTTTGTTGTTTTTTTTTCTAAGAAATTCCAACAAATTTTGATTAACAACAGTGTCGATTTTGTTGTTGGCTTTTGTTGTTAAAACCTTAAGTTTGTGTTTTTCCAGCTAGACGTGATAAAAGTCTCTACAAGTGAGCAAAGCGTTTTGAAAATTTCCAATTTGCCGTCGCGTAAAAAATTTTAATACATTTTTTCGAAAAAAAAGTGAAAATAAATAAAAAATATATTAAATAAAAACCGAAATATTTATAAAAAAATATAAATAAAAAAAATAAAAAAGTGCTTTATAAAAAATTTTAAAAATTTGAAAAAAAAATTGTGCAAAAAATCCTTCAAAAATAAAAAAAATCATATTTTTATTAAAAAATATATGAAACAAAATTTTAATTTTTTTATTAAAAAAACAACAAAGAGATTATAAAACAAATTTGTAATTTTTATTTTATTAAAAAACAACAACACAAAAATAAGAATCAAGTCAATTATTACTTAATACAAATTCCCAGCTCTGATTTTATTAACATCATTAACGGTAAATCCTTTTAAGCAACCAAATCACGGAGAAATAAGTTTCATTGTTCCCCTGAAACATATTTAACGGTTAAATTTTAATTAATTTTCAAACTTTTTTCTAAATTTGAAATTTTAATTAATCTTGTTTAAATTTTTTACCATAATTTATTATATTCTTCTTCTTTTTATTAATTACCAGAGAAAATGTTTATAACTTAGAAAGAGATTTGAGTATATTCATGACAATTAAGGTTATTTTGCCTTTAAGGGAATTTAATAAAAATGGTGAAATCAATTTAAAACATCATAAATCTTTAAAAATAATTAATTTTTCAAAATTCTTTCAAATCAAAAAAATTTCATAAAATCTGCGAATGAAATTCAAAATTAATTAGAGAAAATTTTAAATATTTCCTTCTATTAAACTAAATTTTAAAAATATGCCTTATAATCTTCAAAAAACGTTAATTTTTAATAAGAATCGATAATTACGAAATCGGTCCATTAAAAAGGAAAACAATCACTTTTCAAGTTCTTTTAAAGCCTTCCAATAATGAAATTCTAATTAGAATCTAATAATAAATCAAATCCTGAGGTGTCCAAAATAAAGATTTCCTGACTTATGAGGTCTTGCTTACTTCACATGTGCGCTATAAATACTGTCCTTTTCATCAATTTTAGCAGGAATATTCATTATATTTCCAAAAAACATACAAATTTTATGAAACAGGACCATCTTAAAAAGTCCTTAATAGAAATTTAATTAAAAATCTCTTATTCCACAAGTTCTCCAAAATCTCTTCAGATAAAAATTTCAATATAACCTAAAACTATTTAACAAATATTTGTCTTGATAAAAAATTTTTTACTTCCGTTTTCTCATGTTTCAGTAAAACCTCATATATACTCAGAAATCGGAGTATATATTTTTCTTATACATTAAAAAAAATTTAAAAAATCTAAATAAAATCGTTATACAAAAATTATTGAACTCGGATTATTAGGGAAGACAAGCCTGTAAAAGCAAAAAAGGCTCAGAATATAGAAGAATCGCTTCAGAAGATCAAAAATATATAAACAGTAAAAAACAACCATTAAAATTCAACTTTTAAACCTCTTTTAAAGCTAAGATATTTTCCAGATGATTTGAAGGACTACAGGTCCCTAGCTGATCATCGAAGGTCCAAATTTAACCATCTCGGCTATGTTGTTGATTTTTTGAAAATTCCCTAATAATTCATATAACATTCATATTCCTAGTTGATCAGGAAAAGTCAATATAGGCCTTCCAAAGATGACCATTTCCGCTAAGAGGATTTTATTTTTAGAAAATTGGCCAAAAATTTTATATGCTTCTGTAACTTTTTGAACCTTTAAAGATATTTTCATAAATTTCAATATGATTACAGCTGAGGTGTTTTCCAAATGATTTACAGGATTACAAGTCCTCAGCTAGACAGGAGATTAGTGGATGGCTTTCCAATGTTGACCTCCACGGTTATGTTGATTTTTCAAAAATTCGGCAAAAGTTCATATATGCTTCTATAGCTTGTGAACTATTTAACATATTTTCATGATATGCGTAAAGCTTGTCCACAGGTTCTATCCAAACGAAGTAATACGAACTCTAAAGAAGTATATGCCGCCGTATGTACTCTATAATGACAGTAGATGATTTTTTTTAATCCGTTTTATATGGATTCTCTGATTTATGGATCCTTGATTTATGGTCAAGTTCATATGCCGCATTTTGAATCTCTATTAAATATCGTCACTTAATTATTCTTTAAAATTTTGGAATCTTTAAATTCTAAATTTTTCATTCATACCAACTACTTGTGTAAGAACTTCGTAACTTGTCTGAAAAAACTATCTCAATCTAGGCTTCCGCTGGCCCAATTTAGTTATTTTCCCTATAGTCAACTTTATAGGGCCACTGATTATGACCCTGACCACATTTGCACTTATCCAAATCAACTGGAAAATACCTCAGCTCTGATAATTTGATTCATTAATATATCTTTAACTATTCCAAAGAGCTTTGAACTTTAAATCATATTTAAAGCATACTTCAGGGAGTATTTTTGTTACAGCTTAGCATAACTTTTGCTGGAAATATTTTTGGAAATTTGTCTTACTTCTAAATTAAAATTTATGTTAAAATGTCTGAATTCATAAAGCTGTAATTAGTGAAAAATAATATATCGATTACTTCTGATTTAACTGCAAATGCACTATTATGTTGCATACTTTTAGGATGTTTTTTTTAAAAGAAATACATTAGCATATTTTAGGGTCAGGGAAATTTTATTTTTTAAAGGATTTTGTGATTGCTTTAAATTAAAAATGATACAAAAAGTTAAATAAATTTATCAAGTTGCTGTTTAAAGCTATAGAGGGCAAAATTGTATCATAATTATAGTTTGGAAAGGAATATTTCTTTTTTTCTAAGGATTTCGTCTTTCGGTTATATAAAACTAAAGAGAACAAAATCAAAGCATATTTTTAGGTATGCTAAGCGTGAAGAAAGGTCAATTTCTTTAAATAAAACTTTTAATCTATTTGAAATAAGTTAATTTTAGCATAACTTAAACATTAATAATATTTTAACAATATTAACATATAAGTGACTGTCACGTAACCGCCAGAGAACAAACTTTCAACGATATTCTTTATCACAAAATAATATTCATGAGTAAAATTTTGTAAATTAAATAAATTTTTCGCACTTAAAATGATAATTTAAAGATTTTAAACAAAATTTAGCTAAAGTGATTAATAAGTTGCAAGCAAAGTGACTGATTTCAATATTATTTTCTTTCATATTTTTTTAAACAAAAACTCCTTACTAAATGAACATTTGTTCATATAAAATAAGTCTTTTTTTCAATAATTAACAAAAAGTGACTAACAAGTGACTGCAAAAATAGAGAGAAAACTACATAAAACTGCTTTTTTAAAAGAAATTAAATTAAAAAATGATTTTTTTGTAAATTTCTTTATGACAATTTTTGTAGCATACTTTTAGTTGCTATTTAAATTAAATTATTAAAGTATATTTAACAATTACTTGACATTTAATAATTTTAAGTTATTTTAGAAAAGCATTTACAATTGGTGTTAAAGAAATGCAGGGAGCAAATAAATAAAAAGTGACAACCATTAAAATACACACTCCAAAAAAAGTGACACACACAAGACAAAAATGTCAAGAAAAGTTAAAAAAAGAAAAAAACAATAACAACAATTTTAAACTAAATGTAAATAGAGAGATTCCCTGTTAAGAAAATCAGCCACAACCAATGTTGTTTACACTAGACTATTGGTTAAGGGACACCAATCCGCGACGCTTAGCTTCTTTTCAATATATAAAAACGACGAAGGAGTGGCTTAAAGTACACACAATTCACACTATGACAGCACAATATTGAGCTAGACACCCAAAACGAGAAAACAAACCAAACACCAACACTTTGAGTGACTAAAATGGTGTTGTACACTTGAAATGTTGTGGATGTTTGTTTGGTTTACATTTTCCCCAAAAAGTTCTTAGAATATAAAATTTTTTGATATGATTATTAGAGGACCTTTAAGCTAGAAATCATTATTATTATTATTTTGTTTGCTAATAGTGTTGTTGTTGTTGTTGTCGTTGTTTAGTTAGAAGTTTACTGTCTTCTTGTTGTGCCTTATGTTGCCTATTTTTCCTTGGCTGTAGAAGACTCACTCATTTTTGTGCCAACAACTGCATTGACACACTCACACATTTAGTTTTACATTTTAGTGTGAAGTAAACACCAGCCCGTCCAAGAAATCTAACAAAAGAATGGTGGAGAATGGTAAAAAGGAAAGGAAATAAGGAAAAACTTTTTTTTAATGTTTCTTCCACACTTTTTCTTTAACGCCAAGAAAAGTTGTATTATTGTCATCATCGTGTGTACTTGGCTGGCTGGCTGGCACACTCGACTTAAAAAGAGTCTAAAGTCAACAACGAAATCCTACAACAACACAAATAGCAGCAGCAGCAGCCCCATCACCAGTGCCACCATTAGTATTTACATTATTACAACAAAAAATTGTTTGCAGGTTTTAAATCATGAAATTGCCTTAAAAAATTCCAACAACAAGAAAAATGTACTAAACTTTTTCAACACACAACAACATTAAGGCCCTTTTTTTGTAATTCTAACAAGTAGAAAAAACTTATACACACTCACGTCTTGTATAACATATACAGACACTCACTATAAAACTCTCCTCAAGTGTGAGTGGAGAGTTAATAGAACAAGCGCATTGTCGACAAAAATAATCACGATGAGTAAACCTAAAAAAATAAAAAAAATAAATAAATGTTTTAAGAGAATCTTTACACATTTACTTTTAGAATGAACATCCGTGACAACATTTTCTCTCAAACAAGACTTTCAAAAAAAGTCACCAAAATGAAAATCTAAGTTCTTTCAAAGTACTTTATTAACATTTATACTTTCTAAGCCTTTTTTAATTACTTAATCAAAGTGACTGAAGCGTGACATCTATAAAATGTATTTCTATTCATCAATCCTACATAAATATTACAACTAGAAATTAGTTAAACTATAAAAATAAACTTATGCTCTAATTTTTAATATTTACCTAAACGTGACTTACTCGTGACTGCTTTGAAACTAACTATTTTCTTAAAAATTTTTAAATATTATATAAAAATATTTTTTCTCTTAATTTACATACAGAAATATTCAAAGCTATCAATATTTTTGACATTCCTATGTAAGTGACTATCACGTGACTATTTAAGAATTTACAATTTAACTCCCCAAATCTTAAAATTTACTAATTTTCTATAAAAGTGACTGTTAAAAACTACACATTTGGCTGTATATCCTTTGCATATTTACTTCAATGTGATTATAACGTGAGTGTTGTAACTTATTGTTGTATCTACATTTTTTATTCTATATTATTTTAAACTTGAATTAATCATAATTTAACCTTTACAAATTTCAATATGAAATAATAATTTTTTAATAATTATCTAAAAGTGACTAGCACGTGACTGCAAAAAATATATACTTTTTAAAGAAAAATTAATTGAATTTAAATTTTATAGACCTAATCAATACTAAATTAAAACTTTGGAAATCAATTATATATTTTTTTCCACAATCATAATAAAGTGACTAAAGCGTGACTTTTGTAATATACACATTTTGGAAAAATTTTTTATTCTAAACTTATATTATTAATCATTATAAATGAATTGTAATAGAAAATTGGAAAAAAAATATAAAATTGTGATAAAGTGACTGGGTCGTGACTGTAGAAATTTATTTTATAAATATTCGAACAAAATTTTATATAAAATTAAATATGAGTTAACTAATGATAATTAAAATTTATTTTTGGTTTTTATAATATTGGATTTTTTAATTATGTTAAGGTGACTTAAGAGTGACAATTTTTTAAAAGCACAATTTTTTAAAAAATTCTACCTAAAATTTTTAATTTAGATTGCTTTATAAATGAAGCAACTTAAATTTTTATTTCATAATTTTAAAGTGGTAGACAATTTTTTGTTAAAGTGACTAAGACGTGACCTGTGAATAACTGTATTAAAAAGATTTTTTATTTTATTTTGCTGCATATAACTGGTGATACAATGTTTTCCTGCTTAAAATTGCAAATATTATATTAATGGCATCGAAGTGACTAGGGCGTGACTGTAAAAACTTTATTATCAGAAGAGTTATTTAATGTTTATTTACCACACAGGTTCTTATATAAGTTTTTTTTAACAAAATTGTGTATTTTTTATTAAATGGTACCAAGTGACTAAGGCGTGACTGTCAATATTGAACTTCTGGTTAGAAATCCTTTAAAAAAATTACTCTATATTTATGTGATTTAATGTAGTGTTTTTATCAGCTTTTGTAACAAACTTTCTTCCTGCTAACACCCAGAAGTGTAGGTCACGTAACTTATTATAAATTGTTTGTAGGGTATAAAAAGTTATGGCCGATATTAAATATGAAAAAAGAAGTCTATAATAAGCAAACATTCTATACACTTTTGCTAACACTCAGTTTTTATTTCATATTTGGTAAAGTGCCAGCCAAACACAAAGGAAAACAACAACAACATTAACTACAGCACCAGTATTAAGAGTACAAGAGTCACCAGAAATAAATTTTCATGTTTTTTTCGCCCCAAAAGAGAGCTGGGGAAATTGTAGGAAGTTGTAAGGAAAACATAAATGAAAAAAATTGGCCACGACAAAAAATTAAGAAGAAGAAAAAAACGTAAACTTTATATGACACTCAGGGTGTGTGTAAGCACACCAACAAAACAAATGACGGTGGTCCAAGCTACTTAACAAATGGAGCAAAAATCTAATCTTTAATAATGTGTAGATACTGATAAATAATTCTATATAATTTTTGTTGTTGTTGCACATGAGATGTTTGTATAATAAGAAAAAAATATACAAAAAAAAGAAAACCCGAGAGACATTTAGAAAAAGAAATAATAAAATATATGAACCGAGTGGTAGGATATATGGTATTGACAAACGAGGGTAGTTTGAAAAGACTTTTTTAAAAATAATAAAATTATTAAATTTGAGCTGAACGGACAAGAACTTTAATTTTATTTTCAATAAATCAATAATTATTTAGCAGATAAAGCTAAATGTTTAGTAAATTTAAATATTCAGGGCCATCAAGGTCCTTGGATCCAGATTTAAAAAGTTTTTTATTTTGCTTCAAATAAATTTACTTTAAAATTGAGGTTGGTTTCCTTTGTTTGGTAAAATAAATTGCATTCTTCAAGGTCCTTCGATTCGAATCAACATTGTATATATAAAGGATTTTTGAAACTATATGACGATCCTTCAAACCGGATTGTTGTATTCAATAGAAATAATATAAAAGTAATTATATTTCAATTATTTTGTAATTTCTAGTCCTTCTAACTGGATCGTTACAAGCATTTTAAATGGTTTTCAACGGTTTAAGTACAATTTTGAAATTATTTTTATAAATCTTTAAACCGGATAGAAGATTAAAGTGCCCTTCTTCTTTTAATTCTTAACTAATTTCAGTTTTCCTTAAAGGATCGAAATTGAAATATCGATTAAATTTAATTTGTTGTTAGTAAAGTATTAAGAGTCTTCTTTAAAAAATTTATTAGATTTCGATTTCTTTTTTTAAATGAAACCAAATAATAAATACATTTAAGGAACATCCAAACTGTTAAGGTCCTTCGAACTGGACTGGATTCTTTAATAGATTTCAGGGTTTCTTTGGGAATAAAAATCTTTCAACCAATTAAATTAAGTCATGAATTATATTTAGTCGGTCCTTCGAACTGGACAAACTTGTTTTAAAAGAATAATCCTATTTAAAAGTCTTAAATTCATTTTAATTAGATTTCGGCTTTGTCTTCTAAGTGAAACTCTTTTGTCTGTTTTCAGTTTTAAATTAACGAACCGTACTAACATCTTTTATATAAAGATAGACTTATTTTTTAACTGATAACTGGTTCGAAATTTATATAATAAAAATGTTTCAGGAACTACTAACTAAATAAAGGAAATTATACGTTTACGGTCCTTTGTAATTTTTTACTCTTCTTCTTTAAATTGCTTTAGAAGTGACTTGAAATGTTTAAGAAACTTCCAATCTCTTTTAACAAAGTAATGAAATTATAAGTTTATGTCCTTCGAACCGTATTATTTTTATTGATAACCTATTGAAAAGCACTTTTTTAATTCTTCGATTTATTTCGGATCTTCTGATTTAACTAAATTTTAATGTAATAAAAATGTTTATCTTCTGATTCCAAATTAAAAAAAAAAATATTTTTTAAAACTTTCTAAGCGAATAAATTAATTTGTGGGTTACAGCCCTTTGAACCAGATTAAACTGTTTATGGTTCTACGAACTGGATTGAAATCATTTCTTAAATTGAAAATGAATTCGAACTGGATAAATATTTTCAACTTATCTCATTATTAATCTTGACTATTGCAGATTATCTAAATAACTTTTTTGAAAAACGTTGGTCCTTCGAATCGGATTTTTTTTTTAAATTTTTAACAATTTTCCATTCTGCTCTCTCATTTTCTCTTTATCTTGGCCTCAAAAGTACATCATTAAATCTATATGTTTTTCTACAAATACAAATTCTCTTCTTAGCTCAATATGTACTTTAATTTGTTAGCAATATATTTCATATATCTGTATACATTTTTATACATACATATATATTTTCTATATAAAATTACTTTTAAACATTCAATCTGTAATAACATCTTTCATACATGCGAACCTCGAAAACCTCCTTTAAGTAAGAAAAAACACACTTAAAATGAGGGATGAATTTTTAACGTTTTTATTTCTTTTTTACTCCTTAAAGGATTTTTTCATTTTTCCTTTTTCTTACTTTAACATTTAACTATAGATTCCTTTCTTTTTGTTTTTGGTTTTCCAGGGTTTAATATTAAATATTTAAAGATTTTACGTTTATTTTCAAGTGGAAATAACGTTTTATTGAAAGAAGATTTGAAAATGAACAAAATTGGAATTGTAAAAATATCTTAAATGTTTTTGGCATAAAATGCAAAATGAAGGGGATTTAGATTCAATAATATATTTTTAAAAGATGGTAGTGCGAAGCGGATATAGTACTAAATTAAGTCCATTTTTAATTTCATCAAATTATCTTTAAAATCTGCTTCATAATTAACGTTTTCTTTGTGAATGAATTAAGTTTTAGTTTTGGGAAAATGTCCGATTTATATTCAATTGAAATATTTAATGTTCTGAACTTTTATTATTTATTAAATAGAATTTTAAATTTTATTTTTGTTTTTTATATAAAACTTTCTTTATTGAATTATTTATTTAGGTTCTACGAACCGGATTATTATCAGTTTTTACCGTAATACAGCATATTTATTTTAAATTATCATGAAACCAATAATTAAGTCCTTAATAATCTACTTTTTTATGATAGAAAAAAGAACTTCCAAGCGACTAAATTAGGCGTGAAATACTGAAATTTTAGGCAGTCTTTCGAACCGTATTGAAATCCCTTATAAGGAGAAAATATTAAAGATTCCATTCTCATTAAATTCTTTATTAGTTTTGGTTTTACTTTAGAGAACTAAATTGGATCTCTTCAAAATGTTTAAATTATATTTTATGTTTAACTTCTTCGAACGCGAATCGAATTTTTTAATAACGACAGAATATTAGAGAGTATTTATTCTTTTTTATATTTCCTATTTCTTAAGAAATCGAAATCGATGTATTGAAAATTTTTAATAGAACTTTCATCAGTATCTTGAAATTACAGGTCTACGGTCCTTCAAACTGGATTAATATTATTTATATGGAGGGAAGATTCTTCTTTATATTCTTTATTATATTTCAGTTTTTGTTTCAGCATCGAAACTTGATACAATCAGTGTTTTCCAGAAACTTCCTATAGTTTTCAGTTTTAAAATTATATGTTTAAGGTCCTTCGCACTGGACTTATATATTTTTTTAAATGGAATGAAAGAAGATTTGTTTTGAATATTTAAGTAGATGAGATGGTTGAAAGATGTTTTCTTTAAATTATTTATTAGATTTCAGTTTTTATATAAAATTCGATATATAAATATCTTTAAGATTTTTTGATCGAAAAAGTTCATTTCTAAAATTTTAGGATTATGATCCTTTGAACCGGACTATCATTTTGTAATTGCAAAATTTTAAAGGTTTCTCAAAAATTAGTATAATAATTATGTTTAAGGAATTTTTAAACGTTTATATTCAGTTTTGAAATGATTTGTTTTTGGTCCTTTTCATATTTCATAGTCATATTTATTACTTTTAATTATTTTATCTTTTATTTTTATATATATTTTTATGGAACTTTCAACTATTCGATTTGGAATTCTTTTATAAATATTAAATATTCGAAAATTCTTATTCTTTTGATGTTTTATTAAATTTCAAGCGAAACAATTCAGTTCTAAAATGCAATATTTAGGGTCCTTTGAACCGGATTCATTTTTGTAGTAAATAAGAGAAGATTTGAAGAGTTTTGAATTTATTTTAAAAATTATTTAAAATATTTATTTTATTTTAGAGTCAATTACTTAATTTCTAATTAAGAAAAAAAATATTTTCCAAAAAATTTGTTGGTCTTTTGCTTTCGTTGGCCTGATATTTGTATGACCAACTTAATCCAATTAGATTTATCCATAATATTTGATTCCTTTACCCTCTCTCACCTTCTCTCTTTCGTATGAATTTGTTTAAAATTTAAATATATTTTGTAGGTTTTTCTGTAGTTGTTTGATAAAGTAATGTTTAGTATATATATTTATGTTATATACTTCAACATTTTTAAATAACCATACCTAATTTCAACATACAAACAAACATACATTCATACATTTGTAGCTCTATGGAAATGTATCTATAAAGTTACATGGCCTCTACACATGTAAGAATTGACTGCTGGAGCAGTTTTTTTCTTTTTGTAGAACCCAGTAGCATCATTTATGTTCGTTTTACATATTTACTTAACCACACAGACATTTTGCTATATACATATGTATATACATATATTTTTTTAAACATTTTTTTCCATGTCTATACAAAATTTTAACTTACTACAGATTTGTCTGTTTATTTTATTTTAAACATTTTTTTCTACTTGCAACATTTTTTGGTATGTTGTTGTTGCTGTTGATTTTTTTGTGTTTGCCTCCTTTTAACGATGTGTTTTTGTTGCAACTTTTGTATTTTCCAACATGATGATGATGATAATGATGATGGTGAGATAGAATTTTTGTATATTTAACCAGTATATTATGAATTTTTATTTAAGTATTAGTTTGTAAATGTATATGTGTATGTTAGTATATATATGTATGTGTATTTAAATAGGTAAATAGTTCGTCCAACACTAACAGATTTGTTTAATTAACTTTACACTCTCTTAGAGTGCAAAAATAGCAAAAATAAAACATATACATTTGTTTATACATGTATTCTACAACAACTACAAAAAATATTAAACATTAAACATGAAAAAAATAGTTGATCCCAATGTGTGAAAAAAATGTAAAAATGCACTTTATTTATGGTTTACATATAAACAGGAGTTGCACAACATTATAAGGATATTGTAGCTTTAGAAATGTTTATGGTGGAAAATTTTCTTGTTTTAACCTCCATTTTGTTATTCCAAATCTGTCCGTCCGTCTTCCTATCAGTCAGTCAGTTAGTTTTTGGCTTATTAATTATAAAATTATATCTGAACCACTGTACTGTTCTTTTAACGGCTCTGAAGTCTTTCATAATGTCAGGACGTTACAAACATTTTTTAAAAAACTTCCAAGGGAATATATTTAAGGTCCTTCGAACAGCACTGAAGTCTTCCTTAAAGCCAGGACATTTAAGGCAAACTTTATTAAAATTTTTTAAAGGTGTTAAAAATCGGACCGTAATCAATTTTAACGAGTGGATATTTGATCTTTCTTTTCTTCTAATTTTAGAAAGCATATTTGAGAATTTCTTTTCTAATTCTTATGTAATCGATTCAAAATGGATTGCAATTTGGTTTAGTGAGCAGTTTTAGGAAAATATTTTCTGTTTTTGAATTTTATATTTTTAGAAGATTCAAGAGTGTTCCTAAAATCCTTTATTAAATTTCTGTTCTGTAAGAAACTTCCCGAAAAAAATTTTATTTGTTTGCATCCTTTTACGGGATCGAAATTAATAAATTTCTTTTGGTAAGTTTCATACGATTGAATACAGATTCTTTTTAGCTTTATGGTCATTCGAACCAGATATAACACCTTTTTAATACTCCTCCTGTTTTGATTTCTTTATTAAATTAATGCTTTTCCTATGGGAACGAACTTCCAAATGAATAAATTTTTTAATTAGATTTTGTTTTTTCTTATAGGAATTTTTATAATATACATAAAAGGTCTTTCGATCAGGACTAAAGCTGATAATAATCCAAAACATTTAAAAATAATTTTCAAAATTTTATCGAAACTTTGTTTTGGAAACAAAACAATTTTTGAATTTCTGGTAGAAATATTTAATAAGAAGCTAAATGATTTAAAAATTTCAATTTCTGATGTTTTGAAAAACTTAACGAAAGTTTATTTTTGGGAACCAAAAGGTTTTGAAATTGCTTTTTCCATTTTTAAATAGTATAACTCTTATTTAATTAAAAAACACTTGAAAAAATTTAATTTTCTCAATTTTGAAAACTTAACGAAACTTTATTTTTTAAACAAAACAACGTTCAGCACAAATTTTTGGAAATTCTGGTATAAAAAACTAAAAAGAAGTAAAATTAATAAAAAATTTTAATTCTAAATCATTTTAAAAATTTAACGAAACCTAATTTTTGAGAATTAAAGATATTTGAAAATATATTTTTCGAGTTTTGAATAGTATAACTCTTAGTGAATTAAATAACATTTCAAACATTTGAATTTTCTTAATTTTTAGAACTTAACGAAACTTTATTCAGAGACAGGACAACTTTCTAAGAAAATTTTTTGTAATTCTGGTAAGAAAAAGTAAAAAAAGACAAATTAACAAAAGATTTTAATTTTTGTGGTTTTTAAAAACTTAACGAAACTTTGTTTTTAAGAATTAACAATATTTGAAACGCCTTTTTTTCCAGTTTTAAATAGTACAAATCTTAGTTAATTCAATCATATCTTTTAAATTTAAATTTTCTTAAGTTTTAAAACTTAACGATACATTATTTCAGAAACGAGACTACTTCCAGATAAGATTTTTTGCAATTCTGGTAGGAAAATTTAAAAGAAAGCCAGATCAATGAAACATTTAAATTTTTGAGCTTTTTAAAAACTTAACGAAACTTTGTTTTTAAAAATTAACAAATTTTGAAAAGCCGTTTTTCAGTATTGAAGTGTATACTTCTTAGTGAATTAAATCACATTTGAAAAATTCAAAAAGGTCTCAATTTTTAAAACTTAACGAAACTTTATTTTTGAGCCTAACCACTATTTTCTTTCGCAAAAATACATTTTTAAATTCAAAGCATTTTTAATAAATAACAAAAAAAAATGGTATTTTGTGGGGGGGAGTAAAAATAATTGTCTATATCTTTATTTAAATCTCCTTTAATATCCTTTTTTTATTATCATCATGATGATGGTTTTTTTTTTTGTGATTTTAAATTCATAGATAATTTAAGGCGTTTTATGGTCATTGTTTAACGCAATGCGAAATGTTTTGTATAAATAATGGCCATAAACATACACACACATATATATATATATGCCTCTACATATTTCTACACACACACTTAATGTGTAAGTTACACATTTGTTGTGTGTGTCCATAAATCGTGATTAACATTCCCCTTTTTTTGTTGTTGTAGCTTTATTGTGTTTTATTTGCACTGATTTGTAAATAAGTTTTTTTTTTTTACATACAAACACATACATTTATACATACAACCATATAAAACATATTTATTTTCACAATGTATATGTTTCGTTTTTTTGTTCATTTTTTACATACACACAAAAACAATTTTTACACAGAGATCTGTGTAAAATGCCGCGCGTAAATTGACACCAGTCACTGTTATTAATTGTCTTTTTTGCAGTGTTGCTTTATTGTTGTTATTATTTGTGTTGTTTTTGTTGTGTTCACTGTGCAGACTTACAAAAAAACTAACACATCCAGTTCGTTTTTTTTTCTACACTTCTCAATTGTTGGCTTTAGAAGTGTGTGTCTCCGTGTGAGTGTTTGTATGGATGTGTATGTGTTAAATGGCGCGGGTATGTCCCCGCTTAGTTTGGTTGGTCAAAGTATCTAAATCACACCATTTTGAGTGTGGTTCTTGACGCTCTTTTTCTTTCTTTTATGCTTGTTGTATGTTTTTTTGTTTGTTTGTGCTCTCTGGTCTTTGTTGTTGTTGTTGTGTATTTTTGTATTTGATTTTGTTTTTTTCTTTTGCTAGAGAATTTTGTATTTCTTTTCTTCTTTTCTTTGTTGAGTTTAATAAAACACACAGTTTTTTTTCACACACAAACACATTCACTCACACTTACACTCTGATAAAGAGTCGTGCTATCAAATTCACCTTTTTGTGTGGTGTTGTTTATTTTGTGTGCATGGGTGTATGTGTGTAATAAGTTTGAAAGTGTGTGTGTGTGTGTATTTTTATTTTGTGGAGAGTCATTCTTGTTTTGTGGCTGTTGTCGCATTTGTCCCTTTCGCTCTTATTTAAAGTAGATTTACAAAACAAACCCAACCATTTTTTTTGTTGTTTTTCTGCTGCTGCCAGGGAGTAAATGTCTCAGCCATTTGAGTTGTTGAAAATTTTGTCGTTTGCTTGAGTTTGTGTATTTGTTTGTGCTTAAGTGTGTATGTGTGAGTTTATGAGAATTTTTTGTTATTTGTGGTAAAAACTTGTCACACAATCTTTCTCGCAGATTAGTTAGTATTTGTTATACTCAACAAGGCACAGTGGGTTGAAAATTTAGAAAAGTTAAAACATTTAAACAAGAATTTAAAACTGCATTTTGGAATTACAATTTTATGCCTCTAAAAGAAAAACACTTTCCTGCCCTAAATATATGAGTGAACTTAAATTTAAAATTTCAAAATTATTATTATTAAATTATAAATTCTTTAAGAACTAATTAAACATATTACGACAAAATTATTATTATTTTTAAAGAGATAAATCCGAAAATCTTCCAAGTTTAGCGGAATAAATTTTTTGTCTTCCGGGAAAAATACATATTAATATTTTAATGAGAGCAGATATTTTTAAAATTATTTTAATAAATGTTTAAATTTCTCAAAATTTTTCAAATTCCTACCGTTTCCTTCCACCATTTCATAAATCTAATATTTAAAATCTTTTCAGGCCGTCTTATTGTAGTTTCCGAATGCCATTCTGATAAAACTTTTTTTATTATTTAAAATAGTCTATTTGGTAACACACTTTGTCATTTAAGAAGAAATTACCTCTTCTATTTTCCTAAAACCTTATGCCCTAATTGAGTAAAGTGTCAATAATTAAATTAAGGAGACCCTTTAAGGTCTCATGCATTGGCTTACCTACATTTCATATTATTCCAATTAACGTTTCTAAATTATTCATGCAGCTGTAGAGTGAATTAGGATGTAGCAGTAGGTTGTTTTGTCTAATGAGCAAGCAAATCTTCTTACAAAGCTCAATTTTTTAAGATCGAAACATTCAAGTTTTTTTCTCATATCTTCTCAAAAATATTCTTATAATTTTACCAACTTTTTTACTATACCGCAGTATTTTGTGTGATACTGCTGCCTATTCTTGAAGATCGCATCTAGCTGCGCTTGAAAAACCTCTTTCTCATCGTTCAAGATGTTGCCTCTTTTTAAAATTCCAATCAATTATAATACCTTTAAATTAAATTTGACTGAATGTTATAACTTTGTCGGCATTCAGCCTCCTTGGCAGTGCTAGGAAGTACAAAGTTCTCCTTAAAAGTATTAGTTCCTCTTAGAAGTATTTAGTCGATGTGCGCAAAACTGATTCACATCCTTAGTCAGTTAGTATCGCCTTGAATTTCTTAAAAGGAAAAAAGCTCATGTCATGTTTACGTTTCTGAAGCATATTTCTCTCTGTCCGTAGTTTTGGCAAGAGAAAAAAGCTAAACTTTGCGAATTTGTTATATAAGAAATTTATTCATCCCTAAATTTGAACACGATTGCTTCTGCATAAAAAAATCGTTAAATTTCTTTAATTTCTCTATTTTGAGAAAATTTATTTCAATTTCCTTTTTTTTAATTGCATTTCACCCACTGTGCAAATTTCATCGTCTCGGACAGAGTGTGATTGCCAGTAAACTACTAGTCGTCGTTGTTGTTTTATTAAGTCTGTGTGTGTTTATAAGTCTCAATTTTCAGTAAGTGTATGTGTGCGTTTGTTAGTAAATCTCAATATTCCTTATTTAGTTTTTATTGTTGTTGTTGTTTTTGTTGCTGTTTTCTGTATTAGAATGTTTTTACGTCTTGTTCTTTTACTCTTGTGCAAATTGTCGCATAAAGATTTCTCCGTTTCCAAACATATAAACAGCCATAAGTTGCTGCTTTTATGCTGTTTTGTTGTAGTTGTTGTTATTGCTCTTCTTTTTCTTCTTTGCCTTGCCTTCCCTTGCTGTTTGTGTGGCTGTGTGTGTGTGAATGTTGTATGTCGTTCTTATGTTCGTTGTTTTTGCGTTGTTATGTGTCGCCTTTTCATTCACACTTTTGGTGGGAGCTGCTGTTTTAAAGACAATTTTTATTGTTGCCTTTTATTTGTTGTTGGTGTAATTATTATTGTTGTTGTTGTTTAGCTTGCTTTTTGTTCATTAAAAAGAAGAAAAAGAAGCAGTTGAAGTAGTGTATGAAGGGATGTAAAAAAGTGTAATATTTATTGTTGTTTAGCTGGTAAGAGAGTGGGTTTGTGGACGTGAAGGAGAAGGAGGTCATTTTAATGTTGACAAATGTAATCCGTTTTATCCCTAAGTTTCCTTTATATGGATGTCATCTTCTGCTTCTTCTTCTTCTTATTAGAATGTGTTAGTTTGTTAGTTATTAATCACCTTTTCGGAAAATCAAATAAGTTTATCTCTTTCTAACTTAAACCACTACATATTGCTGTTGTTGTTGGTTTTTTTATTAGAGCGTTAGGTGCAAATGTTGTTGCTTGTCATTTATTGTGTGAGATGTTGTCACTTAAGTTGGAATTAAACAAAAAAGGAAAAGAATTTCAAATTTCTTTAAAAATTCTTTTATATTAAAAATAAACTCCCTAAAATCTGTTCTTAAAACTTATTTGTTTAGATGTGTGTGTGTTGTATATATTTAAAAATGTGTGTGTGTGTGTGTTTTTATAAATATGTGTTGATAATAATGTTTTCACTTATTGTCACCTGGTTGGTGCTATAAGTCTATCTCTTTTCACACCAAACATATAATTTTTTAGGTTCTCCCATTCCTGCCTTCTCCTCCCTCTTTGGTATTTGCTTCTTCAGCATATTTTGTTTAATTTCCTAGCTGATTCACCAAGAAGAAGCAGAGTATTGTGGTGGAGAGCGAGCAGAAGTAGGATGTTCAATTTATTCTAGTTCAAATCTCTTTTTATTAGTGTTTAACTTTACGGTGTCGTTTGTCTGGTGTTTGTGTCACCAAAAGCACTTTGTTGTTGTTATTATTGCTTTTGTTTTTTTTTTCTTTCCATTAACTAACACATACACTCATGCTTTTAAAAGTGTTCTATGTTCATTGATGGCTCTTGTTTAAATTTCCACTCTCTCTCTCTCTGTCTGTTTATTTTACTTTTTCTTTTATTTTTACTCTCTTTTTTGACTCTCTAACCACACACTCATACAAACATTTTTACTCTTATTCAAGGCAAATAAAATTGAGCAGAATTTAGTTCCAATTGGAATCTTCTAAAAACCGGTTTCATTTAACTCTCTTGTGGGTTTTGTGTTTTCTTTTTGATTTTGTTCTTTCATAAAATGAAAAGCAACAACACCAAGTAAAAACAATTCTATTTGAGTGTGCGTTTGCATGAGTGTGTATTGTAATCGTGGTAATGGTGGTGGTAGTGGTGTATAGCTCGTCTTTTAAAGCAAAGTTAGTGTTTTTTTCTTGTTAAAGGTTTGTGTGAGTGTGTATAAAATTATTGTCGCATACGTCGCACCTCTGGGGGTTGCACTTCTTCGTTTTGTATGTGTATTTCCAGTTTGCAAGCGACCGGCGTTAAGCTCGTATCGTTAGTGTAGTGTGTTGTGTATATTACGTTGTTTTTCCTTTTTTGTTTTTGGTGTTTTATCAGCTTAAAAAGTTTTCGTGTCAACGCTTCAGTTTTTGTTTTTGGTAACCATTAACGGGGCCCTAAATATTTTAGGGTTTCAATAAGATTAATAATCCCCCTGAAGCTTTAAACTAAATATGACTAAAATTGAAATTGAATTCCTAAAAAAGAAAAGTAAATAAAAATTATCAGTTAAAAAAAGAATAAAACAGAGAAAAAAAGCCACTACACAAATTTTTAAAAACAACAACAACAAATTCTCTTTAAAGAAAAGAAAATATGAAAAAAAGTTCTAATTTTCAATAGAAATTATGAAATAAATGTGCAATTAATTTCCAACAAATAAAACATAACCTAACAAATTAATAAAGAAAATAAAACAACAACAAACAAACAAAACCATTTAAGATTTAAACACATCAAAAAAATTCAAAATCCCGTTATTGCAATTCAAAACGACGGCGGAACTTCTAAGTGCGAAGAAAAAAGAAAATTAAATAAAGCAAAAGCAAAACGAAACACCCGTGTGTTTGTGTACAAAAAAAATCAAAAGCTAAAAAAGCTTGTGAAACTAGAGTGTGTGTGTGTGTAAATCGGTGTAGAAAAAAACGAAAATTTTGTGTAAATTATTGCGTTGAGCGAATGTAATGTAATGAGATACGACGTCCAGGAGTTACTTCATCAATCTGCTGAAGATCCATTCGCCAGGTTCGCAAATGGGATGGCATATCATCCATTTCTGCATTTGTCCAGACCCACTGACTTCAGCGTTTCCTCGCTGTTGACGGCGGGAAATCAAACGACAACGGCAGCTGATCCCAGTGGTACCACAACATTACCAGCCGTCGCCACCGCTTCATCTTCAGCCTCTTCTTCACCTCCACAACAACAACAACAGCATCAACATCATCATCAACAGCATCATCAAAGTAATCCTCCCACACCACAGCAACAGCAACAACAACATCATCATCATCAATCTCAACAACATCTCCAGCAATTAAATCCCGTTTCTAGTGACCACTTAAATTGTTTAGGTGGTCAATCCTCTCCTTTGGGAGGCCAGCAACCTCCTCAACTCTCACCCGGTGAATCCAGCAATAATAACAACAACAACGAATCAAATTGTCCCAGTGTAGGAGTTAAGTCTTTAAACTCCCACGACAACAGCACAAACAGCAGCAGTAACGAATCCAACGCTAGGCCTCTTAGTAATAGTAATAATAGTAACAACAATTTGCCGTCGGCTCTGTTAAGTGCCTCTCACTCGGCAGCCGCTCACGCTTTACCTCCCGCTCATCCACATCATTCTCCAGTACCTGGTCATCCGGCTTTGGGCCCTCACTTGCCACAACAGCCTCCTTATTTTCCAGCGGCTGCTCTAGCGGCTTTAGCTGGTAATCCTGCTGGTCCACATCCGGGTTTATATCCAGGTCCTTTACGTTTTCCACCTCATCATCCGCATCCTCATCATCCCTTGGGTACTCCGTATACAACCGCCGAAGACGTGGTATTAGCCTCAGCGGTTGCTCATCAATTACATCCTGCCATGCGTCCCCTGCGTGCATTACAACCGGAAGATGATGGTGTTGTGGATGATCCCAAAGTAACGCTGGAGGGTAAAGAATTATGGGAGAAATTTCACAAACTTGGCACTGAAATGGTCATCACTAAAAGTGGAAGGTGAGTACTTAAATTTAAGGAAAAATTACCGTCGGTAATTGTCTACATAGAGACAGAGATTATTTAGAACATTATTTTTTTAATGGGGTCTACACTAGAGGTGTGTTTTGATTGTATTTTGGTTATGTTGTTCAAAATTTCTTGGATAATAAAATTAGTGAACTTAAAATAAGTGAAAGAAACAAATTTTTATCTCAAAAAAACTATCAAGTGATTTTTAAAGAACTTTAAGAATTTTATCAACCCGAATTTTTTATTTAAATTTCTCTGCTGGAAAGACTTTTTAAAAAGTTTCAAAAACAACTAAATCTCTAAAACTCATCTACTTCGATGTCTATTCCGAAACTTCTTATTTGCGAAATAAAAAGTTGATATTTTCTGGACGGACGTAAGGGGGTATTGTACTATAGTATATTGCAAATATGGATTTCTTTCGGTGCAAATTTATCTTAGATGATTCTTAAGCTTTTGTATGTTATATCAGATCACGAATATTAAAACTAAATTCTGAATCTCTTTGGACTAATATTTTTCGAAACACCACACAAATTGGAAGACGTTAAACATTCTTTTAAGTCCATTAAATATTTCCTTTCATTACCTTCAAGTCCGCAGTTCGAAAGACCTTATCAACCCCTATAGAAAATCTGTAAAAAAATCCAGAGTTTATACCGTCGAATCTTATTCAATCAGTGACTTCATTTAACCTATGAAAATAAATTCCAACGGTATCAAATTACGACTTCTTGGATTTTCATTTAAGAACGACTCCTAAGATGAAGTTGGTTTTAAACGATACATTAAATTTTCAGTATTAAAAAAGGTAGCCCTTCGGTGAAAAGGATATTTTCTCCATTCGAGAAAACGTACAAATTGAGAAGAAGTAGCAAATTTAACTTCTACACAAGTCCCTTAGTTATTACGAAACAATTTTTATCAATTACGTATTCTGGACTCCTTTCCAGAATCTTCTCACGATAACAGAAGATAAGTGGGAATATGTGGCCGCAAACTTTACGGATGGTACTGGGATTAAGTTTTTAAATCCCGAGTTTCAATAAATTTTGAATAATAAACAAAGTTTAAAAACTAAAAGTTTTCAATTATTAAAACTTATGATCCTTCTCGACAGATCAAAAATTTTATTAAATTAATATGACGATGAAATGACATCAGGACTTTTATCGTGAGCCTTGAAATAAAGGCTCATATCACGATTCATTTCACTTTAATATTAATTTAGTATTATTTATTGTCCTACGAACAACGCCATAAGTTCCGATAGGCTACAGAAGGACCATAAATAGATTTTTAATTAATTCACAGGAAACATTTTCTGTTTTAAAAGTAGAAATTAGCAAATTCAAATTAAGTTTAATTCAGGCCCTTTTATTATTTTAAAAGCAAATTTTATTAAAAAGTTTTAAACTTCTACTTCTGATGTTTATCTGATCTTGTAAAAAGGACTAAAAATAACAACTTTCGTTTTATTAAACTGAAGAAATTTTAGTTTAATAAAATTTTGATGAATAATTAAAATTAAATTCGATTTATTAAGACCTGAAAATATAATCATAATATGAGGCCTTTATTTCTATTAGATCCTCATAGAAGGACCTAAAAAATAATGCTCTTACTTTAATTTTCTAATAAATTTTCTTTAAAAAAATTTAAACGTATCAAGTTATACAATTAAAATCTACTAATTACACGGCTCTATTGTGAATGAAATGATTTCAATTGGGGTGTTGTTTCAATTCGGTTTTTTTCTTCAAGGATTTTTATATTATCTGAAAATATATTTTTTGTTGTTAGAATTTTCTTACAATTACTAAATAATTGAATTCAATCTATTGTGAATGATAGAAAATGTTAAAAGTAGTATGTGTTGGTTTCTAAAATAAAATTTATTAATCCAAATAATGAAGAGAAAACGGAAATAATAATTTATTAAAAATATATTTGAGATTGATATTAAACTTTTTGATTGCATGTCAACAATTGTGAATCATTAAATTATTTTGAAAATTGAATGTTGAAAAAAATCTGCTGTTGAAAAATGTAGTTAAATTATTAAATTTAGTGTGTTTTGATTATTTAATTTAAAATAATTGAATTTGGAGCGAAATTGTGATTGAATTAAAGAAAAGAGGAGGATTAGGAATGATGAAATACAAGACAAATTGAAGCTCTAAAGTGATTAGTTTAGTTCATTCAATCTATAAATTTTCTAAGACCTTTTTGTGCTCGAAAATTAAATATAAAATTCAATTCCCTAAGAGGCAGAAAGTCATTGAATTCGGAACGGCTGGAATGAATAAAACAATTAAAATTTTTATTACAAAAGAAAAATAAAAATTGTGTATTGTATTGGCCTTTTGATCCTGTTTGAAGGACCAAAAATTCTCTAAAAGGCAATAAATCATTCAGTTTCAGTTTATTACAATTAATATTACTGATTATTACTGATCCTGTTAGAAGGACCAGAAGTTTCTATGTGTATTATATATTAAATAGTGCCTGATACATGGACCAAAAACGGTATTAAAATGATTTATAAAAGTAGAGGAGGTTGATAGAACTTTGTGACTAAATTTGAATTCAAGGAATTGACTATTTGACAATAACTCCCGAAGGATAAAGTATAGAAAAATGTAAAAGGTTGAGAATTTATTTCAGAAATCTAAGTTTGGTTTAAAAAAGTGGGTGTGCTATTTAATTTAAATAGAAATAAATGACTGGTATTGCTATTGTGATTTAAATATTGTTGTTTCTATTAATGGCATTTTAAAAATATATGTATTTTGGTGTTAAAATTTTGAAAATAGTGTAACATTTTGAAATTTATTTAATAATAAGGGTGTGCTATTTAATTTTTTTCCTAAAACAGGAGCTGTATTTAAAAGAAAATATTTTTTTTCAATTTCTTTTAAAAATTAAACTGTTTTAATTTAATTATTATGATGCTTTTGGATTAAATAATCTTAATTTTGAGATATTTGTCTTTAATTTGATTTAATTTATTTGAAATTTATCTGGAACTTTTAATCAGGAGTTTTAAGATTTCTTGTTTTAAAAAAGAGTCTTTTTTTAAGTGATGTTAAAAGATTGAAATATTGTGACATTTTTTGGAGAATGATTTTTTTGGGGGAAAAATATTAAATATTAACTTAAGTAGATCTTTTATCTCTTTTTTTGTGGAGGGCTTTCCGTTATGTAACAAAAAATCATAAAATAACGTAATTTTGCTAAAATATTTGTTTTTATTGGAGATATAAAGAAAACAACAAAAATCAGCTTAAAAAAATCATATCATATACTTCTATATAAAATACATAATAAATAAAAATATATATATTTTATATTAAAAGTGATGAACCCCAAAGACTAAGTGAAATATGAAAAGAGAGAGAAAAAAAAAAACATACGAACAAAAGCGTCTTCATGGCGCCAGTGAAAAATATCAAAGATTTTTTGATTGTCCAGTTCTTGTACGAGACAAAACAACTACCAAACATACCACAAAATAACCCAACAAACCAACATCATCTTTATTATGAAAAATATTAAAAAAAAAAGAACAAACAACAACAACACAGAAAAATTAAAAGCAAAAATTTATGAAAAAATGAAATGAAATGAAACGATTTGGCAATAAACTGAACTTTGTTGTAGTCAACTTTTCTTAAATGTTGGCCAAAAAGTAAAAAAAATTAAAAAAAACTACACTCAATATGAACAATACGTGTGCTGGTGTTTTAATAACTGCTCATCAGCAAACATGAACATCATTATCCTCATCATTATTATCATAATCATGTTGCATCATCATCACGAGCAGAACTGAAAAAAAGACTCTAAAACTTAAAGGTATCAAACACACATCAATTTGGGTGAAGTACCAAAAAGAAATCTCCAACTCTTCTATTCCTCTATAAACATCAAAATCTCTGTTGCTTTTTTTCGAGAGATGTTTTTTTTTTTTTGTTTTTTTGAAAGTGTCGCCTCTACAAAACTGTTTGCCTTCTGATGCGCGTTTATGATGCATTTATGAGATAACAACATGTAAGAACACAAAGTTTTTCCGTTCTTTATTTCAGCGCATTCGACAAGAAATGTCATAAAGAAAGAGAAAAAAATTTGCTAAATAAAAATTGAAACTCCAGTCGATAAAACAAAAAAAAAACATGCAAAGAATTAACGAATTGCCAGCCAAAAGCTGCAACAAAAAAAGAAACGAGAACTATCATAAGTCTTAAAAAATAAAAAAAGGCCCTTTATATATATGTATATGTATTGGTATGTGTGTAGCAGTAAGAAAGCAAAAAGATGTCAAAACGAATGAAAGTGGTTCAATGAATTTGATAAACATTTCCTAGATGCTCGATGACACATCAAAAGTTTTGCGACTTTGCCTCTGCGCCACAGACAATATGATTATTATTTTTAGCAGCATCCCAAAAGCAACAACAAGAAGAAGATATTGAAAAATCATTTCTATAAAGCTGCTCTAACTATATTTGGAGCACAAAATACAGAAACCCTTTTTTTACAGTTCTTGAAATTATATGATTTTCTTTTGAACTAAATCATCTCCTATGCGATCCTGTTTATTAGATTATCTAACGCTTAAATTCATGGTGATTTTTGTCTCGTGGCAAATTCACGCGCAGCTGAAAACGTCCAAAAACTGGTTTCAGTTTCGTTATTATTTTTTTGTATGCAAAGCGCCACAAATTTACGTGTCGCTTCAGTTCTAAGAAAAAGTGACCTTAAACAAATGACGGACGGCCTAATTAACCTAAAAAAATAAAACACAAAATTGTCTCAAAAAAGACATAAATTATCCCCAAAAAAAGCTTCAAATTGACACTTAAACGTTTCTTTGAATTTCATTTCAATAGTTTTTATTTAAAGTTTATTTTTTAATTATAATTAAATTTAATATAATTTTAATTATTTCTGTATTGATTCCCCACTTAATTTCCTCTCTTGACCAATAATTATGAACGTTTATGGTTAACAATTCGAAGTGTTTTAACTTCCGTTGAGAAAACAAATAAAATGAAGTTTTTGTCATTTAAATATATATTTTTTTCAAATAAGCTTTAACGTCGGCTTCTTTTATAAGAAATTGCGACAAAAACAAATTAAAAAACCATAAAATATGAAAAACTGTTTGCCGCATTTGAATGCACTTGCGCAAAAGTCCATTTCAAATAGCAGCAATTTATCTAATATTATGGAAGCAGAAATTATTGGCTGCGAATGTCAGACATTTCGTCATGTAATGTTAAACATATTTAATTGCATTGATTAAATTGTAGTGATAATGAGTTTGAAAGTGATAGAAAAACTGAGCACAGATCACCCCCACGCTCTCTCTTTCTCAAAATAATTCCAAAAGAGCTAAATGAAATGATCTTTATAATTATTTATGTCATGAACATCTTTTAAGATAAAATCATTATGAATTGTAACCTTTTAAACCATTTACATAAAATCCAAGATCACTAAGTTCTATCTGATGATCAAGAGGTTTGAACGGAAGATTTATAAGTTCTAATTGAAATTTTGTAATCTTAAACCATAAATAGTAATGATCACAAAACCCACTTGAAGTTAAATTAACATAATTATAAACCACTGAGCACAATATATCGATCACTCTCTCTTCAAAATGATCCAAAAGGAATTGACTGACTCGAACTCTTATTAAGTTAATATATTAAATAACCTCAATTGCGATATCCAAAGATATTCAAAACAATAAAATCCAATTTCAGTAGGTTCACACTGTGTATGTACATTACCTGTGTGACGTTAAAGCATCGAAACTGAGAGCTGTTGAGAACTGTTAGACACATGATTATTCCATGCATTACCACTTGGCAAAGCAGTAAGCAACATCACATTACCATCTGCATTACTTGTGGTTGAAGAAGTAATCAATTTTTCTTAAAAAATCATTTTACTAAAAAATATCTTTTTCATTCTGATCCCGAAACTAACGATATTTCTCGTTGAAATTAAAAAACTTATTTGCCCCACCAATATCAAATACAAATTATTGGACTTTGTCTATAACCAAGATTCCTAGTAAATTGTTGGAAAATTATTTTGTTGTACAACAAATATTTATAATAATGATGATGGCATAAATTATTATTATTATTTGTGTTTTTTTTAAAGAGCGTTTAACTTTAAAAAGAGAGGGTGGAGTCATACAGTTCTATTGTAAACAATTCAATACAAGAGGTGCGAGTCAAAATTCAGCTTTAAGAGACTTAGTGGCGCGCATTTTTGCATACCAACTAGGTGCGCCGGCGGGTGTTTACTTTGATATATTTTTATGAGGTTTTAGCAAAAAAAAATTTAATAAAAAAAGAGACTCAATGGCTAAAATATTGTGGCCATTTTTATGGCATCTTTAAATTATTTAAAATGTAATTGTTGTTGTTGTGTTGTTGCTAATATTGTTTAAGTATTATTGATGGCCAAAACAATTACGCGTTAATGATTAACATAAATAGTTATTAAATTGTAAGTAATATTATTTGTTGAGTGTGTGCGTGTGTGTATATGTGTGTATGCGTTTGTGTGAATATATGGGATTTTAAAAATTCTTTTGTGCGCTTATGAGTCTCTCATACGCAGTTTATTTTTAACGCCACAACTATAAAATAATGTTGATGTGTTTTTTTTGTGAACGTGCTCAAGTCTTCAATTAATATTAAGTTAAGTTATTGTTGTTGTTGTCTTGCTATATTACTTAGCATTGTGTTAGTGTGTAAGTGCTATAGTGTGTATATGCTGAGTCTTCTAAGAGCTGAGCTACGACTACTTGTAATAAGTAAGTAAGCAGCTTATGACACTTATTAAGTGCGCAATGTCAAGTCTAAATGTTACACACACACTCACTCACCACTCACTCACTCACTGTACTGTTAACTGAAATTTATGAAAAAGAAAACTTCTATTTAATTTATTACAATAAATAAAATTTGAAAAATTCCCAAAACTGTAATAAAACAAAAAAAAAACGTTAGTTTATTTTTATTTTTCGAAATTAAAGCAAAATTTATTGAAAGACCCAAAGCAAGCACTTTGTATTAAACATCATCATAATAATGATCACAAAAACAGTCACAATCATAATCGTTCAATAAGCTGAAAAATATTTCATTTCATAAACCATCATGTTTTTATGGCAAATAGTCGTGTTGAAAATCGTGATTTGTTTTAATGATGAATTCACTTACTCACTCACTCACTCACTTTTACCACTGCTGCTATAGCTTCTGTTCCAAGTGTAAATATTTTTTTTCTTTTAAGCCCGAGTAACAATATGACAAACTGTCTGTCCCTCGTACAGCCAGAGTTTGTTTTTGAACTTAAACATAATTCAAATTGTTTAACTCTTTTCTTCATATATTTTTTTTCAGTTTTAAACTTTTTATACTATTTTTATACCCTGCACCACCACAAGTGGCAAAGAGGGTGTATTAACTTTGTCATTCCGTGTGTAACACTAAAAAGAAGAAATCATCTCAGACCCCATTATATATAATATTCTTGCATAAATCAAAATCTGAGTCGTTTTAGCCATGTCTGCCTGTTGTTGGCTCGCTCACATCCGCAATTATTAACAGAATTATACAGCTCAATAAAATTTACCTGAGTCCTGAGAAGTTTCCTATTTTAAACCAGCAAAATCGGTTTAGTATTTTAAATTATATAGATCGATATCTGAGGCGACCTCTAAGTTCAAGCAAAAGACTTTCGTAAATTTGTCAATTATAAATCCACAAATTAGAATCAAATTTTGCCATAACATTATGCTACATGTACTTCATTACCATTTCAAAAATTATAAAAATCGGTTCAGTAAAAAGTATCGCTTATATTATGACTCATTTAGTGATCCCTGTTATGTTTAAGAAAAACATTTATATATTGTATACATCTGTGAGTGTGTGTATGAAACATAACATAATTTCTTTACACACATTTGTGGTGGAGGGTATAAAAGATTCGACATGGCCGAATATACAATTCTTACTGGTATTTTAATCATAATGATGACAATAATGTTGGTGTTATATTTATGTTTTTCAATTAAGTATTCAACGTTCGATATTCAAAATTCTAAGAATCGAATGCATTTGTTTAGTTTTCTTCTTTGGAAATTAAAACTCAAAAATCATAAACAAAATTAAAGTAGAAAAAAAAAAAGAGAAAAATAATATAAATTCTGGAATTTTATTAAAAACTACAAGAACAAATATTTAACACTTTCCTTATCATTAACAATAACAAACAACAAAGAAAATTTTCATAATTGTTTTTTTTTTTAATAAAAACTAAATCGAAAAACCCACAATATTTTCAATTCAAGTTAAATTCATTTTATTGTTTAATGTTTTGTTAAAAGAAAAACACAAACTGAAATTATCGCATTTTGAAAATTAAATGAATTTTTTTTTCTGAAAATGAATACAAAACGTGCAACACACACTACGCAAACAAAAAAATAAAAAAAAATAAATAATTTTTTTTCTGTTATTCTGTGCAGCAAATGAGCTTTAATACACCTTATATTGGCACGCATACAATTACAAATATTGTAAAAGAACAAAAGCGAAAACAGAAACAGAACATGAAATAAACCAAAATAAAATGAAAAAAAATTAAAAAAAAAAATAAAATAACAATAATCGAGGAAAATGTGCATTAAGTGTGCGTGTTGAAAATTGCATCGCATTTGGCACTTTTGTGAGTGTAAACTGCATAATAATGTACACACATACACAAATGCAAACAAAAAAAAAAATTAGACATATTTACACTCGGATTTATATTAAGAGGTAAAAACTAGTAGTACATTAAATATTGGTCTAAAGCTATAGATCAGAAACTTTTGAACCGACTCCACTAATCAGAGTCGATTTATATTACTGCATTCGATTTTAGCGATCATATTTCCTTCAGTTTACCGATCAAATTATAGTCAGTATTTCTAATGCTCAGTTTGTATCCAGTTTATATACGTAAATATATTCAGTATATTCATCACTCTATAATCGGTTTATCTAGAATCTCAAGTCATTTTATTTATCTTTAATTTCAGATTAAGTTAGATAATGAATTAGATTTCTGTCGGAATGTAGTTTAACAATCCAGCAATAGAGTCTGATCTGAAATCACTCTATCGAGCATATTAGATTATAAATCAGACTTCAGTCAGTCAATCGATCAGAATGTATCGGTGTATCGATCAGTCATTAGTCACTCTATCTAGCGAACTGTTAACAGTCCACTGCGTTAACTCTAACAGTCTCAGATCAGATCGATCAGATTTTAGTCACTCTCTTGATCAGACTATTTTAACACTATCGAACATATGGTAGTCGTATTAGCTGATCACCATCAAAATATAAAAAATAGTATCAGACTCTATTGTTCACTATGTACTGTATCGAACAGGTTTTAATCACATTGTAGTCAGTCCATCGACTGGAATATAAAAATGTATTAATCCGTCTTTCGAACATGTTCTAGTCAGTCTATTAAGAGAACTCTATTGAGTTGTCTGCATTTTATCTATCGATAAGACTGTAATCACACTATAAAGGTGATTTTTGTCAAATTAAAAAGCTAATTGCAGAGCAGAATGTAACCTATAGTTGATTAATCCAATGGAATATAGTCTATAAGAGAGCAGACTATAGTCCATTTATTAAACAATCTGTAGAAGTTACAGCAAGCTATAGCAACTCTAGCAGACTACTTTCACTCTATCAAGCTGAATGTTATAACTCTATTGGGGGTACTAGAGTGTGGCCCGTAGGAGCAAGCCACAGTCAGTTTAACAAGCAGACTATACTCGACCTCTAGTGCCATAATATAGTCATTCTATTTAGCAGATTATAACTTTTCTATCATGCAGAGTACCATATTATTTTTATTCTGCTGTGTAGGTTGGAGTCAGTATGTTGTACAAAATGCCATTAGTCTGGTAATCAGACTATAATTACTATAACGATTGGACTATAGTCATTGTAATGATCACAAGTGTTTGACTGTCAATCAAATAATTCTGTCATTATATTTACTCTTTTCCCCACTGTACTTATAATTATTATTTCCTATATAAATTATTAATTTTTGCTGTTGTTTTTAATTTTGCTACTACATTTAACATAAAAATATGTTGTTGTTGTTTTTGTTGTTTTTCTATAGAATATTATTCTCTCATTATTAATATAAATGACAATTGCAGCCAGAATTGCGGTTAATTTGTTCATACAATTTGCTCTTTGACAGCTAAAGAAAACAATAAGAAAAACATGCAGTTAAAGGTGAGAATTTCATTTTTTTAAAATTCAGTGTTTCTTCTTCCTCACTCTCTCTCTCTCTTTCACCATCAATATTCGCATGTTTTGTTAATGTTTTTGAGAAATAGCAAAAACAACAGTGAAGTAAAGAATTTAATCCTTTTGTTATGTGACAACATGAGGCAACACCAAATTGGGGAAATAAATAATTAAATTCAAGCGTAGTTTTACAGATAAAACAAGTGTTAGAATGGGAGTGAGTGAGTGAGTGAGTGTAACTCTCAAGACACTCCATAAGATTTTTAAAAGGGGTTTTAGCACGTTTTGGGAGCCTTTTTGTGTTGTAAAGTGGTTTATACTTATATAACAACATACCTTGAACAACATTTTCTATGCAACACATATCATGTACTTAGGATCGAGCTAAGTATTATTGTTGTTGTTCTTATTATTATTATCATTATATTCTGGTGCTAATCGTCACTCATTCATTTACACCTTCAATGTGCTCTTTTCTCTACTTGTTCATATTAGAGTAATAAGACTTTCATACCTTAAAGTCTGGCTGGCTGGCTGGGTTGTTTGGATGGTTGGATGGATGGTGGTTTGACTGTAAGGTTGACTGGAGTTTTATAACTTAAGGAATATTCTTATTAAACACGTAATATTTTGCTTCAAGTTGCAGTTAGATAGGGAATATCATGAGACTGAAATGCCAGAATCTAGACTGGTGGTTTGGTGTTTCAAACACCTTTTTGTTGGGTGTTGAGTTGTTAGGTTCTTTGTAAAACACTTGTGTTGTTTGGTTGGGACTGTGTATTAATTGTTTTGTTTTTGCCATTTATTAAAACAATGGCAAAAATTGTGAAAATGGTGTGAATGTGTGATAATTTCACTCAACTTCTATGACATGCATGCCTGCATTCAGTTTTAGCCTTCAGTTTTATATGAATGGAATGAATGAATGAACAATTTTTTTTGGGATTTTGTTGTTATTATATTTTTTGGAGGATGTTTAACATTCTATAGTTATAATATTTTGTTGCAAACATTGTTGGCAGCAACCACTTCAACATGTTTTTTTTTTTGGTGGGTTTTCAATGAATCTTGGCTTTTGTTTGGCGTTTTCTCGTACAATTAACTTGAAAGAAAAACTTTTTTTAACAAAGTGCGAATTATTGTTGTTGTACTTTATTTTTAATTTAAATTTACACTTTCAGCCATTTGCCTCAAACCCTGGTACCCTGTTAAATTGTTGTTGTTTTCATTTAAATAAACTTTTTTGTGGGGTGTGTAAAAGTTTTAAGAGAGTTTAATAAAGCTCTTGCAGAAATATTTACTCTATTTTGTTGCTTTAGTTTATTGTTGTTGCAATAAGGGCTTTCCCAACCTAATTCAAGTGAGTGAGTAATTAATTAAAATTTTACTCTACAGCCAGAACTAAGAGACCTCTGCTGGCGAAAGTTTAAAATTTTTGTATTTCTTCTTTTTTTTTGTTTTTGTTGCTCTTAAATCTAACAAGAATTTTTGTTTGCTCTCTTAGGAAATTACTCTTTTGACTTGTTAAAGGATCTTGCTAAAGTTCCCTTTAAAGTTTATTGCTTAAGGCCTGTCACTGTTTATAACAACTCGATTATGGTTCTAAAAGATGTTTATTTTTTACTTATGATTTTTGTTGTTTGAATTGTTAATGAGAATGTTGAGACTGATTGTGATGCTGGTTGCTGCTGATCATATTTGTTTGATGAATAAGAGCAGCTCAAAGGAAATAATAAAAAAAGGTCTGCTGTTTTCAGGTTTACTTTAGTTTGAAGCTCCTGATCAGCTTATTGTGTGTTTTACTAATTATGTATTGGTTTTAGCAGATACAGGCATTTGTTTTACGTGCCAACTACGCCTACTTTGTCTTCTCTCTTAACAGCTTGAGGCATATGTTGTTGTCTGTCGTTAACCTTGCTTTTGGTCTTGTGATGCCACCACACAAAACTAAATCAACTGTTAAAGGCTCATAATTTTATTTGTCTGTCTGGTCTTCTTATTCCTCAAGTCAAAAGGAGAGAATTTTATTATTTTTTAACTCATAACTTAGGAAACTGGTTTTCTTGGATTGAAAAAAGAATCGTATTCCTTCAAATCTTTTATTATTGTTTTATTTATTTGAAATGCTCTTAAATACTCTTAAATAAGCATATCAGTTTAAGTTGTCCTCTTTGTATTACAAAAAGAAGACAAAGCTTAAAGAATAAGCTAATCAAGTTAAGCTTTAAAATCCCTTATCAAAAAATTAAAATTCATTCTTTTGTCTGTTTTTTTTCGAATCCAACAAATCTCAAATAAAAGACTTTTGTTTTGTGGCTTTTGGGAAGAGAAAAAAAACAATAGAATTATTTTACAAAATTTTAATTTGAAAATAGAATTTTTATTAGCTTTTCTTAAATGACTAAACAAACCGCTCAATTGTCTAATTTATACCTGCTTCCTGTCATACGTCAAACTATTATATTTTGTCAACAATTTTAAACTCTTTAAAAAAGTTTAAATATTTTTTATAGATAATCAAATGTTTTAATATTAAATTTTAATTTATACTTAGTTTTTTTATTTAATAAATAATAAAAAACAGATGGTTTATTTTGATGGACCAAGTAGTTTAACTACCTACTTCTCTACTATCTGTTACCAACACGTCTATAACCACAAAAACTCTTTATACTTTACTCTCTCTTGTTTTATATATTCATTGCTGGTGATGGTGCTGTTGCTGTTGCTGTTGCTGGTGCTGGTGCTGCTTATGCATGCATGTTTTATGACGTTCGAAAGTTAATTCATGAACTACCTTGAGTGCAACTGACGTTCATACACGCAAACACTATTTATACTCTTGAACAAAAAACGAAACTGAAATACAATTGCTCTACCCGAAAAAATATATGCTGGATTACAAAGTATAATGAGTAGTTTTGTGTTAATGTTTTATTGCAATGAGGGAAATACTATTTACTTACTTTGGGTACTTCTTCTTCTTATTCTTCTTCTTCCTCTTGCAGTCTGTCATAAACAAATTGCTTTGTGGAGTCAAATTGTTATAAGATCTTTCTTTATTGTCAAGTCAAGTAAAGAATTTTTCAATGAATTTTATTATAAATAATATTTCATTTGCATTATTATGAAATATTCCTAAAATGTTCTCTTGTTTAAGAATACCTTATCCTCATAGCCTATATGTTTGATATTTTAATATGGAACCCGAGTCTAACGAGGCTGTTTTTTGAGTTTCACAGCAATATTTTAATATTTTGGAAAGTTAACTTAAATTCCAACTTTTTTGAAGTCTTTACAAAACGCCCTTGTTTAAAGGCTTCCGATACCTTTGGCTGGATGTTTTTATGTATAACTTCAAGTTAACAATATTTTTTAAGATCTACCGAGACTAGATTTTTTAAATTTTTGAAAATAAACTGAAATTTCTTAAAAGTGAAAACTTCCACTACTTGAAATGTTTGAAAATTTTTCATCTTTAAAGCTTAAGTGTTCTTTCTCATAGCTGGCTATGTGATAGCTAATTCGAAAACCGATTATTTCAAAGCATATTTAGTGTTCTAAAACATGTCGAAGCCATTTTTTCTTTCACTGCTATATATCCTTAGTTAAAATCGCTTGGTATTCTGAATATCTAAAATGTTGGCAAACAATATTCTGTTGAACTCGAAGTTGCTCTTCCTTAATATTCTTCCAGTCTTTAAGTTAGATTTTACTGCTTTAGTTGTATAGTTGGATGGGTGCTCTAAAACTTGTCGAGGTTTCTTTTATTATTTTTTAAGAAAATTTCTTCACTCAAATCGATTAGGATGATGAACTTCTGAAATGTTGAAAAACAATATTTCGTTCAATTAATTTGTTTTTCCTTTAAGGATATTTAATATTGTAAGGGAATTTATAGCTCGCATAGTGCTATCAAACTTGTCCAGACTATTTTTTCATTTTGAAAGCTACTTTTTTCAATGAAATTGATTGGCTTTGGTTGTACGATTAGAAACTTCTGAAATTTAAATATTCCTTTGAATTAAATGGCTCTTCCTCTTGGTTTTCCCAATATCGTAAAGAGATTTTATTGCTATGGTTGTATAGCTCCCTTAGTGCTCTCAAATTTGTCGAAGCTAATTCTTGTTGTTTGCCGCTAGAATCAAATTGATTCCATGGGGAGTTATGGAATATTTAAAATTTTTAAACAATATTCCATTGAACATAATGGCTCTTGCTTTGGTTTGCTAACAATCTTGGACTTAGATTTATTTGCTTTGGAAGTCTGACCCACCTAGTGCTCTCAAATGTGTCGAGGCTATTTCACTTTTTTCACTACTACTTCTTCAATCAGATCGATTCTCTTTTGGTGTTCGAATCAAATCGATTTAATGAAAGGTTCTGAACTAAATGACTCTTCCTTTAACTTTTCCCAATGTCTGTAGTGGGACTTTATTGCTATGGATGCATAGCTCACTAAGTGCTCTCAATCTTGTCGAGACTATTTTACCATTTTTGCGTTACATTTTAAAATTATAGCGATTTTCTTTGGAATACTTTTAGTTTGTGAAAATTTTAATTTTGAAATTCACTTGTTTCATTTCGGCTGCAGACTAGAAAATAATTGTTGCCTTATTCAAAGAGCTTTGCGTGCCAAATGTTTATCTGGTTTATTTCATACTTTTTAATATTTTAGTGAGTTTATAGCAAATAACCAAATAATTTTCGTTTGTTGCGTTTAAAACCAATTTTTTTTGGGTTTTTTGTGTGACAGCATGAGGCAGATTTATCGGCAGTTTTGCAACAAGATTATGTCGAGACTTGGTGAGAGAACACGCCGTTAAAGGCGTTCGCATAAACATTAATATGTGTGTGGGCTATTTAAGCTGCGTAGTTGTTTTGGAGTTTTTGCATTTGTTTAAGCACATTATTAAATTCCACTTATGATTTGTCTGTCTCACTGTCTTTATTTCTGATTAATATTATTGTTGTTGTTGTTGTTGTCAACATCCAACCAATATGTTTTAAGGAAAATAAACAAATTCAAAGCAAACGACACTTGAAAATTGTTAAAGAAAAGCAAAGATTTGTTGAGAGGATACCATCGTCATCATCATCATCATGTGGTTTTTGTTTTGTTGGTTTTAAGGATTTATGATTTAACATATTAAGATGGCAGATATCGTACAGAGAGAAAGAGTTGCAAAATTTGGAAATATATGCCTATATTGGACCCAAACAAATGTCACACTCTTGGATTTTTTATTTTTTTTGTTTTTTTGTAGTGTAAATACACTTTATCGATACTTATGTAATATGACCATTAAACATAAAACATTAAAAGATGAAATTCAAAGAACTTGTTCTTCTTAGTTTTTACTCCCCATTTGTTTTTTGTCGTCCGTCAATGGTGGGGTCATTTTTTTTTGGTAAACATTTGTTAAGATAATATTGAATATTCTATAACTAACATCCCCAAAGTGGTGAGTTCAAGTTGGCATACAGACAAAGTCACTTGTTTTTGTTGGTTTTAGAGGTATTAGACATGCGCTTTACAATCTGAAAACACTCACTCACAGAATCCCTAGTGTTATATACCTGACTATATAATACTTGTTAAATATATATATATGTAACTATATATTATCTATTTGTATATAAACTCCTAAATATTTTATGCCAAAATGAGAGTTCAAACTTTGAAGACCAAAAAGGAATACAGGATGTGTATGTATCCATGTAGAAATATGTATTTGTCTTTTTTTTTTTTTTTTGTAGTTGAAGAAGCAAAATTAAATGGAAAACACATGGATTGTTGTAACAAATTTCCTAAAACTATCATTTGTTTTAGACCTTAACACTGTTGTTAATTATATCTGTTTTGAATTAAATTAAACAACTTCCTTTTAACTAAACATTTAAACATTTAAGCTTTTAATCATAAACTTTTTAAATAGTTTTGATAAGTTGTTAGGAAATGTTGTTGCCTTCTAAATGGGAAAATTTGTTGTTTGTTAAATAAGAGAATGACTTTTTAGGAAATCTAATAATTGTTAGAGTGATAGTAAAATGATTATATAAATTTGGTAATCAAAAAAAAAGTTTTAATTTCCTGAAAAGAAGCTTGTTATCTCAAGAGAAGTTATGCATAAGATGAGGGGAAAATTATGAGAATAATTTTCTTCGATATGCTCTTTTGGGCGATACAACTTTTGCTAAACAAGTTATATAGTTTTTTTTTAAAGGATCAATTTCATTTAAGTTCTATTGTAAGTTTACAAAGCTTTAAAGACATATTGAAAATCCTAGTCAAGGATTAGTCTCTGGCTATATAAATGTTACCATAACTACATTAATTATATTGAAATTTTTGCTGTGACCTTTTAACCTTTCGAACTTTGATTTGTTTTTTTTATTTTTTAATTATATTTAATTATTTGAAAGTTGTTCTTCCTTCACTGTGTACTTCTAAGAAGTTCTATTTTGTGGAAGTTTCCTATAAATCCAATTTTTTAATTACTTGAGTATTGTAACATGTCTTTTCTTTTATCTGGCGTTGAAATTTGTTTTCATTTTTAGGCCCTCCAACTTCTTGAAATCTATTTACTTCAAAATGTTCATTTTAAGTCTCATTCATTCCATGTTTCCTTCACAAGAATATACTATATATTCTATTTCCTTATTGCCTTCCGATTTGGGTAGTTTAAGCATATTCTTCCAGCTGCCTGTCCTCCTTAATGTTATAATTAAAAAAATACCTTAATTTTATTTGAAAAGATTTTGAATAACATTTCAGATTTCTGACAAGATATACATATGTTTTAGTGTCCCGAAAGTCTACTGTTTGGCGTAGTTAATAATTTTCGAACTCTTCAAATGTTTCATGCTATAAAACTGGCCTTCATTCTGTCTGTCTTTGGACTAAAAATAGTTTAAATGTTTAAATAATCGAGAATTAGTGTTTTAAAGTTTTTTCCAAATTTTTAATAAAATTTTACACTTCCAATATATTTTATAGATCTTTCAAGAACTTGTGTTTTTGGTATTAAATATAGCTATTGATAACTGGATTATCTTATTTTTGTAGGCATTAAATCTGTCCTTCCTTCCGTCTTTCATTTTTCATGAAGTAGAGCTTAATTCTTTAAATTATGGAAAATAGTTATTTTAGTTTTTTTTCAAAATTTTGAATAAAATTTAAGACTGCTAATATGTTTCATAGACCTTTTAAAATTTTGAACTTGGCACATTTAAAATCACATTTTATATTAGAAGTATCTTATTGCCTTTGGTTTCAAACGAGTCCTTCCTTCTGTCTGTCCTTTGGCTGGAAATGACTAAATTGCACAAATTATAAAAAATTAGCGTTTTAAATTCTTTAGAAAATTTTTAGTAAAATTTTAAACTTTCAATATCTTTTATAGACCTTTTCAAAACATGGACTTTAAGTATTGAAATTACATTTTCATGTATAAATTAACGCATTGCTACACATTTTAAACTTGTCCTTCTTTCTGTCTGTCCTGTTTAATATGTTAAAATTTTTTTCAAATAAATTTTTCTTTAATAAAACTTTTTCTTTTTTCCAAAATCTTGATAATTTCAAATGATATTTAAAGATTTAAAATTTTACTTCTCAGGGTCAACAGAAAACAATTTTGAAATTAATCATTTTTATTCCTAAAAGAACAAGTGTGTTTTTCAAAACCCAAGTTATCTCTGAAGAGAAACATATTTCAACGTAATCAGTCATATTTTCAACATGTTCACATGCCACCAAACACAGAAGTCAAATGATCATAAATTTTGTAATAACAGCATCGCTATAGGAGAGTTAGGAGTTTGTTTTTTTCTCTTTGTTTGTTCTTATCTAAACCGAATTTTTCTATGTGACAACAAAGTTACAAGTGACAGCTGTTATGCTGATTTATGTCTTGAAAGGGCGCTCTGTTAGGTTTAGTGACAATTATCGAGAAACTACAAACATTTTTTGTTTGTTTGTTTGTTTGTAATAACAAAAAATTGTATTGCGATGACATTAAAATGTCAGAGAAACAAAAAATGATTCATGATTCATGACATTAAAGAGCAAGTTCTCTTATTATTTTTTGGGGTTCTTTTTTGTTTTTATTTGTTACTTTATTAATTGAGGAGTTGTTGTTGTTGTTGTGGCTCCCAGATGAGTTTATAGGTTTGAGGGTATATCAGTTTTGTTGTTTTATATGTTTTCTGGCTTTTAATTGTTTGCTGATAACATACTTATGAATGAGCATAAAAAGTTAAAGAGGAGAAGGAAAAGAAGAAAAGTTAAGAATACATTTTGATGCAAGATAAACGCCTAGTTAAGATAACAAGACGTTGTTTAATACCCTCTATTAAAAAAAAAAACAGAGGAAGGAGGAAAAGTCAAGATAATTTTTTTTGGAGGATTCTGTATTTAATTTTCTTTCATGTGGGAGTTTCCAGCTGTCAGTCAGACGCTGTGGCATCTTTTATAATAAAATAAAATAAAATATCTCACAAAACATTTGTATTTACTTAACGGTCAAAACAACAACGTTAAGGATTGCTTATGTGAATATGTATATATATGAGTGTGTGTGTTTGTTACTTTTCGAAAATGATATTAATATGATTTTATTTAGGAACCAGGGAGTTTTTAATCTGCCATTGTGGGGCTTGGTCATTTATTTCAACAATCACTTCCATCATTTTGAAAATAATAATAATTTCATTATTTATGAGTTTTAAGGAAAATAAATGACCACCTGAATTTTAAACCTTTAAATAAAGGCAAATTCATATTTATGGTCTCTCAGAGGATCGTTAGTAATTGGTGAGTTATTTATAGCAATTTTATAGCTCTTTCTGCTCTGTGTGCCAACCCCTAAATTACCTTGTTTATTTTTGGTAATTAGCTAAGAGTTTAAACATAGATCTTATACACACACACACAAACACACACACACACACATACAATAATAACCAGCAGCAGCTGCCAGCTCTATATAGTTTTTATTATTTTCAAAAAGGCTCCAATAATATTATCTTGATACCTGTTAGTTTATTTATTTAAGAAATTAAAATGTTATTTTATTTAACTTTAGACTAAATTGCTTATCAATTGTCTTTTATCGTTTTCAATTTCCTTTAGCAATTTCAAATTTAAAACAGCAGTTATTTGTTACAAAACCATTTTATTATTTGTCAAATAAATTCACAGAATTTGCATACCGACATCCAGCAAAAAAAAAAAAAGAAAAATATTCAAAACTTTTTTTCTTATAACTTGAAAAAGTGTGGAAAAAATTGCATTTGAGTAAACACAATTATTTCCTGGATATGCAAATTCTCCCTCAAGATGATCTTTGTAAAACAACCCCTTCCTTTGTTTTAAAACAATTTGAATTTAAGAAAAAACAAAATTGATTGAATTTCCCCTTTTTGGTTACCACTATTTTTGGATTTAAAATTGTAAATTTATCTTGCCAGATCGTGTTGACAAAGTCTTTAAAGATTAATGCCAACAATTGTGTCATCAACAACTTTTTTTTTTTTTTTGCGTTTTGCAAAGAGTTGCTTGCAGCAGGTGTCCATTTTGGTTTGAATTGAAATAAATAAATAAATTTAAAAAATTTGATAGACAAGAAACGATCTCAAGGAAAATGATCAATTGATTTGAAACCATGATAAAATGTCTTAAGAATATGCTAATGGATTTATGGAAAAGAGAGGGGAAAATAAAAGACCAATATAATTGGAGCTGATTAAGAAGATCAAAATAATTATAAAATACTGTTTAAAATGAATACAAATGTTATTGTGAATCGTTCGAGGCAGAATTCCTGTCTGCATGAAAATTTTAACTGCTTTCCTTAAGGCATCAATTCAAACTCAGAAAAAGGTTGCCAATCGAATGCGATCAGTCTCTTCTTATGGTTTTAAAAATAAATTATATTGAAGATCGTTTCATATAAAATGATAATCATAACTCAGAGAATATACTAAGATATCAACCAATTTGATTCTGTCTAATATACATTTAAAGAATCTCTTTTGAAGGACCGTTGGCATGAGAATTCTTCTCAGCCAAAGATCGCCAGTCGAACAGCCACTTCTGTTTTTTTTTAAGTCTAATTGACTTACAGTAATTACAGACAGTAAAAAGGTTCTTGGAACTGTGAAAAGAAATTCGCAAACGAAAGCTTTTTCCCCAAAAAATTACTGTCCATCACTCTAGTAATATCAGGAGTTGTGTAGTGGAAATTGAAATCATTTAAAATCCATACAAACACTTCTTAATCTAGATGCGATCGTCTGATATTAGATGGTCAAAATGAGGGCTAAAAATATACTCATAATATGCAGTGTAAAATCAAAGATCTACTACACATCTCCAGACGCTTCCAATTTGGAATGATTTTTAAGTTACTCTCTCGAGTGAGAAAAGCTGTTTTCTCGCTTACACTCGAAACTTCAGGAGTTGAGTAATGGAAATAACAAGTCATAATCCAGGTGTGGTGATGACTAATAAAAAATGAGCATAAAATTAGAACATTCCGGAAGTCTTATTATATATTTCCCCAGGAAATTCTCGAGATTTCAGGAGTTGTAAAAATCGGTATTATAATATTCACACCAAAACCAACCAAAAAATACTCAAGAAATATGAAAGAACCAAATTCTAATTGGAAACAGAACTGAACAGATGATGCAACACTACAGATTTAATATTCGTGATCAGACGTAAAGAATTCAGAGAACAAATGATCGTGTATAGAGATTCCAAATTCTTCTTAACTTTAAGGAAGTCCAATTGGAATATTTGCAAACAAGAATTGAATTTAAAATTTTCTATAAAACCTTGATAATCATAGTGATATATTTATCACTTACCAAACTTTTTCCATGAATTAAAACCTCTTCTCATTAAGAATTCTGTTGCGTTCTTGCGAAAGAAAACAGAAAATGAAAATCTAGCAAAAAAATGTCAGTCCTGTCCTCTCCTGTCCTGTCATTCATTTCATATTTTTTCCACTTCCTTCAAGGTCTTTGTGTTAATAAATTAAATCAATCTAGTGGTCAAGGTTGGTAGGTGGTCCTTAGCTTTAATAACTTAACTAGTTGCAACAAAGAAGAAGTAGAAAAAAAAACGACTGCTGCTTTTTTTTCTACTCTTCACAAAGAAAATATGAAATCCAGAAATGTTTAATCACTTTTAACAAGCGTCTGAAAATGACTTCCACATTTAATATTTTATATGCTTGGAATATTATAACTATTAAATAAGAATCTGTGCGACAGGACGCTGGAAAAACGTGACTTAAATTTTTAAACCAAAAAAAATTAAAAGAAATGAAAAATAATGAAAACAAGTAATAAAAACAAAATTTTGCTGAAATATGAAATAAAATAAAAAAGAATTTGAAAAAAAAAAAACTGTTTTTGAATAACAAACAATAAAACTGAGAAATAAATGGCAGCAGTAGCAAACCACAACCCCAAACATTTCTTCAAAATCTAAAAAAGAAAAGTTTTCAAAGGAATGTGCAACATGACAATATTCCTTTTTTCCCCTACTCTTTCTCTCATTTCTTTCTTTAACGAGTTATTGACTAATCAAAAACGGCTGACATTAAAAATTTTGTTTGACATTACTAAAAAAGGGATGTATACCTGCACAACAAAACACACAAGAATGTGGCATAAAAAGCTCCAGAAAAAAAACGCCAAAAAATTACTAACAACAACAACAAATGGTAACAATTTTGCAACGCTTGTCTTAGAAATGCCAACAATTGACCCATGATGTCATATTTGCCCTTATAATTCCCCAAAATGTAATTCTCTCAATATTAACACAACAATAACAAATCGCAAAAAAAATCCTTTAACCAAAAACTTCTTTATCAACATCTTCCACAAATAAAACTGAGCAGCAAATGGAAAAAAAGTTTGAACAAAATTTTCGAAAAAAAAAGTAAACTGAACTAAATTTTAAAATATAAACAACATTTTATAACTACACAACAACTACAACAACAAGAGTATTAAACAAACAACAACAAAAGAAAGAAATACAAATAACAAGAACAAAAGTGTGCAAAATATCCAAACAAGCTTATCAACACGACGGTAACAAGCCATCATCATTCCAAAATATCTTTTTGCTAGAGAGAGCAACACATGTGTATTTAAGACTTTAGACAGACGGACGGATGGACGGACGGACGGACGAATGGATGGATGGATAGATGGACAGACAGACAAACAGACAGATAAACAAACGCAAAATTAAAACAACAAACAAAATATCTTTAATATTGAACCAGCAACTAAGTATGCATGTTGTAGTACAATATAATATTTTGTATTGTTGTATTTACGGATGTGGGTAAATACGGTACAAAAAAAATGAATTTCCAAAAAAATTAAATAAATAGTGGGTATGAGGAAAAGTTTATTTCTTGAACAGGAATGGTATAAGGGAAAGTAATGGAAAGCACTTGATTCCTAAACAAGAAAAAGACTCTCTCTATCTTTGAAATGAGCGATCTATTTCTTGAAAGTAGTTTGGGAGAGTGTAGGAAAATGGCAACTAGACTCCGAAACTTTAGAGCCAAAGAGGGTTCCCAAAGTAGAAACAGAGCATTCCCAAATTTGAAAGCAAAAACGGATTCCTAAATTGGAAATCAGTGAAGGACTTCCACTTGATTGCTAAACTGTTGAACAAAATATGATTTCTAAATTGGAAAGCAGAAAAGAATTTCCTCTTGATTTCCAAACTGTAGTGCAATAGAGAATTCCTAAACTCAAAATCAGTGTAAAATATACACTTGATCCCCAAATGGAGAGCATTTCCTCTGAATTTTCAGACTGAAAATCAATTGAAGATTACCAAAGTGGAAAGCCGCAGAGCATCTGCCTTTGGAATGAAATGAAAAATTCTTTACGAGTTCTATCGATTCTTTCCTACTGGAATATAAACTCCATGCCGACTTGAATTCTGGCGAAGCGTTTCGTAGTATCAGAGGTCACATCTTAAGAAGTTCAAATCCCTTTAAAGAACTTTAAACCATAAAGTTCTTTATATTATTCACATCAACCCCACACTATGGTACATTTGAGATTTTGCTAAAAGAAGTAACAGTTTATAGCTTGTTAAACCTTCTGAATCTTGGATACGGAATCGGAACAGGTTTATATTGGTAAACTCACCAAAGGTTAAATTTCAAATTTAAATTTGAAATTCATTTCAAAAGATCGAGAAATATTGAAGTATTAAAACCATGATCGTTGGAAATTGGAAACAAATTGAAAGTGTCACAGCGATAGAGGTTTAAGAAAATTGAATCCCGAATTATTAGAAATGCAAAATCTCATATTGAATAGATTGCAATGTTTTGTTGAAGAAAAGTCGCTGAAATTTCCTGAAATTCATCTCAAAAGACCATGGAAAATTGGCCATTTTACGTCATGATTTTTGGATAATGAAATTATTTTTGAACTCCTCGTAACAAAATAAAAATGTCAGCTTTTTAAAGAAAATTGAGATTTAATATCCAACGACTGTGCAATATTAAGGATATTCGAAGATGTAATTTACGAATTTAACTCTTCGGAGTAAATGGTTGGATGGTTTGTTCGATTTCATAAGCAATCGATCACCGTTATCACAATTTCAACTTTTTAGCCGATCCAATAGATTTGTTGTTGTGATCGTGTTTTTTATTCTTATGTTCGATTTCTCAACTTGCTCATGTAGTTATTGGGTGCATTACTACCAACATAAACATAACAAGAGAAATAATCACAAGACATCAACTTAAGGGAATTTCATAAAACAAACGAAAAATAATAATCTGTATCTTAAAATTTTTTGTGGCAAGTTTTGGTTTGTTTTGTCCCCCTACACAGCGTTTTGCAGCCAGCAAAGGGACGTTAACAGACGCTGTCGACGACGCACAAGAACAACAGCAACATAAACGAGCAAAAATTAGTATTAAAGCAATGTTATCAATTGCTGCCTGCATCAAAGAGGGTTTTATAGAGGAAAGCGCGCGCTCGTATATTTCGAACAAGAGATCTTAGATTGATGCATAAGCGCGAAATAAACCTTAAAGTTTTTAAAGGCATGTGAATGTGTGTTCTTACTTTTATTAACAAGGTAAAAACAACAATGAATTTCGATGTTTACGGTTTTTTTTTGGGGATCTTACAACTAAAGGGGGCAAAACATTTTGCTGGTTGAGAAAGAAGAAGAAACAAGAAAACGAATGAATTGGAGAGTTGTTCTCAAAAATAAGAAAAGCAAACGCGTGTGGTGGGTCGTTTTGTTGTTGCTATTGTATGAAGAAGGTTTGAGTGTGAGTTTTGCCAACTGGCGCCAACTTTTCAATAATGGTTAACGAGTTATTGAAAATAAGCCATAGGCAAACAGACAACAACAACAACAACAATAATAAGAAAAAGAAGAAGAACAACTGCCTAAATAATACAACAAAAAAAACACTAACAAAAAATTTGTTAAGTGAACGTTTCAAAGTTTTCAACCAAAATAAACTGCAATGGTTGGCCAAACGGATGGACGGACAGACAGACAGACAGACAGACAGTTGAAATAACTGACCAAGTGACTGACAGACAAAGAGACTTAAAATCAAACGAATATAAAGTAGTAAATGCGTTGAACGCAACAGCTTTTCACTCACTCGTTAATTGTTGAGAAGCAGCAGCAGCCAGGAGAAGCTTTATATTTAACTGAATGGGAATCAAGAAACCAACAAGACGCAAAAGAAAAGAAAAAATAAAATAATATTTACTACGGCGCTGACAACTCTCCTTTAGGCAGATCGAACGTACGAACGTAGAACATAAAATATCAGCCAACATTTTTGATAGAATCATAAGAAAACTTATATAATGAAGGTTCGTTTGTGTGGAGGGCAAAATAAAAAATTGGACAGTTTAGTGGGCATGTTTTGTTGGTTTTTCGTTGACGTCTGTCGCGTCGTTTCAGGACGAGTCCTGAGTCTGTCCAGTGCTCTTAGTTGGGTATTTAGTTTGGTTAACAAAATACTAAATGTATTGTTGCCGTTAATAATATGGCTAAAGAGAATAATGATTTGAACGAGGAGGACGACGACGGCGTCAGTACTGACGATCATGTTGCTGCTGATTATGATGATGATGATGATGATCTGTTAGCTCATGAACGAGACATTCGTTAAATTTGATTCATGAGTCTCAAAGTTGGAAAATAAATAATAAGAAATCCTCATAAAAAATCACTATAAAATCTATAGAGGGCAGTTTATGTTGGATTGTTTGGGCTGCTGTTGTAGTGCTGATCTTGCTAAGCTAACAAAATTACCTTAACCAAAGAAGAAAAAAGATTGAGTGATTGCTGCTCAAAGTTATAATTTTCATATTTGTAAGATACTTTAGCCAAAACAAATAAAATTAAAAAATGAAAAAAAATTCTTGGCCCAAGAATCGGTATGAAACCGTGAGTTAAACATTTACTCTGTAGGCGAGTGAGTGAGTGAGATGTGTGTGTGTATAAGTGTGTGGATTCTTTTATGCCTTTGGCATTTTACTGTAGCCTTTCAACACGTTCTGTGACCAAATAAAAATGTTTGTTTTAACTTAACTAACTGTGGTTGCTGCCACAACAATTTCACACAAATTGGACAAATGAAGCCACAGCATTAGTTGATAATAATGGGTGGTTTTTCAAAACATATATTTTCTCATTCAGTTTCAACTCTCTCGCTAACTCTTCTTCACTTTCCAAACTGTTTTTTTTTTTATTTTTTTTGGTCATCAGCAACTACAACAATAACATCATTATTATTATTATCATCATTATGATTGTCTACCTAATCCTGGATGGTTAGCAGCCTCAATGTGTTGGTGGTATTTGTGTAAAGTAGTAGTAGTTGTTGTTGTTGTTATTGCTACGTTATTGCCTGTAATAGTGTTGAGTTAGTAATTTCCTAAAATGTGTGCATGTGTTTGTGTGAATTTGTTTTTGGCGTTACCAATATCAATTTACTACCTTGGACTTGGCTACTTTACTACTACAAAATTGCGAAAAATAAAAATTTAAATTTTTCGTGCTTTTTCACTTGGCGCCACCTTTTGCCAGAGTCATACTACTCATCTGCACGAACCTGATTATGATAAAGTTTGATAATGACTATAATAATACTGTTGTAGGTTTTATAGGCTGGTTGCTGTTGTTGTAGGCCACCATTATCGCTTGCCAGCGTAGTTTAGTCATTTTCATTTATTTAATGTTAATTCAACAATTATTTATCTCGTTTTTTGGTTGCCGTTGTTGTTGTTGTTGTTTGTAAGGAATTTTAATTTTATGGTATTTTTTTCGACTAATTTTTCTCATTTATGATTTTTTTCCTTTTCCAGACAAATGTTTCCCCAAATGAAATTTCGAGTTTCGGGTCTCGATGCCAAGGCGAAATATATACTTCTTTTGGATATTGTGGCTGCCGATGATTATCGTTATAAGTTTCATAATAGGTAAGTTAATAGTTTTTTTAGTTAGAATTTAAACTTAGTTTAACTTAAACTCAGTTTAACCTTTAAAATATTTAATTATTAATTACTCATTTGGAATTTAGAAACGTTTTTATTTTACACTTTTATTATATGTACAATTTTCCATTGTTACCCTAAATTCTATAAAACTTAAACTAAGTTTAACTTAAACTCAATTAAACTTTAACAAAAGTTTTAATACAAAATAAGTTTCTCATTTTATCTTCTGCTAAGTTTAAACATTTAAAATAATATAAACTTAGTTTAATTAAAACTCAAATAAACCCTGATCAAATAGGAAGATTACTTTTCAAAAAATTCAGAACTCAGCCATTTTATTTTAATTCCCAGTTAAATTTAAATTAACCATAATTTTCAAAAGAAGGGAATATTAAACCGGGTTTAACTTGATCTCAATTAAAGAATATAAATCATATTAAAACTTATATAACATTAATTTAAAATCCCATTAAACTTAATCCTAGTTTAAACAAACTTTAACCTTGTTTAACAAAATTTCTTAGTTTTATCATGATTTTAAGATTATAATCATTACATTAACATGATTATTTCATAGGTAACTTAATCGAAGTTTAACTGTAGTTTAAAAATTTTTGACTTTTTTGAGTTAAGTTTAATAAAGAAAATTTGTTTTCAATTATATTTTAATAAAACTCTTCTTCATGCAAATTTTTACTTAAACTCAGTTTCACTTTAGTTAAAAGGGGTTAACTAGAGAATTAAAAATATACCACTTTAAATTTCAATGGTTCATGTTTGAAAATATATCAAATATTTAAACTTTAATGGTTTATTTTTAATAGTTTAGTTAAGCTTATTTCATATCTCGTTTGAATTTAAATAATTCTAATTTAAAATTTTTCTTTCTAGTCGCTGGATGATTGCCGGCAAGGCCGATCCAGAAATGCCCAAAAGAATGTATATACATCCAGATTCACCCACAACCGGTGAACAATGGATGCAAAAGGTTGTTTCATTCCATAAGCTTAAGCTGACCAATAACATTAGTGATAAACATGGATTTGTAAGTACTGTACGTTTTCTTTGTTTACCAACATAAACACAAAATCTGAAAGTTTCGACTCAAGGGTTTAAACTCTCGTTAAAATATATATTTTTTATTAAAACTTTAATTAGGTATTTAAAATGTTTTAATATAAGATTTCAACATTTTATTTATAAAGGAATTTTCTCAATTTGTAAGCAAAATTGAGAGAGTTGCTTTGTTTTGTTATATAAAAAAAATTAAAAAATAAACTTAGTTTAAACCTTAAACTTAATTATTACAAGAATAAATTGAAATTCTTTAATATTGTTTGAAATTGTTTAGAAATTTTTTGTTATATAATTCTTTAACAAAATTGAACAATTTTAATCTGAGTTTAAACTAGAGTTTATTTATAACTAGTTTAACTTCTTGCTTAACATTAAATTGAAATGATTTTGCGTTTTGTTTGAAATTGTTTAAAAACTATTAAACATTAAGATTTTTATTCAAAATTTAAAATTTTCTTATTCTAAGTTTAAACTACAGTTTATTTTTTTTCTTCTTAATCGCAATTTTTAAACACATACATATGTTTTTTTGCTTACGCAGTCAGTAATATTAATATTGATTAGTTATTTAAATTCTTAATTAATGAATGGTTCTGAAGTTTAATTTGTTAAACTAGTGCGCCATTTTGTGCGTTAAACCCTTTCATATGAATCAATGATTTAAATACGAACACACGAGTTGTAGTTTTTTGTTTTATTTCACTTAATTTATTACAAAATACGAATCTAAGAAAAAGAAGATCGATCGAACAAAAATAGAAACAAGTTCGCTTAGAATTGTGTTGTGTTGTGATGTATGTTTGTAGTTTATACAAATCGGTGATAAAACGGTAAAATTAATATCGATCTTTCTAGCTGTACACTAGCTTAAAGTATAGTAAAGATATGGTTTAGATGGCGGCAGCATCATTTCATGTTTTATTCAATCAAACATTCGAATATAAAAAAAACAACAAAATTTGTTTGAATTTGCCGCAGACGCCGGTAGATTGTAGTTAAAAAGAACTCTATGATCTTGCTGATCTAGCTCTCTATAGCTGGTGGATTTGCATTGAGACTTAAAGAGACAAATGAATGAATAAATGTATGCTTGATGATGGTGGTATATACAAACATACATACACACTGATACTTACGCTTATGATATGCAAAAATCGTCTTTCTTTATTTTTCACTTCTATTTAATCTTCAACTTCTGGCTTTCTTTTGCCTTTTGGTTTTTAGTTTTGTTTACTGTTAATGTTGGCGAGTTGCTTCTGCTTCTCTGCTATCTGGACTGGGTGTCAGATGATGGTCTTCATTAAATTTATTTTGTTTACGGTTCCTTTATTTCCTTCAGAGGAATTGCGAAAAACTACAATTTGCTTACACAACGGCCTACTACTCTCTGTCCAGTAGTTCCAGTAGACTTTTTTTTAAACTTTTCGTTTAGATATTTTTTTGTTTTTGCTTTGCTTTTTTTCGGCCTCCCGTCGCGTGTGCATGTAATGGGGCGAGTGCTACAATAAGCTCGTAAAGATCCAATAAGCGACAATATAAAAGAAGAGCCGATAAAATACCGACAAAAGATCAATAAAAATTCAAAGTCGATTAATACATCGTGGTGTGTGTTCTATTCCATCTTTAGTATTTTTTTTCGCTTGAGTTTTTTTTTTTTTTTTATTTTCATGATTTAAATACAAGAGTTAAGGCGAATTGTGATCAATAGTTGTTGCTTTTTTTTGTAGGTTTTCAAGAAATTATGTTTAAATAATAAAATATGTTACACATTTTATGAAAGAGTTTGTTTGGATGTGTGTGTGTGTGTATCAAATATTTATGAGTTTTTGATGATTTTTGAAAAAATCAAAGATTAACTAGAAGGAAATAAGAAGAAACCGAAAGAAGTTCTATTTAATTTAACCAGAGTTTAGATAAACATATATAAATTAACTAAAGTTTAAATAAATTTAATTTAACAAAATTTTAGAGAAATTTAGCTTAAATAGATTTAAGTTAAATTTAGTTTAACTAGAGTTCAGTCAAATTCAGTTTATTTAAAATCAGTTTAACTAAATTTTTGTTTAATTTAATTATGGTTGAATTTAATTATGATTAACTTAATTATGATTAAATTAATCTTAAAAAAAGTTCAGTTAAATTTATTTTTTCTGGTTTTAGTTAATCTTAGTTTAAAAATATTTATATTTTAAGAAGATCTTAGGAAATTGAAATTTATTTTGATTTAACAGAAGCAAAATTAAATTTTATCTAGAGTTAAAAAAAAAAAAAAACTAAGTTTAATTATTGTTTAGTTAAATTAAATTAAACTTTATGGAAATTTATTTAAACTCAGATTAAAAATATTTTACTTAAATTCAGCTCTATATTTAATATCAAGATATTTAACTTTAACTTAGTTGAGGTAGAGGTTAGTTTAACTAAGGCTACTTGTATGAAAGTGTATTAAAACTCATATCAAAAATATTTGGCTTAACTTGGATTATATTTTAATTAAGTTAACCTAAATTCTTAATAATTAATTAATTACTGGGTAGAGACTGAATAAGTTTAGATTAACTGGATTTTAGCCAAACTTATTTTAGTTAACCTAAGTTTAAATAAAGTTTAGTTAAACTTAGTTTAACTTTCTGTTTAGTTGAGTTAAATTTCACAAAATTTTGAATTAATTTTTTGCTTAAAAAAAAAACGTTGTGAAATTTCTATGACTTTTTTGTAAACTTGCGGTTTTCTTTTCCAGCATTAATAAACCATATTGTTCTCGGTTAATAAATTGCCTATTTTTAATACCTTTTCATTTAAGAAAGGCTCTAACAATTATCTATATAAATTTTTTCTTCTTGCTTCCTTCCAAACCGCAAACAAATGTTTGTGTGTCAAAGGATACCTTAACGTTTTTTTTTTTTTGACTTACGTGTTTTCTGTTTCCACATTTCTGTTAATGTGTCTGTTTGCATATGTTAAAATCAAATTATATCCTTTTCTGGTTTTGTTGTTTCAAAGGATATACATTTTTAAACTTAGTTATCCTTAATATCTAAGGAATTTATAGCAACACCTGTCACCTTCTCAAACACCACTAATGAAACACTAACATTAACAGTAGAAGGAGAAAAAGCAGGAGGAGGTGGGGAAAAAAGTGTCATAAGAATTGTTATTAGTGTGGTTCAATTAAATGACTTTTTTCCCCACCTTCTTTCGATATTTATAGGTTGTAAGAGAGGTCTATTGTTTGGTTCCTTTGCTCAATGAACTGTTGAACTGTTAAACTCTAGAAAGTGAGTGCGTGTCAAAACATAACCGTCGCTGCTGTTCAGCACCATGCAATTCCCACATGTGTAATAATTTTATAATTATAATTTAAACTTTTTTCCATTTACTTTAGAAGAATTTGAAATTCTAAAATAGAAGACAAAAAAATCGAAAACATTGAATAGCACTTACGTTTTATGGAGACAGAAATCGGAAAGGGAGGCTTTTTTGGGGGAAGGTTGTGATATGCAACAAGATATTCTTTCTATATGTTTCTTTAGAAAAGCAATACTTTTTCAACTGTTTTTGGACTACTACCCCTACAATTAATATAACTTATTGTTGTTGTTGTTGGTGGTGGTGGTGGCAAGTATGTATGCCTGTCTGTATGTTTGTATGTTGCATGAATATATAACTAATGATAATGTCGGCCATATTGATTTGAAGGAAGAGCATTCGCACCCTTTTGCTTACAACAATAAAAAAAATAAACCCCTCTATATTTTTCGCTGCCTTACAAAACCAGAAAAATTATTAAACTAAAAAAAAGCAACGAAAACACAAACACAAACATTTTTATTTTTATGTTTTTGTTGGTTTTATTATATTATTTCAACATTTTGTGGCAAGTCGGTCTGTTTGTAGTTCGATCTTTAAATAGGGGTTGAGTTTAATACAAAACCCTATATAACACACATACACACAAACATACTTATACACCTATAACAGACAACTGGAAAACATCTCTCGAAAACTTTATTAAACAGCAGATGATGACGATATTGCTGCTGTTGTTGCTTAATGCTGAATGATCAGCAAAAGCAAAAAATTAAGCTTATGTTGTTGCTGCTGCTGCTACTTTTGCCTCGGGTTAATATTATTTAGTATTTAGTTTTTTTGTTATTGTTGTTGCTGCTGCTTTAGTTAGATTAATTCATCTTCTTATTTTTTTCTTCTGGTTATGTCAGTTCTTTCCATCCGTCTTTTGTGTCGTTTTCTTAATGTTCCTTTAAATTAGAATAAATCAAGCATAAATTTGTGCAGGCTCTTGAAAGGCTCATCTTCGTTAAAGACACATACACACACATAGACATTTTCATGTTATATCGAAAGTTTGTATTTAAAAGGTTATTTTTATTTGAAGACTCTCTAACATCGAAGAAAAGCACAGTTACGTAGACAACTTAACAAACAGCAGCTTCCACCCCCCCTCTCCTCCTCAGAAAAAAAGTTGAAATTGGCCAAAATTTTCTTTGATTTTCTATTTCAATTGTTTCAACAAAACTAACCCACATGAGGACTTTAACCCAAAATTATTATAACTACAAAATAACAAATAAATCTCCATATATGTGTGTGCGGGTGTGTCTAAGTATTAATGCTTCAATGGTTTCTGAAAATGTATTTCAGTGTGTGGAGAGTCAGTCAGCCTCAATTAACTAGATACTATAACTTCAATAAGTCCCCTTAATTTATTTATAATATTTTTTCGGAATGATGTACTTTTATGTGGTAATCAAAGGAAATTTCTACTTTTATTTTTACTTTTCTTAATTCAAGTAGCCTTGACAAAAACAAAGGTGAAAATAAATTTTCCTAAATAGCAAAAATAGTTTCTAACCATGACTACCGAAAACTACTATTTTAGTTATGTGACCATTTTTTGTTAGATAATTTTTTGTTTTTTACTTCAAGGAATTCTAAAGTGGAAATTAATTAATTAGAAATAATAGAAATTAGCTGGACCTTAAACATCTTTAAGATAAAAATAATTTCAGCAAAATATTCAGTAATTCACAATGGTTTAATGCTGCAGACAGCATAAAACAATTTTTCATAAAATTATTTTATACCTAAAAAATTAATTATAAATTATGCACAATAGTTTTAAAATAATCTATTCACAATAGTTAGCTTTATTTTGGTCGCTAAAAATGTCTTAATTTGAATCTAAATGTTTAGGTTTTAATACTAATAAAATGCTCTTTATTTCCATTTATATTTTTATTCATTCACAATAGTCCATATTAACTTAAATATTAAAGAATTGCAGATCAGTTTTTTAAGGTTTCAGTTCATAAATATTTTTAAAACTATAAAATTTCATATTAATTTATAACAAAAGCAGGTATCTAATGTTTTCATTCACAATATGAATACTTTACTGATGGAAAAATTTTAATTGCTGCAAATTTTTCAAAATCCTTTAATAAAAAATGATCACAATTTCTTGAAAGTTTTTAAATATTTCCATTTATACATATTTTTTGTAGAACTACAGAATTTGTAATAAACTTTCAAACAAATCAGGAATCTTAACTTTTCATTCACAATAACACAAGCATTATCTATTGACATTTATTAGAACTCTTTAAAAAAATAAATATTTTACTAGAGAGATAATTTTACTTGGCTTTTATATCATATTTCATTCACAATAGTAATAATAAATAATGAAAATTAGAGGTCGTTGTAGAATTTTTATTGTTTTTCGCAAAGATCGTAAATAGGGGGTTCCAGAGAATATACAAACAATGATTATAAAGGGATTTTTTGAATTAGTTGCCTAGATGATAGTTAAAAATAATAACTAGTGTTATTTAATTTTACAATTCACAATAGTTAGGGAAAATATTTTTCTTCGATTAAATAAAAAGAGGATATTTAGAGTCTTCATATTTAGTATTACAGCAGAATTATATTTCAAATTGTTTTAGTAACTATTGCAATTTATTGTTTAATTCACAATAGTTAAAGAAGAAAGACAGCGGAAGTATAATGCTTTTAACTTTATATATGTTATTTTATGTCGTAATAAATATCTTGTTTTAACTAACAGGAACCATTTTGAAATACATTTTATTAAAACTCCCTGGAGTTTTTTTAAAATTATATAAATTTGAAAACCCCCCTCCGCTGGAATATATAATAGAAAACCCTTTTTCTAACCTTTTTTGTCGATAAACCTTAATTTGTTAAAATTATTCCTGTTAACCGCAATGTCATTTTATTAAGGCATGTGTTTAATCGGATCTATTTATCACTAATGCCTTTTTAAACTACAAAACGTTTAGTCCATAATGTACAAAAATTGAATCGAATAAAAAATTGTGAAATAAAAATGAGAAGCGCAGTAGCTAATCTAAGACAAAAAATCTATAAACTATCAAATGCTACTAAAAAAGTATTAAAGGTCATGATACCCTTTTACGAAAAAAAAACATTTTATTCTTCTCTAAACAGAAAATTGCAGCATGAGGCATTTAGTAGAATGGCAGCAGCAGCAGCAGCAGTAAATACAAGCAGCAGTTGGTACACAATTTTATATTGTAAAAGATAAGAAATCGAATATTGTTGCACAAAAGATGCAGACACAAGATAAAAACAAATTTTCTCATATTCTTTTTTATTTCAAAAAAAAAAAAAAAAGAATTTATTTATTATTTGAATTCCTTTTGCTCTGGCTCAAAACTCTTGTGACATTATGTGGTTAATTTTTAGAGATATAGAAATGACTAAAACTGAAATTCAGGGGTGAGTTTTTGAGAAAACAGAAGAATGTTGAAATAAAAGTAAATAAACATATTTTTTTTGCTCGAAATCTATTTCCATTTTGTAATAGAAAAAAAATATTTTTGCCAGACAGTCGTATTTGCTTTTTATATAACCTCGACCATCACAAATGGTTAAGAGGGTATATTAACTTTGTCATTCCATATGTGATGCTAAAACACAATCATCTTCTGTTATTGACACGCTCACATCTACAATAATTGACACAAATCGGTTCAGTATATCAAAAGATATAGACCAGCGAAGAATTTTCGTAAAACTGTCAATTATAAACTTTTATGTATTTCATTATTGTTCCAAAAATTAACAGAATCGGTTCAGTAGAAAAAAATTATAACCGAAAATATAACTAATTTTATGACTCATTAAGTGTTTCTGTTTTGCATTTAAGAAATACGAAATATAACGTACACAACTTACACACAATTCAGATGGAGGGTATTGAAGAGTCGATATAGCTGAATAAAGCATTCTTTCTTGTTCTTGTTATTATTTAATAGACTAAAAGTTGCTAGCAGCATAATTTAAATGTTTCGTTAGCTGCTACTTTTTTCAGTCAGACCTCTCTAAAGCATTGAAAATGAAAAAATTCTTTTAGCTAAAGGAATTTTCATTTTATTTTTATTTCATTTCTATTTATTTTGCTGTTAGATTTCTTTTTTTATATAGGAATTTCCATTACAAATAATACGATGCAGCCAAGTTATTTCATTTTGACGTTTGTCACACCTTTTGTTACAGTCAAAATGTCACTTGGCTAAAATGAAGTAAAAAAAAATTCAAAAAACAAACAAATTTTCATATTTCTTTTTATTAATATTACAAACTACAATAAGGCCACAACAAAAGGCGTTATAAGAATTTAAATAAAGTCTACACTAATCGCGTGTCTTTCACATAAAAACAACCTAAAACAAAAGGCATAAAACCACGGACCACAAATGACTGGCCAACATTCTTTCAGTCAGTCACTCTGCCAGCATTTTAGAACTCGTAATCAACGCCTTTGAAATTAATGAGCCATGTTTAAGGTTTTTATGACATTTTAACTAGGACCTATAAAACCAAAAACCCTTCACAAAATAAAACTAACTAACTAAACTAATCTAATTTCTACTTAAAACAAACGCTCTTTATTGTGTTTGTTAAAAACCTTAATAAATTAAACAAAAGCTGGTCATTATCACAATTACCAAAAAATATAATAAAACCCCTCCCCCCTCGAAATTCTCAGCCTTTCCTGCTTTTTTTGGCCTTATTAGTAAAAAAAGCGATAATGTCATTTGTTGGTGCTAAAAACATTATGTAAATCAAGCTAAAATGTTCACTGCCAAACATTTCATTTTTATAAATTAATATCATTTATTTCCTTAATGCAAATATATTAATAATTTGTTAAACACAATCACAATAGTAACACCTCGTGTATAATGTTAAGAATATTAACTATTTTTTTTCTTTTAACAAAATCAAAATAAAACTCAAGAGATTAAATAAAAATAAACTATAAAATTTTCTGGAGTAATAAAACTGCCATAAAATTATAGAAAATCTTGAAATTTACTATAATTATTGTAATAAATGTGATAAAAATTATTGTGAATAAATCTTGATATTCCAAATAATTTTTTTCAAATATTTGCATAAGTTTATTATACATTTTGAATGTAATCAAAAGTTTCCTCAGACTTTTTCATTTTAATATTTAAGAATTTCAAAATACTTTCATTCACAATAACTAAGAAATATTACTACAAATATATGCACGTGAATCTTTTGTTTTTAACATCCAAGATTCTTATATATCATTTGATTTTCATTCACGATAGTAACTGAGTGCTTTCCTTGTACCTTGTTTGCTCACCTTCCAGAGTTTTGAGTCTCGCTCCCTCGCATTGATTAATTATAAGGCGGCTCTCCTTTAACTGCTTTATAATTTTCCATATGCAGTTGAAACGATGCTATAGAAATATAAATTTTTCTCATTATCTCTTTTTAATTTATATATTTTACTCATTCACAATAGTCAATTAAAAAAAGTTTTTACGGCAAGTTGTTTTAATATGACTTCTATTTGAAGAAAATTCAAAATGAATAGAACTAAATATAAGTTTAACCTAATCACAATAGTCATGTTAAACTACTTTAAATTTAAATAATTTTAAAAACTTCTTGCATTTATTGTGAATGAATTAAGTTAAATGGGATGTGGTTATGTTTTGAAATGTCATGTAATCTTCAGCAGTCCGTTTTACCGAAACAATGCCTTCAATCCTTAATTAAATTTCTTTAATTCACAATAGTTATCCCCAACTATTTCTAATCTCAGCTACTATTCTGTGGCTCCTTTAACTTGTTTAACCCAAAATATTTCAAAAACCCTAAAATTTCCAATTTTAAAAATCCTTTCTTTACTTTCTTTAAAAATAGGTTCCTTTCAATCACAATAATCTTTAAAATATTATTCTCTTTTAAAAGGTGTTTTTTCTTCCATAACTTCCTTTATTTTCTAAAATATTGTGAAATGAACAAAAGAAAGAAAAAGAGTTTTTTTAAATCCAAAAAATTTTCCTTATTTTCTTTTTATTTCCAAAAAATCTACAACGAGTAAAGAAAAGGAATGAATTGCTTGGTAACCTTTGTTGTTAAGCCGCTCTCATTGTCTGAGTCATATCGTTTAGCTGATAACAATGACTGACAAAAGGTAATTCATTTGCTGTTAATGCTGCTGTTGCCTGCTTTTTACGTCTTCGAAATACAAAATACAGAACAGTGAAAATAGCAGCAGCAGCAACAACAACAATTCTTTATAATAATAAGAAATTTTGTGGCTTGATGTCTATTGTGACTCCCGCGCTACTGTGGGGATACTTAGATCAAAAAAAAAAAAACTGCTGTGATGTTAATACTAATGCGGGATGGATGGATGGATGAATGGATGAATGGTTGCAGTTGTTGTCATTTGTTTTGTGCCAGAAATTAATTTCTTTGTTTGTTATCCTTTTTGCTAAGAAAGAGTTTTCATTTTTTGCGTCTTTCCTTTCTTGATTTGTTGTTGTTGTTGTTCCTCAATCTCTCTAAAATTCTCAGTGTATCTGACATTAGCAATATTATTATCAACATCATATTACTTTTGTGTTAATAAAAATAGAGAAGTAGTTAGTTTCCTTTTTATATTGTTCATTTATTTAACTCATATGATGAGTTGTTGTTGCTGTTCCTGAGCGAAAGAATATCAACATTTTAATGCTCATCATCAGCATCATTATTATCTCTTGTATTCCTCATATTATTAAGCCGCCAACAAACTCAGCATGAGTTCATTGTTATTGGCCACGATTTGAGGTTTTTGTGCCTGCTTATCCTGACTGCCTACACTGTTGTCTTTACTGCTTCTTGTTGGATTCTTCTTCTATATTCCTTTGTTGTTAAGAAATCTGCTTAAATTTGTCTTCATCTGTCGTCGCACCCATCAACACATTCATAAAAATATAAAAGCAGAAAAATAAAAACAAATATGATAATAAAACAGACAAGAAAAGCAAATCAAAAGAAGCTGGGCTTTTCAGACACACACACACATATATATATATACTCTCATTCCATTAAGAATAATCTATATTTTGTGGTCTTAAACCGCAGGCATAGGATTCTAGCTGAGCGGGCATCTCTCTAGTATTTTCCAACTACATTTAATTATGTTGTCGTCAATCTCATCTTTTTAGAGAGATATTACACTCATTATGTGGCGCTTTAAAAAATTTATTTATTTCATACATCTTTTGTTCTTGTTGTTGTTGTTCTTTGTAGCTTTTATCTGAATATTTATTTTCTGGAGAGTGTTGCAAAAAAACTGGTATTAAAAATAATTTTTATTTAAATTTTCTGTTATTTTTTTCGTTTAATTTTTTCTTGCAGTGTAACTAATTTATGACACTTTTAATTAAGTTTTTTTTCTCATTTTTTGCCCGTCTGGCTGGCTATTGCTATAAGCCTCGAGCAAAAAACTAGTTATTTATTGATTTATTACAATTATTGAAGTTGCGAATGGGAAAAAAATGAGAATTATGTATTTTGTGGCGATTATTATTGGAATTCTAAGAAAGATGAATATGATGACGGGAAAAACGGAAAAATAAATTTTCTTTAAGTTGTTGCTGGCTGTGAAGACTGTAATTGTTGTGACAAAATGACAAAAAGAGCAAAACACTTTAAGCAAGAGAACAATATTCAATAGGGGTTTAAGTAAGAAACCGGGAAGTCGATTTACATTATAATCCGACTTTAGTGGAGAGTCTAGGCAGACTATAATGGATACTCTAACCCGACCATAGTTGACACAAAAGCCAGACACTCTGGCCCGACTATAGTGAACACTAAAGCCGGACTATAGTGAGCACTATAGCCATACTATAGTGAGCATTATAGCCATACTATAGTGGACACTATAGCCATACTATAGTGGACACTATAGCCAGACTATTGTGGACCCTATAGCCAGACTATAGTGGACACTATGACCAGACTATAGTGGACACTACAGCCAGACTATAGTGGACACTACAGCCAGACTTTAGTGGACACTATAACCAGACTATAGTGGACACTACAGCCAGACTAAAGTGGACACTATAACCAGACTATAGTGGACACTATAACCAGACTATAGTGGACACTATAACCAGACTATAGTGGACACTATAACCAGACTATAGTAGACACTATAACCAGACTATAGTGGACACTATAGCCAGACTACATTGAACATTACAGCCAGACTGTAGGGACACTATAGTCAGTCTATTGTGGACACTAGTCCAACTATAGTAACCACTATAGTCCGATTATAGTTAAACACTATTACTCAATCATAATACTATATTGGATGTTATAGTCAGACTTTAGTGAAAAAAATAACCAAACTATAGTCCTCTATTGAGGACACTTAGTCAGAATACAATTCACAATATATAGTCAGACTGTAATGGACAATATAAACAGACTATAGTAGACATTATGTCAGACTATAGTAGACACTATAATCAGACTATAGTAGACAAATATTCATACTATATAATTCTGCACACAATAGACAGATTATAGCAAGCACTTCGGTCGCCCTATAGTTGACACTTATATCTATAGTTGAGATTATAGTCTGTCTTAGTTAATGTTTCATAGTTTTCTTAATAAGTTTTTATACTTTTTGCTACTTAACTATTTCTTTACAAATTTATTTGCGATTTAAAATAGCATGTGCCTTAAATGGTCTCGTCTTTTATCACCATTTGAGGTTGTTTTTATAACAGAAACTCTATTGTGTTATTGAATTTATAATTGTTTGTTGTCGTTGTCAACATTTAAATTACTAAATAGTCTTGTATGTATTTATTTAAGCTTTTTGTGTGTTGTAAATAAAAGAGACACTTGTTTTAGATTTCTTTCATTTCAGTTTCATTCATGCTTTTTCTTACTTTTTTTTCTTTTACAAAAAGAAAAAAAAAAAAAGATTTAAATAAAATTTATTTGAATAAAGATTTCATGAGCTGTCAACTTCTTCTCTTCTGAGCCAGTGACTTTGGCTGTTTAGTTTGTTTACAGTGATTTAGGTTTTGGTGACAATTTATTTGTGTTTGTGTTTCCCCTTGTTTTGTGCGCTAAGATGACGTTGTAGGTTGTTGGCGGCGGTGGTAAAATGCAGAACCGCCACTTGCCACTGGTTTTTATTTTTATTTTTATTTTTGTCTGATATCTAATATTTTCTTTTGTTGTTGCTGTTTTCAGCATTAAGTAGTAGTAGCATTTAAATACAAACAAACTGCTTTTTTCTTTTGTTGTTGTTGTAATTTGATTAAAAAAATCTGATTTTTTGTTGTTGTTGTTGTTGTTGTTGTTTGTGTGTTAACTACAAAATTTTTAAGTGCAGTGACTTCTTCTTTTCTTTGTATTACGATTTGAAACTCTGGCTGTTTTTGTTGATTGTCAACATTTAGCATTTGTTTGTTGACAAGTGTATGTGTGTGTATCTATGTGTGCATGTATCTGTGTGTTTGAGGTTGTTTAAAGCGCCATTATCCAAGCTTCTTAAATTTCTTGTTATTTGCTTACAAAACAATAACAACCAAAAAACATTATGTTGAACGTTTTAATTTTGCCACTTGTTTGCTTAAAACATTAAAGTGACTTCGTCTCACTTAACTGCTGCTGCATTAAGCAAACATTTATTTCAGCAGCAGCAGCAGGCGTGAGTATTTTTTATAAAAATCTTATATTTAAATTAACTTTCATTAAAATATTTGCTTAAGTGTTTTTCTTTTAAGATTTTTAGGATTTTATATTCAAATTTTTGTTTATCTAAAGAAACGTTATAAATCTTTAGATAAATAGATAATCCAAACCAAAAAAAAAGATCTTCTGTAAATAAAAACTGTTTTGTCAGTGCATAATTTTTTTATTTATATCATTTCTTCGTTTATTGTTTTTATTGAATTTTTAATCATTTTTTTTTGTAATTTATTTTATTGTCTGTATTATAATTTATTTATAGGTGAAAAAAAATTTATTTAACAGCTTTTGTTTGTTTTTACTATAATTTATGATTAATAGAAACAATCATTGTTTATTGCCACCTTGAGAATAATGTTCACGATCACCTGTAGTAATACAATTTATAATAAATAGATATTAACACATATCAAAGACAAAGACTTTAAAGCCCAGACACACACATATTTAAAATTATTTAACAGTGAGCAACAAAAGTTTGCAAACTCCATAAAATATACCTAACATTTCTTAAATTTTCTTGGCTTATTTTGTCTGATTGTCGGATGAAAAATATATATCCAATAAGCTCTTTTTCTGAAAAGAAACGTTTTTACTTGAATAATAAACTCTGAAAGTAAAAATTGTAATATTACATTTTATTTTCCTGCAAAATAAAATTTTTTTCTGATTTTCGGTTCTAGTATTTTTGCAGCAATTTTGAAAACCCAGAAAAATTTGAAATTATTTCAAAATTTTTTATAACTTTTGTCTGATTTGATTTTTTTTGTCTGATGGTCGTTTGTAGTATTTTTACAATAATTTGAAAATCAAAATCAAACGTATTTTTTAGAAGATGTATTTATATCAAAAATCGTATTCAATTTTATTTTGAATCTCAAAATAATATTTGTCTGTTTGTCGGTTGAACTATCATCATGTTATATGCCTTTTTATATTATCTAAAAGATGATACAATTTTGGACGTTATTCATTTATAACAGTTTTTCACATTATTAAAAAATTGTCTGATTAAATCCTTCCTGTCTGTCGTTTTTAAACTTTTTGTCTGTTTATTGTTTGTGAAATATTTTATTATAATCTTTTAATAGCCTTTTTGATTTTTTGGATAATTTTGTCTGATATCGATTTTAATTTATTGTCAATAGTCAGATTTACAATTTTTTATCTGATTATTTTATAATATTTCGTAAATATGTTTAATATTTATTCAAAGAATTTATTCAAAAAATCGTTTTCTTAAAAAAAAATGTCTGATGTCGGTTTAAATTTTTTGTCGGATTGTCGTTTTTAAAATAGTTTATTTGATTTTAAATTGTAAACATTTTGTAAAACAATTTTCAGAACCGACATTCAGATAAAAATTTAAAACAAGATTAGTTTAAATTTTCACTAACGGTTTTTGCAAGTGATTTTCATTAATCTTCTGTTCGCACTTTTGTTAATCACTGTATATATCCCCAAGTTTTAATTTAATATGACAAGTATGAGTATTTAGTGTTAGTGTTCGTGTTTACATATGCCATAAATGTATGAATATGCGTGTCTTTCTATATGTGTGTGTATAAATTTAATTGTATTTTTTTTCATAAAAAAAATTGTGATTAAAATTTATTTAGCAAAAAATTGCGTTGACAATTTAACTGACTGTCAGCTTGAGTGACTGTCTGAATAAATGAAATGAACGAAAATGTTTTAATTTTTTCTCATATTTTTTTTTTTTTTTTGTTTGAATGAACAAATGAATGGAGTGAATGAATAAATGACTGACTGACTTATAAATTTCATTTGCGGTTATTTTTCTTAGTGAAAACACGCAAATTGGATGTCACTATAAATATTTGTTACATGCACACACACACACACACATGTCTAACAAAACAGTTAGGCCCAAAATCCAAACTAACTAAATATGTAAAGGGTGCCGTCGGCATTAAAATAGAGAAGTGTTATATATGGGGTATTTAGGTGGCAACATTCATATAAATGTTAGAATACCTGCTTTTATTTTATTTATCTTACCGACTGACTGCCCTCAAAGACTGACTGACGAACTGTCAAAAGAACTTTTTTTTGAATTTGTTGTAACAAGTGAACATTTTCATTACAAAAAGCTGTATTAGCAAGTTCAGACTTGTCAGAAATTATTTCGTTCTCGAATATGTTTTTTTGTTTTTGTTTTTGTTGTAATTTTTCACACATGAGACATTCAGTCACACATCAGTTTTATCAGTTTGTAGTCGCGTCGTGCTGCATGTGATGGATGTCACCTTGTTTTATGGCTCACAAACATGGCTTTAGCGTGTCAATATAAACACATCACATATAGTCGCTTTTGTCTATATGAATACACACATACATATATAAAAATTTTGCTAAAACTACTACAACCACTACTACAATAAATAATAGTTGTTTCATTTAATACAACCTACTACTTGCTACTAAAATATTTGTAGCACAATCTGCTAAAACTAGAGAATATTTTGCTTTTCATAAAAATTTAACTTGAATCAATCGGTTTTTATTTATACTCTCATATGTGTATGAGTATGTGTGTGTGTATGCATGTGTGTGAATGTTTATACATATGTTAAAATGCCTGTAACTGACTGTTAAAATTAACGAGACTTAAATCTAAAAAAAACACAACAGCTACAACACTAACAATAACAATAACATTATTTTATTGTTGTTTTAATTTTGCATCTAAAAACAGAGAGCAAAAAGCAATTGCAATAACAAAAACAACAACAACAATAAGAAAAAAATTATAATAATGCCATGTAATGAAATGTAATGCATCGCACAATTCATTGCTCTAACTAAAACTAAAATGTCTATCTGTCTCTTGTCCTTCGTCCGTCCGTATGTCTGTCCATGTGTTTTACGCGACGCTTTTACAAATTTGAAATTTTCTAAATGTTAAATTATTTATTTTTTTTTGCTTTATTGTTGTTAATGTTTCTATAGTAAATTACTACAACAATTGTTAATAATAATAACAACAACATTTACATTTACACTCATAGATATATGTATGTATGTGTGTGTGTATGTATGTAACACTAAGCTAATGATTTAATATTAAACAAAATTAAATTGTCAATTTAAACAAAGAAAAAACAACTTAAGTGATTGTTGAAAATTTAAATAATTGAAAATTTAATTTAAAAATAACAAAAATGTATACTAGACTATAGACGAAACTGTAGATAAGTAGAAAGAGGAATAGATCAGAGCAAGAAATGAGGCTATAAGAAAAACACGACTAAAGTCAGGAACAATCGAAAGTTAATAATGAAACCTACAGACGTTAGTGTAAAACTAAATCCTAAAACTATAGACTATAATCAAAACCAGGTGCTATAAAGTAAGTTATAATAGTTAGCTATAATCTAAACTGAAAAGAGTCTAATATATTAACTGTAGTCTCAATAACACTATATTTCAAATTACATATATTTTATCAACAATTGATACAAAATCTCGGCTATAGTTATCCTGTAATATCAACAACAAATACAAAATAGTCCCCACAACAGAAAAACAAGTTGATTTTGGTTGGTCTCAATGAAAAATATACTATGTCCTCAATATAGTTTAAACTAAAAGTTGGCAATTAGATATAGACTATTGTCTCAGTTACAGAACAACAAAATAACCTCATAAGTTATCAGCCTTTGCTATGGGTAGACTATAACCTCAACTATATCTCGATTCAGACCATAACCTAAAGTATATTTAGTTTAACTTTAAAAAAAAAATATTGCTTGAATTGACTATTGATTAAATGTAAAGTGCTTTTACAACTTAATTTATTAGTTTACTAATTTTATAGTTTTAAACTACAGTTAAACTGTAAATAAACCATAGTCTGAATTATATATAACTTGTACTATATAGTTTAAGCTATAAATAATCTCTCCTCTAAATTATTATTGACTTGACTATTCATAGGATATACGTGTTCAGTACAGATTAACTATAGTTTAATCAATTCATTAACAATTGTTTAATTATAGATAACCTAAAACTTAAGCTATAAATTGATTATTGTCTTAAATCTTGGTTATAGTGTAAACATGGTTTAAACTCGTGTTTATTAAATTTTAATCCTAAAATTATTCCAAATTTAATTTCAAAACATATTAACCTCGTTAAAATCACATGAGACAATTTTAATTTCAAAACAAATCTTAAAATGCAATTTAAACTCCAATTAAAACTAGTTTAAATAAAACCATGGATTATATTTTAATTAGTTTTTTTTCGATAATAAAGATTTCATATTAATTTTTAATTTATTTGATTATAAATAAAATGTAAATTTTACAAAAAATTAAGCAAAAATTTATGAATGAAAAAAAGGGGTCAACGTGAAAAAAATCGGAAAGCTATAAATTTTAGATTTAA